>CM046432.1:25337912-25690412 GCA_025506505.1 Flaveria sonorensis | reverse complement strand
ACCCCCAACCCATGATTGGATTATTAGAAGGGGCAGACATTGCTTTTGGGATTCCCTCCTCAAACAGTTGTTGAAAAAGCAAGTCTATATCTCTGACTTGAGGAGGTTGCTGAATGTGGACAACTGCAAGAGAGGGTGGTGATTCCTCTATGTCCACACTCTGGGAAAAACTCCCAGGTTCTGTGACTATCAGGATTTCCTCCCCCTTTTTGGTAGCATCACCCTCTTACATAGGTGAGATGGGAGAGTGATCCATAACAATCACAGCTTCTTATGGGCCTGGTTGAGTTGTCCTCATTGGTCTCTCAGCTAACTGGCCCTTGAGATCGGTGATCTCAAGTTGCTGGTCATTAACCCTTTTCAGCAAGAAAGTCACTTGAGACTCCAAGTGACTTATCTTTGAAACCAAGTAAGTGCATGTATTTGACAGTAGGTGCACTCTTTGTTTCAGACTCCCCTCATCCTCAGATGAAGAATCATTGGGGGATGAGAGAATTGGACCTAAGTCTTCTTCCTCAGCCCCAGCATGTGGTTCTTGGCTGCTGGATTTCCCTCACCACATGACAACTTCTAGGGAAGTGTCAATAGGTTGGGTTGCCATGGTCGAGGTCCTAGTTATGTAATCACTTGCAAAAGTGAGAGCCTCTTCCATATGGGTCTCCTGAACAAGTTTAAGAAGATCCACCTCTGTGGGGGGTTACTGATGTGGGCTAAAATTAGGAGAAGCAGGAGTACTCATCTCTCCTCAGTGGGGGGTTTTGATGTGGGCTAGAAGTGGTACTCACTGAATCCCAAATCTTCATCAGAGTACGTGTCAAGCTGGAAATGGGTCGGTTAAGGTCTAGAGGTGGGGGATGGTAGCTGTCCCCAGAATGTTGATCACTTGAGTGTTGAGACTCAGAGTGAGGGTCTTAAGCTTTTTGTGGGTTTGTGAGCTCATCAGGCTGAGCATGAGGAACCTCAGCACTGATTATTTCAAGGATGGGAGTGGTTTGCTCCTCAGGGAAGTGGGAGCTCGAGATTCCACTTCCTCCTGTATGGGTTGTGATATATGTGCCGCACATGCTCAGTAGCAAGTGCAGGGGTTCGTTTACACTTTCTAGTGTAGGTGATGGTGATGGTTGGCTGTGTTTGAGGTGGTTGAGAGGTGGAGGGTATGGGATCAACACTAGCTGGGCGCTGGTGGTTGTCACCCTGAGCAATGAGCTCAAACATTTTTGGGACAAGGGCTATTTCTACCCCTAAGAAGCCACAGTTGGCTTATTCAAGATTTTGAAAATGTCGGCCTCATTTGTCCCAATTTAAGAATATTACCTGTCCCCCTCACCGTGGTCCCAATTCACAGTTGAGAATGTGATGAACATACCTGGGGAACATGTAATACTCTAAGGAGTCCATTTAGCAAGCAAGTTTGTGTAAACAAATTGAGAGTACTTGAACATGACTCCATGAAGGAGAGGTCTTCTGGAACTTGATCCCATCCCCCATGTTTGTTAGATAACTGTGTATGATGACATGGAGGAGGTATTTCCACTAGGATGAGACCTTCCCTTTCCTGAAGGTTTTGACTGAGAAGTCACCCTTCATAGCCCCATCTGCTGGAAGGAATGGTTGATAGCTTCTTTTGGGAATGACAGTTCACCTGCTTCATCATCCAGTTGTAAATGAGTTTTATGATGGTCGGAGTGAGTGAAAACGGTCCTCCCTTGCACTTAGCAGCCAGTGCCCTCTCCCTATCCATGGTGACCTCTTGACAGGTCCGCTAGAATTCAAGCAACTGATCCTCATAGAGAGGAGGATCGATTCTCACAAGACTTGTTAAAACAGTTGGTAACTAAGTCAAGATCAAATAGCCAATCTGGACCAGAACCTTTCACACTTGGAGTGTGCTCATTGAAGGTCACATTGGCTATCTCCTCAACTACTCTAGTTCTAAGATTGTATACTCTATAAGCCTTAGCTTGGGAAGAGTATCTAATAAAGTGTCCATCATCTGACTTCTTATCAAATTTGGCTACTTGATCTTTGGTATTCAAGATGGTGCAAGGACATCCAAATGACCCGAGAAAACCAATAAATGGTCTCCTTTAGTGCCACAGCTCATAAGGAGTCTAACCATGAGTCTTAACCACTAAAACTCTGTTCTGCACATAGCTGGTTGTGTTAATAGCCTCCGCCCAGAAGGTGATGGGCAGTTTAGAGTCAGACAACATAGTTGATGAGCTCAAAATGGATCGATCTGTGATGATATCTGAACACAATTCAATCTAAACCTCACAAGTATTCAATTCAACACAAGAAATCAACAAAAATTCATAGAGTTTTCATTGATTAGAAGCATAGAAGAATACAAAGTGTAGTAAACAGTTACAATGCGTCTCAATCTAAAAACTTTTTTAGCAAAGGAACATATTACAAAAAAAGTCCCTATACTATGACAAAAATGTAAAAGACATACAAAGACAAATGTTAATCTTTAAAGAAGCATCTACAATACTCCCCCTAAGATTTACATGTCTTCGGTCTTCAAATCTTCAGTCTTCAAATCTCTTTCTTTAGTCTTTGTCTTCAATCTTTAATCTTCTTTCTTTAGTCTTTAGTCTCCAGCTTTGATCTTCAGTCTTCACAAGAAAAAGAAGTCTTCTGGTTCTTCTTTATCTTGAAAATGGCTTTCCTTATATATCTCTTGTTCCCTTAGTGCTTTGGCAATAGCTGACTTGAATTTTCCTGCTAAAATCCCTTGTTCAAGCTTAGCTTTATTTGTTTTGATCTCCATATTGTTCATTACTTCCAAAGTTTGCTTAGAGAGACCTGCAATATCAATATTTGCATAACATTTAACAGGATTTGCTGTATCTTTACAATGGATCTCCAAAACACCTTTACTTGAAATTTGCATAAAATCAATATCCTTTATGTCCTTTTTCATATGTTAGCATAAGCCAATGCTTTCCTCAATGATATCCGTTCCATTGCTGCATTCATCACTTTAATTATTGATAGAAAATATTTCTTGTCATTCTCTGCAGTTTCTGGAATCACTTTCTCAAACTTTTGAATTGATAAGAAAGAAATATAACTAGGATGTAGTAATTTCAGCTCAAAAACACCAAATAAAGTAATCATATCATTATCCCAGTCATCCACATTTCTGACCAACTTCAATTCATACGATTCAGAATTATAAAACCATCTTAGAATAGGTTTTGATTATTGAGATCCATCTATCACTTTCAATCCAGGATTTGTGACTTTCTCAAAATACTCATCACTGAAAGCATCCAAAAACTTTTCTTCACTAACATCTTTATCAACTCCTTTTCTCTTCTTCTTTAATGTTTGAAAATACTACTTATCTTCTTGATCACACCTTATTTGTAAGAATGAACTCATTCTGTTTATCCCTCTATGATGTAACTTAACAAATAATTCTCCACATTTAGCTTTTGAATGGTTGATCAAAGGCAATCTGTCTAATTCTTTCAAGTCTTGAACTGGCAGTTTAATAATACTTGAAAAGAAATGATAAACATCACAAATTGTATTAACTCTTTTAATCAAGAATGCATCAAAAATCTCATCATATTTCCATGCAATGATTTTCACTTCTTTTGTAGTGTTAGGAACAATCATGGCATTTAGTAACTCAGAAATAGATTGTCCTTTCTGTAATACATTACGCACAAGGTCACCAGCAGATCGTGCTTTGTTCCACAATTGCTTCTGTTCCATTGATACTTGATATCCTTGTCTTTCTGTTTTTGAAAACACATCATCCAGCACTTCATTGTACCAATCATCATCAAACTCAACTCTATATCATCTAGAGCTCCAATAATCTCTTGAACATCAGATTCTTTTTCCTCAACATTCACCTTTTGAATTTTAAATGATGATTCAGGTAAAACTGAACTATCTACATCATCTATTTTTCTTTTCCCTTTATCAATCGATGAAATTTTCTCAACATCTACAGGAACAACTTCTGAAATAATCATCAAGTCAGGAGACGGAGACTTGGTCTTTTCTTTTAACTTTTCTAATTCTTCTTTCAATGCTTCATTTTCTTCAGTTACTTTCTTTAATCTTTCTTCCATTGAATCAAATTCTGTCATCATTACCTCTAATGTCTTCATATTATCATCTTGACTTTTTCTTAACTCATCAATTAACTTGTCTTTCTCTTTCATTTCTTCAATCAAACTTTCATTGACAGCTTTCAACTCTTCAATTACCTTTAATTGATTCAACTTTTCTTCATTCAATTCATCAATCTTCATTTGTAAATTTTCTTCTTCAGTTAATACAAACTGATCATTATGCTCTACCATTTCTTCAATCATACTTGCAATTTCTTCAATAGATTGTTCTTCACCTTGATTAATTCTTCAGTATCCTCATCATGAATCTCTTCAGTAGCTTGTTCAATTACTTGTACATCTTCCTCACTTTCATCATGAATTTCTTCAGTAACTTGCTCAGTTTCTTGTATATCATCATCATGATCTATTTCCATTCCATCACCATCATGACCACCATCATCATCATCATCTTCAGAAGAACTTGAACTATCTTCATCAGTCTCATCATCTTCATCAGGTAATACTTCAATGAGATCAGCAGGGTCAATGGGTTCTTCTTCCGTCAGATGGTAATGATCAATAGTAATATCAACTTCATCATTAGCCAAATTCCTTATGTAATCAAACAGTGGAATATTTTGAGCTCCAGTAACTATAGCAAGTCTTTTATATGAAATTTCAGACATGTGCTCTAGCATCATAGTTTCACCACTCATACCATACACACGTATGTCTGGATACTCTTCATTTGTGATCATCTGAAGAAATCTAGGATACATGAGATACTTGTTCCTAATTCCCTTTTCAAGATTAAAGATAAAACCATTTAGAATCCACTTAAACATATTAAATCGTCTATTAGTAGTCAGTGCTACAATGGGTGATGCAATGTCAACAGGGAAAGAATTCCATCCCGCACTTCGTTTTGACATGCAATGTTGGAAAATGTAGCATATAAGCTTCCAATGGTTATACACACGAGCACGAAAAAATTGTTTCTTAGGAAAATGGTCAGGGTGTCCCATTTCCATGAATGTTTGTCTACATTCATCAAACGTTAGCTCGGATAAATCTTCTTGATCATTAGGTCCTAACCTCAAGGCTTGTCTAATTGAGTTTTCAGAGACTTCAATCATTCTAAAATTCGTGATAAAGCCTCGGACCACTTTAGTTCCATTATCATCAACATCAACATATTCCGTGCTCCAGAACTTCTTAATCAGACGTGCATAGATAATCGGTTGGTAACACATGGCATATACGTACTCCGTTCTTAATAGAAATTTGATCATATCTTCGTAGCCCACAGCCTCTCTAATTTCTTCGTTAAGAAAAGCTGCCACATTATGTTTAGTCTCAAATTTTAAATCTGCCATCTGCAAAGAAACAAAGAAATTTAGACTTTTGAAAGTGAAGCTTAACTCAATTGAAAATTTAATGAATTTTAGACTAGTTCATTTTAGTCTTTGTATCAATATTTTTAAAAATTCATTCTGCTGAAAATCTAATATTTTAAACACATTGATTTCTTTGATTATTTAACACATTTTAGATTTCAATTTTGATTTAAAAACCTATTTTCAATATGAATTTTTGTTGAGTTTTTATTTTTTATTAAAAAAATATTCTGTGACTGTTCATCTTCATCATCAGAGATGAAAATCAACACACAATCAACAGATGATGAGAACTTCGATTTGAATGAACAAACTGAGTCGAAATCAAGTCCATATTATCATTCAAGCATCAATTTCAGTTCATTTAGTCATTTTAACCATCAATTTATAGATTTGCATACAATCTAGGGTTTCAAACGCCTGAATAGGGTTGAAACACCCAGCTTAAATCATCCTGTAAATCAACGATATCAGTGATTTTGATCATGAACTTACACTTAGAATTAAGCACAAAGACCTTTGAATACAAGAGTAACTCAGAAATCGATCAAAATCAGGAATAAGGGTTTTTCAAGAGCACACTGGGTTCAAATGCTTAAGCGTTCAGGGGAATTTTGAGAATGAAATCTGAAAACAAAAAGTGTTGTTTATATACTAAGTGAAAAATTTTAGACGCATGAGCAGTGTTTATGCTCATGAGGTCAGGCGCATGAACGCTGTTTGTGCTCATGATAATGAATCTCCCGAGTATTTAGGCGCATTAGAACTGTTTGTGCGCATGGGCTTAGGCGCATGAGCACTGTTCAGACGCATAAACACTATTTAGGAGCTTTTGCACTGTTCAGGCGTATGAGTCTAGCTGAAACGCCTTGACATTTGCTAACAGTTGGAAGCATGGGAACTGTTTAGGCATATGGGAAAGTTAAAACGCCCAATACTTAACCACATTTTCAGACTCAAGACAACTGTCTAGGCGCATGAGAGTGTCTAAAACGCCCAACACTTGTATAAATCTAAAAATTTATCATGCTTCTGATCTTTGACTTTTGACCACTGTTCAGGCGCATGATATTACTTCCATGTGTCCAACACTTGTATTTTTCCAGATCTTCCACCTGTACACTTATTTAAACATATTAGTATTAATCAAATACCAATGTTTAAACAATTTTCAAATTTTGACTTTAATTAGTCAAATTTTGACTTTCCCTCCGAAAGTCAAACTTTTGACTTTTAATCTAAAATTTTCAGAACTAACCCTCAATTTTGAACATTTGACTTTTAAATTTTTATTTTTATTTTTATTTTGAAATTTTAATTTTTTATTTTTGACCTTTTTATTTTTATTTGTTTTTTCAAAAATAATTTCCCGTCATTTTAGTCTCTAATTTTTAACAAATAGACTCATATTATACTGTTGCAAGAAGCTTTTCCATTTAAAATGATTTTCACGTTCATTTTTACATTTTGTTACACACACATGCTTGAGCATATGTAGCATCATCCTTTCCATCCAAAACATTAGATTTTGATTTTTCATGATTTTACATATCTTGAAATTTGACAATCAGTTTTTATAGACACTGTTTTAACTCTTTTTACTCCCCCTAAACTTTTAAGTTTGATAAAACTTAGAAGTTTCTTGAATTTTGTCACATGAAGAGCACACTAATCATTGTTAAATTGCATGCACACAGAAAACATGCAAAAATCAAAATGAAAGTAGAATAAAATCCTAATATTCACAATGAATCATGTCTGCAATGAGATCATATTAGTTAAGATCAGCACATGAAAATAAAAAAAAATTGATGGATAGTCACAGACAGTGATTAAATCGTGATCAAGTGTGTTCCAGGTCAGCATTTCTACAGCAAAGGAGACACGAGATCTAAGGACAGAAAATGAGTGCTTTTGGCAAGGTACTCAACATATTTACTTTTTCAATTCTTGGATTGTTTAAGGTACAATTAGATATGACATTATGCAGTCACACTTAGACTTAGAGAGGTTAATTTCTCATAAAGATATGCAAGAAGTCACTATTCTCAACTTGTTAACCTGACATATACTATAACCAGATCTCATTTGGTGTTTGTGCACATGGGCATCTTGTTACATCAGTGAGAAAATCCAGGTCTGTAATCACTTAGATGCATTAAATAATTAGAGCTCAATGGTTATTCATATCACCATCAGGTGTGAGATTATATCTTAACAAGCAATCAATTTGAGAAATCAACACTACTCATTAGTGCTAAGATAGACATACATGAATGCATGAGTGATTTAGTTTAATCACAAGAATTTACTTTTTCAGTCTAATTGCATGAGCTTACCTGCACATCATATCTGATCACGTCAGACTTTAGTCGAAAGCGAAGTATGCAACTGATCATACTAATGTACTATCATTTCTCACGTATTGCAAAACAAATTCATTCCAATATAATTAATAAGGAAATACACTATTTTTTGTGATTTTTGGTTTTGTATTTTATCTTTTGTTTTTCAATTTTCTATTTTTTGTATTTGATTTTTGTTTTTATAATAAACATGCACACACAAAAATAAAATCAGGCAATTAACTTTGATAGGATCTCTGGTTGTGTCCTATTCATATAAGGGAGGGTTCTGATCATATTTAGACTCAATTAACTGAAATACTCAAAAACCAATTATTACATATGGTTAATAAGACCAATTGACTCTACCAAATACTCAAATCGTCCTGGTAAGAAGGCTTTAGTAAAAAGGTCGGCCAACTGTTTTTCAGTAGCAATTTGAATCAAAATGATTAAACCTTTTTTAGAGTTATCTCTGAGAAAAAGATATCGAATTTCGATATGTTTTGTTTTAGAATGTTGGACAGGATTAGCTGTAATGAACATAGCAGCTGTGTTATCAATGTAAATAGGTGTTTTAAGAAAGTTGAACCCGTAATCCAGCAGTTGGTTTTGCAACCAAAGGATTTGAGAACATCCTGCTGATGCAGCAATGTACTCAGCTTCTGCAGTAGAAACAGAGACATTTGTTTGTTTCTTGCATTGCCACGAGACTAATCTGGGTCCTAGAAATTGACACCCATCCATTGTTGATTTTCTATCTTGACAACATCCGCCATAATCACTATTAGTATACCCATGTAACTCGAAGTTTCCATCGTAAGGATACCATAGCCCTAAAGCCTGTTTACCTTTGAGATACCTGAATATTCTTTTGACAGCAATTAAGTAGGATTCTTTCAGGTCTGAATGATACCTTGCACAGACACAAACAGCATACATAATGTCTGGTCTAGATGTAGTGAGATACATCAAAGAACCAATCATCAATTTGTATAATGTTTGATCTACTGATTTTCCTTTCAGATCAGGCTCAATCTTGGTGTTCATATTAGTTGGAGTTCTAATTGACTGACAATCTAGCAGCTTAAATTTCTTCAAGAGTTTGTCGACGAACTTCTCTTGGTTGATAAAAATACCATCTGCAGATTGCTTAACTTGTAGTCCAAGAAAGAAATTTATCTCTCCCATAGAACTCATCTGAAATCGAGATTTCATGATTTCTTTGAATTCATTGCATAGTTTTGGACTTGTAGAACCAAATATGATGTCATCAACATACACTTGTACACATAAGAGATCATCAGCATCCTTCCTTATGAATAAAGTTGGATCGATTTTCCCTCGCGTGTATCCATGTTGGATTAAGTGTTGCGACAATGTCTCATACCAGATTCTAGGGGCTTGATGTAGTCCATATAAAGCTTTGCTCAACTTGTACACACGATGTGGATATGTAGCATCTTCAAAACCTGGAGGTTGCTTCACGTACACATCATCGGTGATAGAACCATACAAAAATGCACCCTTTACGTCCATTTGATACACTTTAAATTTCATCTATGAGGCATAAGCCAGGAAGACACGAATTGATTCAAGTCTTGCAACAGGAGCAAATACTTCATCATAATCTATACCTTCTTCTTGAGTGTATCCTTGTGCAACTAATCTCACTTTATTTCAGATAGCAATTCCTCTATCATCAGTTTTATTTCTGAATAACCATTTTGTGCCTATGGCATTTTCTCCTTCAGGTAAATCCACCAGATTCCACACTTCTTGTTTGCGGAACTGTAATAATTCTTCTTGCATAGCCTCGATCCAACCATTGTCCTTTAACGCTTCGGAAATGTTTTTAGGAACAATTTGAGAAAGAAAGCAAGAGTATAAGCAGACATTTGCTTGTGCTGATTTACTTCTCGTCATTCTTTTACTCAAAGGACCAATAATCTGAGATGTTGAATGGTTCTTATGAATACGAGATGTCAGAATCTCATCTCCTTGAACATGAACATCTAGATTGGTTTGATTCAAGTTAGAAAGCTGATGCAATAGGCTTGAAGAATGTGGATTGAAATTGGGAACTTGAGTCGGTGAGTTGATAAAGTAATCAAGATTACCAGAATCAACTACATCACTAGAGATAGACGATGTTCTAGACTCAGGTTGTACAATTTCTGTACCATCATTAGGAATTGGTTGTGAAATATCTTGATTTTCTGAAATGGAATGATCATCATCTTGATGAAAATGATCATCATTATTAGACATAATTATAGAATCTCTGACAAAAGAAAAGAAGGGATAATTTGGGCTTGAATCATCTGCATCGTCAGAATTCGAATTGTCACTGAATGAACCGAGATCCCCTTGAGTTTTCTTCTTACCTGTAGAATCAAGCAAATTAGATTGATCAAACAAGTTAGATTGAAAAGAGTTTGACAATGAATCTAAATCAAATAACCAAGCAGGACCATTTGACACTGATGGAAAACAGTTTTCAAGAAATTTAACATTGAATGTTTCAACTATAACATTAGTCCTAGAGTTATAAACTCGATAGGCCTTTGAAACAGATGAATATCCAACGAAAAATCCATCATCAGATTTTGATTCAAATTTTCCTAAATGATCACTTGAATTCAGAATCATAAGCAGACAACCAAAAGATTTAAGAAAATCTATGTTTGGTTTCCTTCCAAACATTAACTCATATGGAGTTTTCAGTTTGTCTTTAAAAATTAAAGAACAGTTCTGAATAAAACATACAGTATATTGCTTCATCCCAGAATGTGATCGGAATTTTAGCATCGGCTAACATGGATCGTGCAGCTTCAATCAATGTTCGGTTCTTCCTTTCAGCAATTACGTTTTGTTGAGGAGTTCTGGGAGCACTGAACTGATGAGCTATTCCTTTCTCTGCACAAAACATATCAAGAGTTAGATTATTGAATTCCGTCCCATTATCACTTCTAATTATTTTTACTTTTTGATTAAGTTGATTTTCTACTTTTATGATGAATTCTTTTATTAATTCAGCTGTTTTAGATTTAGCATTTAGAAAGAAAACCCATGAAAATCTTGTATAGTCATTAATGATAACTAAACAGTAAGATTTTCTTCCAATACTCTTCACGTTGGTTGGTCCAAACAGGTCCATATGCAACAACTGAAGGGGTTTGGAATTTGAGTTTATCAGCTTGGACTTATAAGACGCTTTGTGTTGTTTCCCCTTTAAACATGCTGAGCATAAATCAGTTGTGGCAAACTTCTTTGATGGAAGGCCAATAACATGATTTCCCGCTACAAGCTTGTTCATATTCTTGAAGTTGGAATGTCCTAGACGTCTATGTCAAAGCTGACTTTCATCATTTGATGCTTTAGCAAAGAGACAAGTTGTTTTTGTAGAAGAGTCCACTTGAGACATATCCAGTTTGTATACGTCTCGGTCTCTGACAGCTTTAACTAACACGCAATCCTTGCTTATCTGAAATCCTGGCTTCAAGATATAACAGAAAGAATCATCAAAAAGTACAGAGTAGGATTTATCACAAATTTGGGATACGCTTAACAAATTAAAGTTCAACTGTGAACAGAAGTTGACTTTATCAAAGCTTATAATCCCGTTGGATACTGTTCCTGCTCCGGTTATTTTTCCTCCCGCATCACCACCAAAGGCGACATGCGTTCCATCTTTTAATTTAAAATATTGTAATATGGCCTAATTGCCTGTCATATGCCGGCTACACCCACTATCCACATACCAAGTATTGATTGGTCTTCTCGGGCGTACCTGCAAAACAAAACAATTTAAGTTGAACTATCTACCCAAGCCGAAATGGTCTTGGGTTTTCCAAACTTGTCAATAATAGTAAATTGTTTAAAGTGAAGTTTGTTGACATCAGGTTTATTCTTTATGAATTTACCAATTATGTTATTTGTAACAAAATTATGCTTGTTTGGAAAATTCATTCTTTTTGACTAACCATTGTTTGAAAAACTTTTGTTTTCAAAACTTTTGTTATTAATTCTCACTAACCTTGGAATGAAATTATCATTGAAGAATTGTTTAGGTCTCACTAAATTATTTCTTTTGAAAGTGTTCAAACCTAAGGAGGGTTGGTGTGTTAATCTTTGAAAACTAACATTTTGATTTTTTTATATTACGGATTAACATAACCTTTGCTCACTGTTGAAGTGGCAAATCCTCTCCTCTGTGAATTCTTTCTAAAGTAACAATCTTTAGTGTTGTGAGTTTGCTCATCACAGTAGGTACAGTATTTGTTAAAATAACACTCTGAAGTTGAGTGATTTCTCATATCACAAATGTGACAGTATTTGTTAAAAAAAACATTCAGACGTTTCGTGATTATACATATCACATATGTTACAATACCTCTGTGGAGTCTTGAATAGATGCTTATTAACCTTTGACGTTGACACAACATTAGAAACTTGTTTACTTTTAGGTGTCAAAGAGTTAATTTGTTGTTTTTGATTTGAAAAATTATGCTTTTGATTTGAACCACTTTTCTTTTGCACAATTTCTTTTTGTTTTTGAACATGAATTTCATTCTTGTTTTCCTTAGATACAAATCTTTTAGCAATAGTGGAAGTCTTAGAATCTGAACCCGTTTTCAGATCAGAGGTAGATTTGTTCTTAGGATTTTCTTTAACATCTTGAATGGAGTTCACATTCAACAAACCAGCTGATATAAATTTAATTTGCTTTAATGTTGTTGCTTGATTTGTTTCTTTTGTCTGATTTTCCTGAATTTTTATTTGTTCATTTTTAGCTTTATTTATCTTTCTTCTTCTTCTCTGGTTCCTTGATTTTGTAGAAGCAGTTTTTGGTTTAGATTGAACATCCTCAGTTGAATATTCTTTTTCACATTCTTTCTTTTTCTGGTCTTTTTGCCATTTAATGAATTCTGGATTATTTAGTCCAAATGAATTTGAATCTTCTGATGTTTGTTCATCATTTTTGTTTTGAAAATCTAAGTTTTGGTTATTAGTTATAATATTCACTTCCTCCAAAACTGACTCTTTAGGAACAAAAACTTTCCTTGTTTCAGGCTTCGGTTCATAAGATTTTACTTTAATAGGATGACCATTTTTTATCTTTTCGTTATCTTTCTCTTCAAAAATTTCCACATTTGTTTTCTCAACTTCAGCATCAGATATTTTGGTCTTGTTTCGAAAAGATTTTAATTTTGCCTTGTTTTCTGGAGAGTGATCATGAGTGTTAAAATTTTCTGGTAAGGTATTTGTTATTGATTCAGGCATCGGTTCATGAGTGAAACCCAATCCTGCCTTTTGTGTATCGTTCATTTACCAGTTTTTCCACAATGGTTTTAGAACTTTTAACTTTGGCGAGATCAACTTGAGTAGCTGCATGAGCTATCTTCTCCAGTTCAAGATTTGTTGTCATCTCTTCAAGTTGTTTTGATACAATTTCAAGTTCTCTTAGAGTTTTGTTCCAAGAATTTTGAAGAGAGATAATCTTTTCATCAGATATTTTATGATCGTTTTTGAGTTTGTTATGCATTAATTCTTCTTGCTTGAGTTTTTCACAAATCTTATAAGAATAATTCCTATAGTATTCGACATGTTCGAAGCAAGACTTTGGGCATAATTTTTCTCTGACTTCTGATGGAATTTCAGAATATTTAGGAGGAGAAGTTTCAGAGTTAGATCTTTCAACCTTTGGTTGATAAAATTTTGCCATCAATGCAACTTCCTCTGAATCTTCCTTGGGATCAGACTTGTCACTCCAGTCATAATCCTCTTCCTTATTCTCAGAGTTTCCATCAGCTTTTGGATCATTAAATTTAGACCAATCTTCTTTTTGTATTTCTGCAACAAGAGATAAATTGGAGGTTAAATCAGCAGTAAATTGCTCAGCGTATGCACTCCAATCAATAACATCTTTAATATTAACAACAAGAGCGTTCTTGGGCTCCTCTGATGATTTAGAATCATCTTTCAATTCTGGCATTTGTAGGCTTTGATAAGGTTTTTGAAATGTCTTCTGTGAAGATTGCTGAAACCTTTGATTATTTGAGCTTGATTGGCCATTTCCTCCTTTATTCCTTGGAGCTTTGCACTCTCTAGAGAAGTGACCATAGCTGTTACAGTTGAAACACCTAGATTTGGACTTATCAAATCCAACAGACTTGTTTGCACTTGGCTTGTAGTTTCTGTTGACATACGAGTGTTTCTGAGTCCTGTAAGCTATTATAACCATTTGCCAGTTTAGATCCATTTCTTTAACATCGTCTGGATCCATTTCAAACAAATCCTACAAAACAAGATCAAGTTGAGTTAGATGACTACCTTGATAAGCTTGAAAGCTTGCCATAAATGCAGTGAAAGTAGTTTTAGACTCTTCATCCTGTAATAGGATGTTTATTACATCATTAACTTTGCTAGTTTTAGCAGAGTTAGCAGATGGAGTCTCTGCTTGAGATTTAGAACTTTTAGGCATAGGAGGAGATTAAGGTTGATTCTGAGTTGTATAGGCAGGAGCACTTGTGTAAGTGGAATCAGTGAAGAACCCTGCGCCAACGAGTAGATCACCCTCATCTTCTGGTGAAGTTTCATTCTTAGCCATGAATGCATTCTCCACAGTACTTGCTGGAGAAGCAACATATTTATATTGTGACATCGAAGCTGCTCTTTCATTGTTTCTAGAACTTTCATCAATTTCGACAGATTCTATTTTAGCAATCAAGAGATCAAGATCCATTGGGAATTTCTCAGTATGCTTTAACAGAGTGACTGTTTGCTTCCATGAAGATGGAAGAGCATTGAGAAGCCTAAAGTTAAGATATTTTAAATCATTCTTGATGCCTGCAGTCGACATCTCAGTGGTCAGTTGAACAAATCTGTTCATTATCTGATTTATTGTTTCACCAGATAAATGTTCAAAAAGTTCTAATTGTCTTTTTAACTTTTGCTTTTTCAGATCCTGGATCTCCTTTCCACTTTCACATATTATTTTCAATGCCTTATACATGGTGTATCCCGTCTGATAACCGTCAAGCCTTGTAAGGACTTCAAGTGGCAGTCCTTTGCACATCAGAGAATAAGCTTTTATATCATTTTTAACTTTCCTGAGATCATCACCCTGTAATCCATCTTCAGGATATGGTTCCTGAGAGTCTTTAGTGTAAACAAAACCTCTATCAGGGCCATCTGAAGTTATAGGAATATGAGGTCCTTTTTCTATTGATTTCTATAGATCAGTATCAATAGAGTTCAAGTGATGTTTTAATCTCAGTGACCAATTCTTGAAATCTACTCTATTCTTCAGCTTGGGAACTCTGTTCTCTGAGTCTTCTGATTTTACCATTTTTAATTTTTGATTTTTAAAAGAAATTTGTGTTTGTTGTTTTTAATGTTTTGAATTAAAATAATGAATTGAAAATATTTTTGGATTTTTAAGTTTCTGAAAAATTTTAAAAATTTTCTAAGTGTTGAAGCTGATGCGTCCAAATAAAGCGCCCAAACAGTTGTGATACTTCCTTTGACTTTGACTTTGAAACATCTAAGGCATTTCCTTAGAAAAAATTCCAAAACACCCAAGTTGAAATGCGTCTGAATAGTAGTAAAACGCCTGAACAGTTAGACGTCTGGGTGCAGAAATGCCCAAAGTTCAAAAATGCCTCAACAGTTTAAATGCGCCTAGATTCCTTGAAAATGTCCCAACAGTTGAAATGTGTCCCAGCAGTAGAAAAACGCCTAACTGAAAAACGCCCAAACAGTGGAAATGCGCCTAAACAGTTGTTATGCGCCCAACACTTAGGCAAATTTCAGCAGTGTTTTTGACCTAATGCGCCATATTCATCAGTTTCATACGAACTTAAATTTTCTAAAATCCTTCAAAACTTGATTAATTGATCTAAAATCCTCAAATTATGTAGGAAATTGATCAATAATCAATCTTTCAACTTCAATCTCTTCAATTAACAACCAAAATTAATCTTTTGATTCAAGAATAGGTTCGACAAATGAAGAACAGGTTCAAAGAGCTTTTTGCTCAAATTCACTGATTTGAATGAATTGTACTGCTAATTGTGAATCAAATCATGTTCCTGATGATGAAACACAACTGAATTCAACAATTATACGACTGAATTGTTTATCAATCACAGATTCAAGTGATTATGAGAGTTCGACAGTTAAAGAACTTCAATCACTGAACCGAAAGCTCTGATACCATTTGATGAGCTCAAAATGGATCGATCTGTGATGATATCTGAACATAATTCAATCAAAACCTCACAAGTATTCAATTCAACAAAAGAAATCAACAAAAAATCATAGAGTTTTCATTGATTAGAAGCATAGAAGAATACAAAGTGTAGTAAATAGTTATAATGCGTCTCAATCTAAAAACTTTTTTACACAATACATATCTATGCTATTTATACTAATCAAGAAAACAAAGGAACATATTTACATAAAAAGTCCCTATACTATGACAAAAATTTAAAAGACATACAAAGACAAATGTTAATCTTTAAAGAAGCATCTACAATGGTTCTTGCAGCTTCAATAAATGTCATGCTTCTCCTCTCAGCAATACCATTTTGCTGAGGAGTCCTGGGAGCACTATATTGTCTTGTGATACCCTTTTCATCACAAAATATATCAAGGATTTGGTTCTTAAATTCTGTTCCTTGATCACATCTTATGGTTTTGACCTTGTGATCAGATTGATTCTCAATTTTCAGAATGAAATTCTTTAAGATCTTAGGGGTCTCATCATTAGTTCTAAGGAAAAAGACCTAAGTGAATCTTGTGAAATCATCTATGATCACTAAACAGTAAGAGGTCCTTTCTAAACTCATTACACTGGTGGGGCAAAACAAGTCCATATGTAATAGGTGTAGGGGAGTAGTGATGGAGTTTATTACCTTTGGTTTGTGAGACACTTTGTGTTGCTTCCCTTTCAGGCATGCAACACAGTGGTCATCAATTGTAAACTCTTTCTTTGGCATTCCAATTACCAAATCATTCATAATCAATTTATTCATGTTCTTAAAGTTTACATGGAACATTTTTTTATGCCAGAGGAATGACTTATCATTATTTTCCTTAGATAGAAAACAAGAAACTTCTCCAGAAGGAGATGTTTCATGTAAATCCATCTTGTACATGTTCCCTCTCCTGGGGGCTCTAAGCAGGATATACTCTTGAGGAATGGCCACCCTGGGCTTAAGAACGATGCACTCATGCTCAGTGAAGAGCATATGGTGTTTCTGATCACAAAATTAGGATACACTCAGAAGATTGTATCCAAGCTCTCTGACAAAGTTTACCTTTTCAATGCTAAGCTTACCATTTGTGACCCTGCCCCTTCTAGAAATGTAACCACCAGAATCCCCTCCAAAAGCAACTGGTCCTCCATCATTTTTCTCAAAATTTTGAAGCAGAGAACCATTGCCAGTCATGTGCCTGCAACAGCCACTATCAATAATCCAAACGTTCTTCTTGGTCTTTAGTTGTTCCTGCACAAAAGAAGGTGATTAGTGACACTTAGAAACCCAATCCTCATTGGTCTTGGGCTTATCAAAATGAGTTGAAGACAATGCAACAGTAAGTGATCCTATATTCAAGCTTTGAGGATCATTTGCTGTTGTTGATGAAGAACTTTTAGTCACATGGTCTTCCTTTATCTTCCACACCACCTTTGGAAGATTGGGCCTGACCTTCAAGCTTCGGTACTTCGGAAGCATTCCTTTCTTCAGAGACCAACTTTTCTTCTGAAGGCAATTTTTCACTTGTCTTTTTCTTCATTTTGGAGCTTTTGAAGGAAACAGATTTTCCTTCCGAAGCTCTTGGTTCCTTCTTCTTCTCGAAAATGTTCTTCTTGGTCATTTGGATGGTACTCTTGGGATTGTACTTGAAATCCTTAACCATATAAGAACTACTACCACACATAACACAGTTGAGTTCCTTCTTTCTGAAAGTCTTCTTTTGAAAGCAAGACTGAGTTTGATCACTTTCCTTCTCCACCTTTATCTTTGTAGATGAAGCAACATAAGGAGAGACTTGCTTTTGGAGCTGGATGGTTCAGGCTGTTTAGCAGTGGTACACAGCTGGTCAATCTTCTTCTTCTTGCTGGAATGATTTGGAACTAAACTAGAACTCCTGGTACTAGAGTTCATAGTTGAGTTTTCTGTCTTTACCACTTGAAAACCTGTAGAAATGAACACTTGTTTCTGCTTTGAGTCAAAAGTGGCCTTGATTTCTTGAGCCTTCTTTGATCTTCTCTTCGCTCTTCTAGTCAAGTTCTTTCTCTTTGATTTGGTCATTCCAGACTCTTTCCTCTCCTCAGGAGAATAGTGACCCCTCTTAGGATGACCTTCTTCACTCTTCCCTGAGTCATCCTCCACTATCTCCTCTTCATCCTCTTCAACAATGGGGTCTATGAGGGGAAGCTCATCTTCACAAGTTCCACACCTTGGAGATCTTACAGACAATAGAGTGTGTGGAGGAGCTATCTCAGTAGATCCTAGTCCCTGCTTATTTTCGATAACAAACTTTTGCATGTAGGGATGAGGATATTATGTTCTTGAAGGTCTCTTCTTCAAGAACACATTTTTCTACCCTGGCTTTGCTGATTACATGCTCAGCCTGGCATTCAGTTAACTTTGAGATGAGATCTTTGATTTGAGTCCTGTGTTTGTGTGCTCATGTTTAAAGTTGAAATGATTTTCTCTAGATCTTCTATCTTAAGTTTATAATCATTTTCAGCTCTTTTAAAGTCAGCTTTTAAGATGTTTAAGGACTCAAGATCAGATCTCATCTCTAAGTTATAGGACCTGTATCTATTAACTTTAGCAATGCATTCAGGAGTACAAAGATGTTCCAATACCATGGGTTCATCATGATCTACCATTACTACTTGGTTTAGAGAAGCATCCTCAACCTGAAAGCTCCAGTCAAAGTCTCTTTTTTCAACAGCAACTGTAGCTTGCTATCTTGGCTTCTCATTCTGGTGAGCTCCCTCAGTGTAGTTTGGCCTGGATTATGCTTGGCCACCGTTTGACTTTGGTGCCTTATACTCCCTGTCAAAGTGTCCTATCTGGTTACAGTTGTGACACTTTACCTTGCTTTTATCCAGCCCAAACTTTCCACTGGCTGCATTGCTTGGAAACCTTCTCCCAGTCCTCTTGTAGAACTTCTGGGCTCTGTGAGTGAGTAGAGCCATATGCTGGACTATTTCCACATATTCTAGATCATCTGGATGGATACAGTCCAGGTCATTAAAGGTGAAGAGAAAGTTATCTGAACTTTCATAAGAAGACACAAAAGCTTATGAAGAACTTGTCTCCTGGAATGGGCTTCCAGGGATGTAGCCTTCCCTTGGTGTCTCCGAAAAGGTGATGAAAGGACCCCTTTTATGATTTGTCAGGGTAGCAGGTAAGATGGTGCTGTGGTTCTTTGCTATCCGTTTCAACCACATGGAGGGCTGAACTCTGATGAGTGTTGGAGTTACCAGATGAGTTTTGCATGTTCATCTCCATCAGGTGTCCACTGAGTATTCCATATAGCTCGGTGAGGGTAAGAGTCTTGAGGTTTTCAGTCCTCTTAATGACCACACAGTAGTGTGTCCATTGTCTGGGAAGAGAGGACATGAACTTCCTAACAATATCTCTATTCTCAATGGTTACTCCAACATCAGCTAGAGTATCCACAATCTCAACATACCTAAAGTATTGTTGAGTCATGCTTTCACCTGTCTTGAAGGTGAAATTTTCAATCTGCTGCTTCAAGAGGTCCTTCTTGTTTTCTTTGGCTTCATTAGACCCTTCATACATCAGCTTCAGTGAATCCAATAGCTGTTTGGTGGTCTTGCACTTCTTGAAACCTCTGTAGATAGAGTTAGGAAGAGCAGTTTGAAGGGCTGTCATAGCTTTCTGATCAATTTCAATTTTCTTCCAATCTTCTTTAGAAAAGTCATCCCTTTCTTTTGGTATCATACAAACACCAGTAGCAGAAGTGGTGCATGGTACATAAGGTCCATTGACAACAGACTCCAACATCCTGGAATCTTGAGACTTGATGAAGCCTTCCATTCTTTAGCACCAAGTATCAAAATCCTCAGGAGTGATTAGTGGGACTTTGTCATAGTTCCAGTTTCCATATCAGCCTTTAAGATAGCTGCAATTTGAAATGTTAAATGAAGTGTGAAACTAAGAGGATTTAAGATGGTGAGATCTTACAATAAAGAGCCTGGAATGCTCTGATACCAATTGCAGGACCGGTAAGGGTACTTAAGATTGCAATTAGTTTCACAAGAGGAGAGATCTTAAATCACTTAACCACTCAAATAGGGAACTGGTAACTTTACTGATGATACAAAGCTACACAAGTAACGTTAGAGAGACAGAACTATAAGAACAAGAACAAAGTCACAAGAACACAAGACTAAGTTTTCAAGGAAGTTGTATATTGATTCTTTAGTTCTAATACAAGTGTTTGCCAGTATGTCTAATTACAAGAACCAGAGACTATTTATACTACAACCTACAACTGTCAATATACAAAAAGACAGTTGGAATTTTGACTAATCTAGACAACAAGATCAATCTACAGTCAAAAGGCAGATTGTCTTTTGACTAGTGACTATGACATGCCATAGCTCACTGACTTAATCTAATACAAATAAGTCTATAGGTACAAAAGTGGGAAGTTGCAGTCTAAGACTTTTTCTGCTGTTTGATAAAGTACGGAAGTTTCACCAACTAATGTTAGCAGGTGAGTCTTTAGAGCAGCAGTGGAAAGTACATCAGCTTTATCAAAACATAGCTCAGAGAAAGCATCTTTTCTCTCTTTTAGGAAGAAATCTGTCTTCACAACAAAATGGCTTTGGGAGACTTTGTCTTTTGAAGCTTCGGAAGACTTCATCTTTGGCTTCAGAAGAAATGACTCTTTGGCTCGAAAGATTTCATACTTGTAATAATTTTCTGATAAGTGTGAAACTTCCGAAGTAACTTCTTCTGAACTGTTGGCTTCGAAAGATTTTACACTTAAACTTATTTTTGAGTGTAAGACTTCCGAAGCTAGTTCATCTTTGTTCCTTAGTGCATGCAGGAAGACTTGGTTGTTTTGGTATACTTTGGTTGCATCAGCCTTTAATCTTCAGATGTTCCTTACAAACTCCCCCTAGGCTGATGCTACCAAAACAGAGAAGTTCTTTAGATTTTGATAGTCCATATCAGGATCTTCAACAGACCTTTCTTCCTCATTAGATCTGGATCCTTCAGGCTTACATAGAACCTTCTCATGTCATAGAGATCATGCAGAGGAAGTTCAAGCATGTCAAAGGCTGATATGGAAGATCTCACCATCTTAGATCTCTTCAGTTTCACAAAACACTTACCGGTTCAAATGGCAGCTCTCACAAAGGGTGATATGGAAACCGGTACCATGACGAAGTCTCCACTGATCACTCCGGATGACTTAAATACTTGGTGCCAACGTATGGAAGGGTTCATCAGTTCTAAAGACAGAAGGATGTAAAGATCTATTATTGAAGGTTCTCATATCCCAAGCACCTCTTTAGCCACTACTGGAGGTGGGTTGATTTCAAAGGAAATGGCTGACTATTCTAAGGAAGATTGGAAGAAAATTGATGTAGATCAGAAAGCCATGATAGCTCTCCAAACTGCTCTTCAAAACTCTATATACAAAGGCTTTAAGAAGTGCAAAACTATTAAGCAGCTCTGGGATGTACTTAAGCTCATGTATGAGGGGTCTGAGGAAGCCAAAGAAAAAAAGAAAGACATCATAAAGCAGTAGTTTGAGAACTTTTCCTGCAAGTCAGGTGAAACTATGACTCAATAATACTTTAGGTATTTGAGATTGTAAATACTCTTATGGATGTTGGAGTAAAGCTTGAGAATAGGGAGGTTGTGAGAAAGTTCAAGTTCTCTCTTCCCAGACAATGGACACACTACTGTGTGGCCATTAAGAGAACTGAAAACCTCTCTACCCTTACTCTCATAGAGTTTATGCTATCCTTAGTTGTTACCAGATGGAGATGAACATGAAAAATCCATCAGGCAACTCTTCCAGCAATCAACAGAGTTCAGCCCTACATGTGGTTGAGAGAGATAGTAGAGAATCACAACATCATCTTATCTGCTACCTTGACAACTAACAAAAGGATCCTTTCATCATCTTCCCTGAGACACCAAGGGAGAGCTACATCCAAGGAAGCCCATTCTATAAGACAAGCTTTGCTCAAGCCTTTGTGTCTGCTGATGAAAGTTGTGACAACTTTCTCTTCACTCTTGAAGAATTGGATTGTATCCATCCAGATGACCTTGAGTATATGGAGATAGTCCAGCAAATGGCTCTTATCACTCACAGAGCCAAGATGTTCTACAAGAGAACCAGAAGGAACTTTCCTAGCAATGTATCCAGTGGAAAGTTTGGACTGGATAAAAGCAAAGTGAAGTGTTACAACTGTAACCAGATAGGACACTTTCCTAGGGACGCAAGGCACCAAGAACTAATGGTGGCCAAGCACAATCCAGGCCTAACTATACTGATGCTGCTCACAGATCTGAGAAGTCAAGCCAACCAAAACAACAAGCTATTGTTGCTGTTGAAAAAGGGGGCTTTGAGTGGAGCTTTCAAGTTGAAGATGTTTCTCCCAATTAAGCACTGATGGCTGACCGTGAAGAAACCAGGGTATTAGAACATCTTTGTACACCTGAATGCATTGCTAAATTTAAAATGTATAGGTCCTATAACCTGGACGTGAGATCTGACCTTGAGTCCTTGAATATTTTAAAAGCTGATTTAAAAAGAGCTGAAAATGATTATAAACTTAAAATAGATGATTTAAAGAAAACAATTTCAACTCTTAAGCATGAGCACACAAACTACAAGACTCAAATCAAATATCTCATTACCAAGTTAACTGATTGCCAGGCTAAGCTTGTGATCAGCAAAGCCAAGGTAGAAATGTGTGTTCTTAAAAGGGAAACCTTCAAGAACATCATATCTTCATCCATGCATGCAAAGATTTTTTATCAGAAGAAAAAACTTGGTGGGAGGATGGGATGACTAGGGCGATTTGGGTTTTTCTAGGGTTTCGATCAAAATCTTGTTTCTTCTGCCTTGATCGATCGATCTTCTCTCGTTTGTTTAATCCTAATCATTCTTGCTACTAGTTTGTGTAAAAATCTTGTGATTTTGTTGGCGGCAATCCTAGGGTTTACGCGATTAGGGATCCTTCGTTCTTGATCTTGGTTCTTGGTTCTTGATCGTGTTCTTGGTTCTTGATCGTCCTAATCATCTTTTCTTGAATCAGGTTGTTAGGAAGTTTTGATTTCTTGGTTTGGTTTGGTTTAAATTTGGATTTGTTTTAATTTTTGAGTTTTCGGCCGATTAGGGTTTATTCAAAACCAATCAATCGACTGTTTAGGTGTTTCTTCCTATTCTCTCATCTAATTCGTTCAGTGGTGTAAAGGAGCGATCTAGGGTGTCGCAATGTTCATCTGATTTTGAGTTCATCTTGGTCTACTGTTCTTGCGGCCTCCTTTTGTCCGTTGAGGGTTTCTGTTTTAATGGAATTACTTTGAATATGGATCAAATTCAAGTGGGGTCTAAACCTTCTAGTGCTCGTAAATTCAAATTCCAAGATGTTTGTGATCTGATACAGGAGGTAATTGCTACTAAGGTGGTGAGTATTGATGGAAATCCTCTTCTCCCTCGCCGTGGAAAGTTTTCAAAACCTAATACAGGTATGGATTATCAATCTGATGTCTCAATTGGTAAACACAATAAGAAAGAGAAGGGTGACGGGTTGGGGATTAGTACTCAAAGGGATGATAATGGGAAGGATATAGTTCAGAGCTCGAATAAGGATACTTCACAAATGCCATATGCGGATAAAGTGCAATTGGGTATGTCGAAACATCAAATCAATTTTAGGTACTTGGAGCCGCTGGAGAAACAAGAAGGGGTAGATGTAGTTCTCCCGAAGGAATCAGTTAAGCTTGTTCAGGATAGATTGGCATGCACAGTGTATGGTTACTTTTTAGGGGATAGAATCGCTTATCCAGTTGTTGAACATTTTGCTAGGATGAATTGGCAGAAACTTTGGTTGCAAAAAGCTATGATAAATGCAAATGGCTTCTTCTTTTTCAAATTTGCGGATCATAAAGGTATGCTTGATGTTCTTGAAAGGGGTCCATGGTTGATAAGAAATAAACCTATCATTTTGAATACGTGGTCCCCTACTAGTACACTTAAGAAAGAAGATGTAATGAAAGTTTCGGTTTGGGTTAAACTGCATGATGTTTCACTCGTTGCTTATACTGATGATGGTTTAAGCATGTTGGCTTTGAAAATTGGTTCTCCTAGGTTGCTTGACTCTTACACCACTTCTATGTGTTCTGATACTTGGGGAAGGAGTAGCTACGCTAGGGCTCTAATCGAAATCTCAGCTGACCTTAATTTTAAAGATGTCTTATCGATGGCTATTCCTGGGTTGGATGGTGATAGCTATGTTATAGAGAATGTTACTGTGGAATATGAGTGGAAACCCCCAAGGTGTGATCATTGTTGTGTGTTTGGGCATGGTACTGATAATTTCCCTAAACAGGTTAGTTCTACATCTAAATCTGCCCCTAAACTTAAAACTCTTATAGTTGATAGGGACAGGTTTACTGAGGTTCAAGGCAGGAAATCGGCTAAGCAAAGTGGATTCAAAGTGAAAGATCAGAAACCAAAGTTTGAATATAAGTCATTAGATTATAACAAGATGGGGGGCACTAAAGCTTCATCTGCAAATAAGAAGATTGGTAGTACTTCAAAAATTCAGATTGGCAACTCCTTTAGTGCTCTTAACACAGAGGCAAAGAACAAAGTGGGGCATGATAAGAATTAAGATTTGGAGGATGAAGAGGTTGAGGTAATTTATGATGAAACTAGAGAGATTTTAGGTTCACATGCTAAATTAACTGAAACAGGGGCAAGCACCTCTTCAACAGTGGTCTCTAATGGATAGGCTTACAGGTTGGATTTTCAGCTGGAGTTCCAAGTTAGGGAACTTCATTTTTGATGATGGTGGCTGAGGGCTTTAGTTTTTTCTTTGTAATAGATCCGTCTATTATATTAGTCATGTATGTTGATTAGTAATAGACTAGGATGAGTGGTTGTTTTGCTTTTTATTGTTTGTCTTGTTTACATATGTGGGGGATGTCCCATATATGAACTAGTGTAGAACTTATCCTCACTACTTGTACTTAATTGGACGGTTGTCTATATATAGAATCACCGCAGTAACCCTTTACCCAAAAAAAGATTTTTTATTAGAACAGGCAGGGATTGGGTTCAATTGAGATAGCTCCTCCACATGCATTACTATCTGTAAGACCGCCATGGTGTGGAACTTGTCAAGATGAGCTGCCACTCATAGACCCCATCCAAGGGATGAAGATGAAGATGAGATAGTGGAGGATGTACCTGAAGTGAGTGAAGAAGAGCATCCTAAGAGGTCACTATTCTCCTAGAGAGAAGAAAGAACCAAGGATGACCAAGTCTACTAGGAAGAACATGATCAGGGTAGCCAAAAGAAAATCAAAGAAAGCCTAAGAGATCAAGACCACCTTCAACTCCAAGCAAAAGCAAGTTTTTATCTCTACTGGATTTGAAGTGGTGAAGACTGAAGACTCAACCATGGACTCTAATACCAAGATTCCTAGTTCATGTCTAAATCATTCTGCTCAAGAGAAGAAGGCTGATCAAATATGCACCATTGCTGCATAGCCTGAACCATCCAATTCTAAGAGCAAGCCTCACCCTAAGAAGCCTACTACATCATCTGTGAAGACGAAGAAGGAAGTGGAAAGATATCAAGCTCAGCCTCCTACTTAGAAGAAGACTCTTAGAAGTATGCTAACTTAATGTATCATGTGTGGTAGTACTTCTCACATTGCTAAGGATTGCATCTACAATCCCAAAAGTACTATCCATATGACCAAGAACAAAACTTTTGAGATGAAGAAGAAGAAGATAGATTCAAAAGGAAAATCTCTTCCTTTCGGAAGCTCCAAGGTGAAGAAGAAGATAAGTGAAAACTTACCTTTGGAAGAAAATTTGGTCTCGGAAGAAAGGAATGCTTCCGAAGTACTGAAGTCTGCAGCATTAGATGCAAAAGCTTCCAAAGGTCCAGTCTCCAAAACTTCTAAAGTCATCAAAACTTCCAAAGTCTTGAAGGCCAAGTCTAGTCTTCCAAAGATGGTGTGGAAGATGAAGGAAGGCCATGTGACTGAAAGTTCTTCATCAACAACAGTAAATGATCCTTAACGCTTGCATATAGGATCAATTACTATTGAATTATCTTTAGTTCACTTTGAAAAGCCTAAGACCAACAAGCCTTAGATTTCCAAATATAACTAACCATCTATTTCCATGCAATAACAGCTGAAGACCAAAAGAAATGTATGGATCATTGATGGTGGATTTCTAGGCACATGACAGGAAATGACTCTTTGCTTCAGAACTTTGAAAGAATTGATGGAGGGTCAGTTGCTTTTGGAGGAGAATCAAGTTGTTACATCACTGGAAAGGGCAGGGTCTCAAATGGTAAGCTTAGAATTGAAAAGGTAAAATGTGTTAAGGAACTTGGGTACAATCTCTTGAGTGTATCCTAATTTTGTGACAAGAAACATAAAATGCTCTTTACTGAGCAAGAGTGCATTGTTCTCAAGCCCGGGCTAGTCATTCCTTAAGAGCATATCCTACTTAGAGCCTCTAAGAAAGGGTACATGTACAAGATGAATTTACAGGAAACCTCCCAATCTAGAGAAGTTTCTTGCTTTCAGTCTAAAGCCAACAGTGATAAGTCTTTCCTCTTGCATAAAAAAATGTACCATGTAAACTTTAAGAATATGAATAAATTAATTATGAATGATTTGGTAACTGGAATGCCATAGAAAGAGTTTACAAGTAATGACCATTGTGTTTCATGTCTATACAGGAAGCAACACAAAGTTTAGCAAGGACCTTATATAGTTTGGTGATCACAGATGACTTCACAAGATACATTTAGGTTTTCTTTCTTAGAACTAAGGATGAGATCCCAGAAATATTGAAGAACTTCATTCTGAAAATTGAGAATCAATGTGATCACAAGGTCAAAATCATAAGATATGATTAAGGAATTGAATTCAAGAGTCAAATCCTTGATTCATTTTAGGATGAGAAAGGTATTACAAGACAATATAATGCTCCAAGGACTCCTCAGCAAAATGGTGTTGCTGAGAGGAGAAACAAGACACTTATTGAAGCTGCAAGAATCATGCTATCTACCTCTAAACTGCCAATCACCTTTTGGGCAGAGGCAGTCAACACTGCCTTTTATCTACAAAATAGAGTTTTAGTAGTCAAGACTCTTGGTAAGGCTCCTTATAAGTTGCGGTATAAAAGGAGACCTTTCACTGGTTTCCTCAAATCATTTGGATCTCCTTGCACCATCTTGAATACCAAAGATCAGATAGCGAAATTTGTTGAGAAATCTGATGATGGACACTTTATTGGATACTCTTCCCAAGCTAAGGCTTATAGAGTATACAATCTCAAAACTAGAGTTGTTAAGAAGTCAGCCAATGTGACCTTCAATGAGCACACACCTAGTGTGAAAGGTTCTGGTCCTGATTGGCTATTTGATCTTCATTTAGTTACCAACTGTTTTAACAAGTCTTATAAAAATGTTTCAGGATCTACAGGTAGCTTATCAACAGAAGATTCTGATCCAAGATTTGAGCTGAGAAGACCAAGTCAGAAGACTACTTTAGCTCTAGTGGTAACAAACCCTACAGTTGGAAATCCTATCAGCACAATAATGACAAACTCTTCAGCTAAAACATCTGAGGATCCTACAAATTCCAGCACAGAAGCATAAAACTCAAATGAAGGGGTTTCTAATATAGGAGGAGATGGAGGTGGTGAAAGTGATCAAGAATTTCATGATGCTGATAACCACTCCATATAAGACAACATCAATGATGTCACACACTCATTGGATCATGTTTCTCTTGACAAGTGTGCTGATGTGATGGGTGATACTCAATCACCATATTTGAATTTAACCAATTTAGATCTGTCCAACCAACTTGCTATGATTCCTCAACTGATAATCCACAAGTCACATCGCACCACATACATCATAGAAGATGTTGAGATAGGGGTGAGAACAAGAGGACAACCCCATGACAAAAATGTTTGTCTATACTCTTGTTTCTTGTCCCAGATTAAGCCTAAGAAGATTGATGAGGCTTTGAAGGATGGAAGTTGGGTTGAAGCAATACAGGAGGAGCTGCTTCAATTCAAAAGGCAAAAGGTATGGAACCTATGTCGTCTTCCTTATGGAAAGACCACAATAGGTACCAAGTGGGCATTTAGAAATAAGAAAGATGATAGAGGACTTGTCATCAAAAATAATACAAGACTAGTTGTTCAAGGGTACACACAAGAAGAGGGGATTGACTACACAGATGTTTTTGCTCCTCTAGGAAGACTTGAAGCTATTAGAATATTCCTTGCTTTTGCTGCATCCAAGGATTTCAAGGTCTACCAACTTGATTTCAAGTGTGCCTTCTTATATGGAGTGATTTATGAGGAAGTGTATATCAAACAACCACCTAGCGTTGCAGATCCAGATCATCCTGAGTATGTCTATAAGGTTGACAAAGCTCTATGTGGGCTGCATCAGGCTCCAAGGAAGTGGTATGAGACACTATCATAGTACCTTGTTCAACATGGCTATAAAAGGGGTACTATTGATGGAACACTCTTCATTAAAGGAACAGGAAATGACTTGATGCTGGTTCATGCTTATATAGATGACATCATCTTTAGGTCAACTAATCCAAAGCTCTACAAATACTTTGAGAAGCTAATGAAAAATAGATTTGAAATAAGTGCAATAGGGGAACTCTATGTCTTTCTAGAAATTCAAGTGAAGTAGGTTGACAATGCCATCTTCATAAACCAGTCAAAGTATGTGCAAGACATACTAACCATATTTCATCGGACTGAGTGCAAGGTTGCTAAGACACCCATAGGTAGAAACCACTCCCTAGGATCTGATCTTGAGGGGTGTGGGTTGATGAACATCTCTACAGGGCTATAATTAGGTCTCTTATGTACCTCACAGCCAGCAGGCCTGATATCATGTTTGCTACATGTATTTGTGCAAGATATCAAGCCAACCCCAAGATGTCACACCTGGTTACTGTCAAAAGGATTCTCAGATATCTCAAAGGTGCTCCCAAACTGGGCCTTTGGTATCCAAATAATTTTAACTTCATGTATGCTTATACAGATAGTGACTATGGTGGCTGCAATATGACTGCAAAGTCTATATCAGGGGGAATGTCAATTCTTTGGTGGAAGGATAGTCTAATGACTATAGTGGCTGTAATATGACTCCAAAGAATTTTGACTTCCTGTATGCTTAAGTTGTATATATTATCACCTATATAAGCCCAGTTTACTTTGGAAGAAATTTTTCAAAATGATATTCTTTAGAATTTTGAAGTTTAAGATATATTTTCTTTCGGAAGACATTAAGTGGACTTCAGAAGAAAGTTATGTCTTAAAAATTAATAACTACTTAGTAAAGAAATTTACCTTCGGATGAAATTCTAATATATCTTCCGAAGCTTAAATATCCTTCTAAGTACTTATATGTTTTGAAGGACTATTTTCTTCCAAAAGCAATTAAGTCTCGGAAGCTTTATTCATCTTCTGAATAAAACTTCTGAAGTTTAATATCTTTCAAAACCAAATAAGTATTTTTCTTCTGAAGCAAACTTTTATCAAGCTAAGCAATATTTTTTGAAGTCAAATTGGCTTCGAAAGTTTTTCTCAAAACTTTCGAAGACAAATTACCTTTGGAAGATTTTAGACTTCCAATAAAAATACCTTTTTGGGCACTTTTTCAGGGGTGGGAGCGACATCCGGATTTCAAAGGTTATCCTTTTGCATTAACTTTGTCTCAAATCCAACCATATAAATATACCTTCAATGGTTCCCCCTCTTTCTCCTTCCTCTTCATCTGCAAAAGTTCAAACCCTAAATTCAGCCACAAAACGACTTTGTTCTTAGCTTTCTTCACCTCTAAGCTTCTTAAAATGGCCAACCCTGAACCCAAAACCAACCACATTTTTCCATGCATTTACACAGGCAACACAATCAAGTTACTCGGTTATCATCTAAGAAAGATCCATGTTTCTCAGATGTTTTCCGCTTCTTGTCTCATTCAAACTACCTTACTAATAACTCCTAGAGTTCTAGAGGACCTGCCAAGAGGTCATCTTGGATGGTGAAAAGGCACTGTCTGCCACAGTACAGGGGAAGACAATTTTCATCACACCAGCCACCATCTACTCTCATATAAGGCTGGATGATGTAGAAGGCGATTGTCCTTTCCCAAATCTACAGTCAACAACTCATTTCAGTAGATGGGATATCAAGGGGACTACTCTATTAGAACCTTCAAGAAGGGTAAGGTTTTCTCTTAATGGAAGTACCTCCTCCATGTGGTAATCCACTCTCTATCCAACAAATATGGTGGTTGGGACCAGATTTCTAAGGACTTCTCCTACATAGTCTATGAGATGGTTAAAGAGGTCAAGTTCAAGTTCTCCTAGTTTGTCTATACAAACTTGTCTGCTAATTTGGACTCCTTAGAGTACTATATTTTCCCTAGATATGTTCAACACATTCTTAACTGTGAACTAGGTTCACAGTTAAGGGGAACAGGTAATACTCTTAAATTGGGACAGATAAAGGCTTATAACTTCAAATTAATAAGAAAGACCACTGTTGGATTCTCAGGGGTAAAAACAGCCCTGGTCCCGAAAATGTTAGAGCTCATTGCTTAAGGTGACAACTTGGCAGCACCAGCCAATGTTAAACCCACACCTTCATCTGCACCACCCACACAGCCACAAATAACCATCACCTACACCAGAAAATCCAAACAAACCCCTGCTCAGTCTACTCAGGTTAACCAGTCCCCCATACTAGCACCCATGTAGGAGGAAGTGGAAACAAGAGCTACCACTTCCCCTGAGGAGCAAACCACTCCTATTACTTCTTTGATCAGTGCTAAGGTTCCTCATGCTCAACCTGATGAGCTCATTTCCCAAGCCTTAAGGCATCAATCTGAGTCTCAAAACTCAAGTGATCAACCTTCTCAGAAAACCGACCATCCCTAGCCTTTAGACTTAAACCAACCCATCCTTGACCTTCAATTCTATGATGATGAGGATATGGAGTTTAGTGAGTACCTGTATCTCTCTTCTTAACACCTGCTCAAGGAGAGACGAGTGCTACTAAATCACTCATATCTAGCCCACATCATCCACCCGCAACTGAGGTAGACCTCCCTAAACGAGTTTAGGAAGTCCATATGGAAGAGGCTCTCACTATTGAAAATGATTACATTATTAATACATCAACCATGGCAACCCAGCCCATTGACACTTCTATTAAAGCTATTAGTGTGTAGGGAAAATCCAGCAGCCAAGAACCCCAAGCTGGTGGTGAGGATGAAGAATTTGGTCCTATTCTCTCATCCCCCATGTTTATTCTGATAAAGATGAGGGGAGTCTGCCACTAAAGGTGCAACAACTGTCAAAAACATGTACCTATTTAGTTTCAAAGGTAAGTCACCTGGAATTTTAGGTGGCTACCTTACAAAGACAGGTTAGTGACCAGCAACTAGACCTCTCAGGCAAACTCAACCAGGTCCACAAGAACCTATGGATATGGTGGACCTAACCCTTAGCTCCCCTGTGCAAAAGGGTGATGCTACCAAAAATGGAGAGAAATGTTGGTCCATTTGATCGATAAATAGTGCAAATGATTTAGAAAAACACAATGAATCCTACCAAATGCAACAATCTCTCAATATAATCAAACCTAAGTTTCAAATATTTCTTAATAATCTACAAACTAGAACAAAAGGTGAAATGAGGCTCAAATATGATAACGATCACCTTCCAGCCAATACACCGCAATAACACAATCACAATAATAAGATTTTTGTATTATGGTTTTCAAAAAGGTTGCTTACAATGAGTGAATCATACAATATATAAGCAGACCTAATAACTGTCTAGACCAAAACCTAGATTCACCCGGCGACGAAACATCGTTTCGCTGGGTGTCCTAGACCAGCTGACTCCGAGCAAAACTCAGTTTTGCTTGTGATTTCGCTGAGAACAGAAACTACAAAATACAAAATAAGTAAACTAACATTTGTCCTATTAAATTAATAAGCAAAACAAAATAAACAAAAACAACAGTGGTAAGTCCAACCTATTCTTGATCATCAATACTCCCCCTAGGTTGGACCTCACCCACTAGTTCTTCTAAATGAGCTCCGGTTGTTTCTTCTACTTGCTGAACCTCCTCTGCAGCTTTAGCGGATGTTTCTCTTTCTGTTCCAGCAAAAATCTCTTCCTTTCCCTGTGCACTGGCCTTTTCGAATTGTTTTGTCAAATCTTGCACTTCCATCCTCAGTTTGTCAGCTTGAAGTACTTTCTCTGCTAGCTCCCTGATTTCAGCCCTTACCCTGATAGCCTTGATTGCATCCCTCATGAACAGACTTGCTTTATTCCTTGTTTTTGCTCCAGCTCCCGCCTTGATATGGTTCTCGCACAACACCACCAAATCTTCATCACAAAAAGAGAATACTTCCATAGGATCAAATAGTTTAATTTCCTCACCATCCTTCACTCTTATTACGGCTTCTCCAATGTTATTGTCATAGAACCATTTTTTAAACTTTTGCAGCCTTGGGTGTTGTGGATTGGGTACCCTCACTCGGTCCACCGTCTTGGCTTTTTTCAATCTCAATACAATTTTCCCTTTTCCGGTCACCCAATTCATGTCTGTCTTAAATCTCCTTCTCTCTGTCTTCATATATCCAAATGCCTCAAAGTTGTCCTTAAGCCCCTTTTGAATCTCATTTTCTAGCATAATTGCCCTCTCACTTATGCTTGAGTCTATCAAGGGAAACTCAGCTAACCTTCTCAAATCCCATCTTGACAAGGTCTTAAATGCCTTCTTTTTATGTAGATATAAGATTCCCCCTCCTTTTCTCTTAATCATAAACATTTTTAATTCATGATTGTATTTCCAATTGATTATCTTCTTGTCAGGTTCCTTCCTGCTCGGTTCTCTTATGTTTTGAAATAATGGAGTCTGCTATTTTGGTTCTTTCTCCTTAATGAACCAGTCTTCTTTGTCCAACTCTATAATATCTCCTTTGGTTGAACTCCTCTGAGCCACATATGTCATTGGTCTCTCATCTACCTCATAGTATTCACGTTCAGAGTCATAATCCACTAATTGCTCTTCAATATCCTCTTTTTCATCTGTTAACTTGAACTGATCTCCTCTCTTTTCTCCTCTATCTCCTTCATCTCAAATTACTTCATTGCCAGTCAGATCAACATCTATATCAAGCCCCAAATCAATAAATCCTGCCTCTACAACCTCACTCACATTCCCTACCACACCTCACGCACCACTTCCTTTCTCAACTCTAGCCCCGCTTACTCCAGCCTCAGCACTAACATTTCCTCTACCAACACCAAACCACCAATATCATCAATACCAGAACCACCAATATCATCAACTCCAGCACCACTTATGCCTTCTCCTACCCTAATTGAGCTCCCTACTTTCAGAAAGGAATATTTAGATGTATCAGTAAGATCATCTAACTTGGCTTGAGTTAACTGATTGGGCAGGCCAGCATTAGCTTTCAACTCATTCACTTCCTTGAGTAGCCTCTTGATTAAATCTTGTTGGTCTTACATCAATCTCTTCATGCTCTCCATTTCCTTATCTTTCTCCTTCTCTCTCAATTCTTGATTTACCAACTTCGTCTTGCTCATCCCCAATTCATTTGCCAATGATGTATTCAAATTTCGAATAACATCTTGGTCTAGCTCCGATCTGGGATCCCTTCTTTCTTCAAACACTTGTTTCTTATGCTTAGTTCTCCTTTCAGTGACATTAGCTGGTTCTCCTTGATCTGCCTTCTTCTTTGTTCATTTCTCCCTTTAGACCCTTATTTCCTCTTCAACCTTGTCTATTTCATCTTCTAGAATGTACTTTTTGTCATTGGCATATCTCTTTCTCTTGTTTATAACTTTAGTTTTTTTTCTTGATTTTCTTCTGCATTTTTATTTTCATTCTCAATCAGCCTTTTGATGTAATTCCATCTCTTAACAGAGTACATATTTTCCCAAAGATATGTTATCTTCCCACTAAAGTCTTGTCTTACAGCCGAGCAGTCTGCAAATATTTTGGTATTCATTTGCACCAGTCTCTTAATTTCTCCATGTCTAGGAAGATCTGGTTTCAAATCATTAATCAACATCTGCACAAATCTTGGATACAGCAACCACTTGTCTTTTTTCAAAGCCATTATATTTTCAATCATGCAATCAAAGATCAACTTAGTAATGTTGGCTTTCTTTCCTCTGCAAAACACAATCATAGTCCTTGCCCAGTGCTGATTTTGACCATCTGACCCTCCTTTCCTATGGTCCAGGCACATAATGAATGCGTGTGCTATGTATCTCCATTCCTTAGATAGGAAGGACTTCTTGATTTCTTTCTTGGAGCCAAAAGAGGGTCCCTCATACTCGATGCTTCTAAATGTATCCAACACTTGTGCATCAGACAGTACCATCTCATCCCCATAGTCTTCCTCCCACTTCAATGCTCTGGCCATAGTCTCAACAGTAAAAACAAAGTCGTGGCCAAGGACTCTAGCAGTAATCCGATGTGGATTAGACCCAAGGTCATACTCTGTAGTTCTCCAAAAGTCTCTGACATGAAGATCGTAGATAGTAGGCATGTGAGATATGGCATAACTAATTGCGGACTCCTTCAACCACTTAATGCAATCTCTAAATCCAATAGCCCTTGGGTTGCTATCATCCAGTAATGCTACAATGTTGGTTCTCTCATCAAACTTCAAGTTTGCCATCTGAACAGAAAAACAAAAGTTGGTTAGTTAAAACGTTGATATAAGACTTAAACTACGAGATGGAACAAAGCATAAGATTTCAGAATGTTCAACAGTTTCGCTGCGGTCGAAATTGTAGTTTCGCTGCTGTCGAAACTGTAGTTTCGCTGCTGTCGAAACTGTAGTTTCGCTGCTGTCGAAACTGTAGTTTCGCAAGAGCGAAAGTATATATTCGTTGTGACTCAGACATAAAGTCATGTGTCCGAGTGAATCTATAGTTTTGCTGACATTGAAATTATAGTTTCGTAGCTGAGAAATTATGGATTCGATGTGACTCAAACACGAAATCATGTGTCCGAGCGAATCTACAGTTTCGCTGAAATTGTCCTGGCTAAACTATCAGGTACGCGTGGACAACATAACTAGACAATTTTGCTCTGAACTTTGAACTTTCGCTCAGTTTCGCTGGTTAATCTTGCAGTTTCGCTGATTGAATCAGCAAAACTCCAAACCAGCGAATTAAACCAAAACATAAATGCATCGGTTAAAATCACGATTAAAGTTGTTAAATGGGTTCGAAACACCCACCTCGAGACTTAGTGACACAATATCACAACGGAAATCAACACTAAAAGGTTTTGAATGAACGGCTCAGAAACCAGGGCTTAATTTCGTCAAATCGCGAAAGTGAGAAACTGATCTCACACTATTCTATATATATACCCTAGTTTCGCTGGCAGTGAAACTATAGTTTTGCTCGGCATAAATTTTGAAATCATGTTACTCAGAACTTAGCGAATGTGTCGGCGAATCTATACACTCGCTTAGCGAAAGAGCTAGCGAATCTTAGTTTCGCTAGGACTCAACACTTTAACAAATTTGTAAATTTGAGAATTTTAAATTTTTATAAAAAAAATAATAATAATTAATAATATTTTTTTAAGGATTTTCATAAACACAAGTTTTTTAGAAGAACTTCTTCACCCCACAAAACCAACACAAAAAAATAGAAGTTAATAAATAAAAATAAAAAAGAATAAAAGGATATACGCATTTCTTTTTCAAGAAGTTTTCTGAAGTGTCGTTGATTGGCGCGATTGCTGATATGTTTGTCCTTTTAAGCCCATGGCTTATTCTTTTCAACAAGTAATCTACAGCTGTCTTTATCATGTTTTGGTTTTAATTAAAGAAGCTCTAGTAACTTGGTCCCCAAAGACATTTGGCAAAGAACTCATCCTGTCCTCATGGTTTATTGAGCAATATGATTGACTCTGCTTGATTTTCTTTTGAGATTTCTACAATGATCTTAATTTAAGAAACATTGTGCCTTTATTTCGGGAACCGATGATGAGAGCTCTAGGTCTATACTCATGTATAACAGAGGAGATGATCATCTGATCATGCTGATGAGAGCTCCAGGTCTATACTCACGTACAACAGAGAAGATCATCACTCCGGTCAATGTTCACACATAGCAGAGGAGATAAGCATGAGATATAATTCTGAAGAGCTAACGAGAAGCTTCAATTCAGAGACTTTTCTAAAGAGCTAGACTAGAAGCATTTATTATGCTAACTAGAAGCATCATTCAGGACTTGGGGATAGGGAGATTTTTGAGATTTTGGGGAAATCCAAACAGAGATTTGAAACTCTCAACCCGTTTATGACAAGGACTTGTAACTTTGTGCAGTCGAAGATGTCAAGGGGATAATCCTTATCACTGAGTTCTTAAACTTTAATTTAGCTACACGGTCATAGTTTAATTCATTTTCGGGCTGAGCCTATTATGCATATCCCGACACAAGGTTGTTGACCTCCTTCAAACTCTTTTTCCGGGGTTCCTGAAAGGACAAAATTAAATAAAAAACTTTTAAGAGTTTAATCTTTATTCTCCCCCAAAACTTCTATTTAATTGCCAAGTAAAAGAAATTTCTATTTTATTATATATTTTTAAAGAACAAAATAGTGAAGGAAAATGGGACACGAAGTTTCTCAAGCTTAATAGAAAGAGAAGATGAACATAAAAGCGTTATTTACACTTGTTACACAATTTTTTATGAAAAGGGTTTTCAAAAGGATATTAAACCGAGCATGGAGATCAGTTCATAAAAACGAGGTTTATCAAATTTTTTGTGAAAAGATCCGCTTTTTGATTCTTTGTGTCAATTGGAATAATATCAATGAAACCCTTTTCCTGAGCATCCCGAATTGCATGAATCCGTGTTTCAATATGCTTGGTACGAGTGTGATGATTTGGCTTTTTGGCAATTCCAATAGCTGCTTCATTATCATAAAATAGTGGAGGATGAAGAAAATTGATTCCATAATCCATCATCTGATGTGAATCCAGAGCACTTGGCAGCAGCAACATATTTAGCTTCCCCTGTAGATAGAGATACTGTTGTCTGCTTCTTGCTCTACCATGAAACAAGACAATCCCTGAGTTATTGACATCCGCCAGTGACGGACTTTTGGTTAATCCTGAAACCACCATGATCACTGTCAGAATAAGAATGTAAATCAAAGTTCCCTCTTTTTGGATATAGAGACCCAAATGAGAGGAACCCTTTAAGTAACGAAAGATGTGTTTAACAGCTTTTTCATGTGATTCTTTTGGGTTGGATTGAAAACGGGCACAGTAGCACACGGAAAATGTAATATCTGGATGGCTAGCCGTGAGATACATGAGAGATCCAATCATAGAATGATAACGATGAGCATCCACAGATTTCCCATTTTCATCAGGAGTTAACAGGTTTAAGTAGTCAATGGAGTGAGTTCTGGAGAAGCATCATCCATCTTGTACTTCTTAATAATCTCTTGAATGTACTTTTCTTGGTGAATAAGAATACCATCAGGCTTTTGTACAACCTACAACCCTAAGAAAAAGCACATCTCCCCCATCATGCTCATTTCAAAGCGATCCTTCATCACTTCTTCAAATTCTCTACATAGCTTCTCGTTTGTTGACCTGAAAATAATATCATCAACATACACTTGAACAATCAACATCTCACCATCGACCTCCTTCTTGAACAGTGTCATATTTATTGTACCACGAGAGAAACCCTTGCTGAGCAGATACTGTGTCAGTGTTTCATACCAGATACGGGGAGCTTGATGCAATCCATATAAAGATTTATCAAGTTTATATACTTTCTTTGGAAAATCTGGATGCTCGAAACCTGGTGGCTGACAAACAAAAATCTCCTCATCAATGTTCCCGTAGAGAAATGCACACTTCACGTCCATCTAAAAAACTTTAAAGTTCTTGTAAGCAGTGTGAGCAAGAAAGATTCTGATCGCTTCAATGCAGGCAACCGGAGCAAACACTTCAGTGTAGTCAATTCCCTCCTCCTAAGCAAATCCCTAAACAACCAGTCTTGCTTTGTTTCTTACTACCACACCTCGATCATCTGGCTTGTTCCTAAATACCCATTTGGTACCGATGGGAAATTTGTTTAGAGGAAGATCAACTAAGTCCCAAACTTTTAACTTCTTGAACTGCTGATGCTCCAGCTACATAGATTCAACCCAACTTGGGTCTTGAAGTGTTGTTGAGATATTCTTGGGAACAACTTGAGATAAGAATCATGCATAGAGACATTCATTGATCAATCCAGACTGAATCCGAGTCCTTACACCATCTGTAATAGATCTAATGATATAATCATATGAGTGATCTTTTAAGGTTTTGAAGTTAGTGGTAAAGCTTAATGGGTTGGATTGAGATGAGGGTGCAGTTTCTGATGGTTGAGATGGTGATGTTGGTTGTGCTGGAGGAATTGGTTGTGGTGGAGGTGTAGGTGGAGGATCAATTGGTGGTTTTGGACGGGGTTCAGGTTGAGGAATGATTTGCACATTGGATAGAGGAACAACATCATCATCAAATACTGTAAGGTTGAATGATTTGAAGATGGTATTGGAGTTAGAGAACCATTTTGGGTCAGACCCCATGTTTGGTGAATTTGACTCCTGTCAATCAACATAAAAGGATTCCAGCATAATACACGCTCTTTTGTTGTACACCCTATACGCCTTTTGTGAGTTAGAATAACCAACGAAGAAGCATTCATTAGAAACTACACCAAACATTAACTTCTGAGCTTGAGTATTTAGCAGAGTGCATAAGCAACCAAACGGACGGAAGAAGTCAATCAAGGGTTTCCTTTTACGAAGATGCACAATTGATAGCTTTTGCCAAGAGTATCTTGAGTAATCATCTATAACAACCAAACAATAAGATTTCTTAGCAATGGATTTAATACTAATAGGACCAAATAAGTTGGTATGTAACAATTCAAGGGGTTTTGAAATTGTATTTTCAAGCTTTAGCTTGTTGTGGCATTTGTGTTGTTTTCCTTGCGCACAAGTCATGCACTTTTCTACCACTGAAAAATCTTTAAGTGATAGCCCCTAACAAGATTGTTCTTAACCAACTTATTAATATTTTTAAAATTAACGTGTCCTAATCGTTTATGCCATAAGAAGGATTTAGAAGATGAAGTTTTTGACAGAAGACATGTCGAGGTTGAGGTGGACTCTTTTGATCCCATATCCAACAGATATCATTCTTCCTCGGAGCACGCATGATCACTAAATCCTCTGGGATAATAAACTCTAGTTTAAAAAACAAGCATTCAATGGACATGAATAGCACTGGAATATCTTTGTCACAAATTTGTAATACACTCAACAGATTGAAGCTCTGGGCTATAGTTCACTTTCTCCAGAGTCAAAGAACCATTTGATACTTCCCCTTGACCAATCATCTTTCCTCCTTTCTTGTCTCCAGCAAAAGCAACATATCCTCCATTTATTATCTGATAATTTGTAAGCAAGTCCTTCAACCCGGTCATATGCCTGGAACATCTGCTATCAACATGCCAATAGCTATTGACAGCTTTCCTAGAATGATCCTGGCATTCGAACAAAGATTATTAAGATTTGGAAATTGGGACCCAAGTTTTGACAAACTTAGGTCTCGAAACTGAAGAATTTTTACAGAAATTATTTACAAAATGATTTAATCTACTTCCTAACGAACTATTACTTACTTTTCTACCAATATTCTCAGGGCAATGTTTAGTTACATGATCATCCTTCTCACATCTAAAACAATGAGATTTTAAACCTTTCTTCTTATATTTTGAAATAGGAACTTGAGCTATTGATATCTCTTTCTCATATTCAGACATGTGTAAATTAGAATCGTTATAAGAGTCATATGATTCTTTTGATTTTTCTTTGGTGACCTTAATTTTAGCAGGTTCTTGTTCATTTAAATTAAGGTTACTGATATTTGAGAAAGTTGTGTCCTTTTCTTTACGTTTAGAAATCTGACTTGGTGTAAAAGATGGAATAGGATGAGAAAAGAACATTTCAAAACAATTTGATTTTGTTTGTCTATCTAAAACTTTACTTGAACAAGGATCATTTTCATTAACCCAAGCATTTGAAACATCACGATTTGATTCATAAACATCTGAAGATGAACAAGCTAGAATAGAGTTAGAACTACATACACCATTGTCTGTAATATACTTTTAGGAAACAAATCTACTTAAGCTATTGTCTATTGAAGACTTTTTGGAATTAGAAATATTAATGCTAGAGCTACCCAGACCACTACATGCACCATAATCATAATCCTCTCGAATCTCCTTATGATTTACTCCCTCTAAACCTGCATACAAATTGTTAGAATCTTGCTGAATTAATTCATTAGTTGGATGAGGTGTAGGCATAGGAGAATAACAATAAGTACTCGGAGGAGGATAAACATGAGTGGTTTTTTTGCTTCCCAAACCAGTCTTAATTCTAGCCCCCCATTGTTTCTTGTAAAGATCCTCAAGTTTCATCCCAGAAATGGTCGATTTTTCAAGTTTGGTTTTAAGCTTGCTTGTTTCAAATTCAGCAAGTGCTACACGTTCAGTAAAGCATTTATTTCAACATTTCTTTCCAAAAGATTTCTTTTTAAATGCTCATTTTCTTTTAAAGCTTCATTTAACTTAACAAAATATTTAGACTCATTTGTTTTAAGTTTGTTGTTAATCCATTTTATTTCCTTTTCATTTTCTAACAATAACCTGTTAGCTTTATAAACCCCGAATAAACAAATTTTGCAGGGAGGAGAACACATGTCTTGGATTACCTCATATGGAAGTCCCATAATTACTTTTTCAGCAGCTAGGGCTTTTTCGCATTGACAGGCAGGAGTGTTCTTTTTGTATTCTTTCTCCTCCACGACTTTCTTCCTTGCTTCCTCAGCTTGACTTTCCTCTTGCCCTCCTTGATCACAAACCTCCAGCTTCACTTCACTTGTTTCACCTTCTTATTGCTTCCGAACCTCAGCATCTTCACAAACTTTCACTTTCTCCTCATCAGCTTGATAACAACCTTTTTCTTCATGAACCTTACCAACCTTTACCTCTTGAGCTTGTTGCACACCATCTTCACAAACCGTTCCATCTTGAGTTTCACACCCGACCTCTCTGAAGGGATCAAAATTTTCAATTGAATCCACATCACTATCCACCACCTCAGCCACCAGAGCAAGATTGACCTCTTCTTCAGTTTCTTTGATTTCAGCACTCCAATCAAAGTTTATGATTAGTGTTGCTTCCTTCTTTGGCTTGGCTTCTTCTTTGTCGATGATCGAAATGACTTTTGAAGTTCCAGAAGTTCCCGGTTTAGTGATGACTAGAGATGGACATTCTCTTTTGAAGTGACCCAATTGTTTGCAGTTGAAACATCTCAATTTTGACTTATCATACCCATGTTTTGAGTTTTGGTTCTGATTACCAAAGTTTCTCCTACCAGTTCTTTCCATAAACCTTCTAGCACGCAACGTCAGCATGGCCATCTGCGACTGAATATCTATTTCTTCCAAGTCATCAGGATCCACTTGATACATTTCTTCGACAGTCATTCATTTTTCTTTCAACTCCCCTGTAACCAAAGCTTCATAACTATGCACAAACATACCAAATAATGCCATTGTTTCAAATGGAACTTGAGTAGTGACTGATGCCTTTGAATTTGAACCAACACTTGATGATCCACCACCAGACTTGTCTGTTACACCACATCCAGAAGACCCACCATAAGCTGCACCATACATTGAAGAGTTTGTAGCGGATGAAATCAATGTAGCATATTGTGAATAAACTGTAGCTGGCACCATGGATTGATTGTATTCTCTTCTTTTTATATCCAAATCAAATGACTTCAGTTTGTTGATAACATCCATGAGTTTATAATCAGCAAAATTTCTTTCTTTCTTCAACATTCTAACTTGCAAGCTCCACTATGGTGGAAGGAAATCGAAGAGTTTTATGACTTGTTCATGGTTACCCAACTGTTAATCATATTTCTTTAAGTTGCTTGAGACAGACAAAAATCGGTTAGTGAGATCAGTAAGGCTTTCATTTTTGTGTCCAACAAATGAGTTAAACTCCTTTTCAGCTTGAGCTTTCTTGTCCTTTTTCAAGTCCTCATTACCATCATAGAATTCGCATAATGAATCTACTAGGACGTTGCATTCTTGTGCTCAGCAAAATGATTGTAGATGTCTTGAGATAAACATAAAGTTAAAGCCCCAAATGCTTTTTGATCACGGTCGATTAACTTAAGGTCTCTCTCCATACAAGTTGATGGATCAGTGCTTGGTGAGGTAACTTGTCCGATAGTGACGGTTGGAGTATGCGGACCATTTAGAAGAAGGCTTTCAAACAATGTTTCCAATCTTCAAAATTATCACCATTGATAAGCCTCGATGGCCTATTGGGTGCTACACTCTCCAAATCAGAGATGGTGATATTTGTTGTCATTTTTACAATAGAAGGTAATTTCTCTAAACACCTCTAATTTTGCTAGACACCTCTAATTTCGTTGCTACTTTCGCTAGGAAATTTGGCAGCAGTTTCGCTCGAACAGATGTTCGGATACTCTAGTTTCATCCACAGATTCGCTGAAACTAGTAGAACTTTCATTCTGGAAGACAATTTGGCAGCACTTTCGCTTGTCTTGATAATAAACAATTAAGAACTTTCGTTCAAAATGATGTACTTTCGCTAAGCAACAAAGATCATATTCCAAAATCATAAATTCTGTAGTTTTGCTAGAACAGTGGGTAATTTCGCTGGATGAAACTGCAGTTTTGCTGGATGAATCTGCGAACTTTTTGAACATGAAATCAACCAAATCTCACCCAAATCATAATGAATTTGTGATCAGATGATTGGGATAGCTTCCTTTGCAAATAATAGATGATCCTCAGTCAATTTCCATACCAAAAACACTCAAAATAAGATCCAAAAAGAATGAAATAGTGTTTTAGCACAAAAAAACACAATAAAAAACTCAACAAATCAAGAGCACTAAGGATCTGATATCATATTGTTGGTCCATTTGATCGATAAACAGTGCAAATGATTTAGAAAAACACAATGAATCCCACTGAATACAACAATCTCTTAATATAATCAAACCCAAGTTTCAAATATTTCTTAATAATATCCAAACTAGAACAAAAGGTGAAATGAGGCTCAAATATGATAACAATCAGCTTCCGACCAATACACCGCAATAACACAATTACAATAATAAGATTTTTGTATTAGGGTTATCAAAAAGGTTGCTTACAATGAGTGAATCATACAATATACAAGCAGACCTAATTTCACTGAACAGCGAAACTGTCTAGACCAAAACCTAGATTCACCCGGCGACGAAACATAGTTTCGCCGGGTGTCCTAGACCAGCTGACTACAAGCGAAACTCGGTTTCGCTCCTAGTTTCGCTGAGAACAGAAACTACAAAATACAAAATAAGTAAACTAACATTATTCCTATTACATTAATAAGCAAAACAAAATAAACAAAAACAATAGTGGTGAGTCCAACCTATTCTTGATCATCAAGAAAGTCCTACCTATAATCACAGAACCTGGTAGTTCTACCCAAAGTATGGGCATAGAGGATTCACCACCCTTACTTGTAGCTGTCCATACTTAAAAACCTCTATAGGCCCACATTGATGTGGATTACCTGATTCAAAGCCTGTTTGAGGAGGGTATACCAAGGGTAATTTCTACCCCATCCTACCTTGCTGAAAATCAAATAGTAGGATTGAGGTATGATGCTGATAGGAGAGCCCTGGTAATCTCTAGGTCTCAGGGACAACAAGAAGTCTTTAACTTTCACAACCAGAGATACTATGAGAGAACCTATTTGGTTGACCTGCAACTTGCCAAGCCAAGTCAAAACAGGCAAGCTACAAGGTTAGCTGAAAGGATTCAAGTAGGGTGCTTGAAGAGTTCAAAGGAGAACCAAGCTACAAAGATAGAAGCTGGCAGGCAAGACTGTTGGTCAACTGGATGCTAAGGTAGACCCTAAGATTAGCTTCGAAGGGGAAACCTTGGCTGAAGGCCTAGTAGTTGAACCTGTGAACCTTGAGACAGGAACTGCTTTAACATTCTATTCCTTCAGTGAGGCACCAGCTGGTGAAGGTGTCTCACAGCCTCTCTGGTCGGAGCTCAAGTGCAACACCAAGCAATGAAGGCCAAAGCTCTCTCCACCCAGAGTCACACAGGCCAGTGACTAACAAAGGGAAGAGGAAGATGACCTCTAAGGAGATTGAGGAGGAGAAGAGAGAGAAGAAGAGGAAGGCAAGGGGAGAGAGTTCAAGTGGGACCACTGGCTTTATAGAAGCTGTGATCAGGGTTGCCCCCAGGCCAAACACTCAAGAGAATGAGTTTAGGGCAGCCAGATTAAACTACCTGGGGTCTAGGAACTACAATGTTGATAAACTTATCTATCTTCCCATAGAAGAACTAAATGAACTGGCTGACATGGAAGTATCAAAGGAGAGGAAGGAAGCTGAGGATGTAGAACTACTCCTCAAAATTAAAGAAGAAAGAAGAAGAAAAAAAATCTACAAAGCTCCTACGCTCTCCCCAGTTAAAGAAAGCCCTGAGGCAGATGTTGTGGCTACTGAGCAAAAACTCAGCTAGGTTGAGAACAAACAGAAAAAACATGGTAATCTACCTGACTACCACAGGCCTCTATCAAGAAGTAGAGCTGCCACCCCTATCTTATGAATACATTCAATTTGAATACCTCAAGCAGCTTGAGCAAGAAGTGCTAAAAAGGGCAAAAAGATGCTACGAGGAAGATGAGGGAAGAGGCTGCAAAGTCAAGAGCCACCATCAGAGCAAATCAGAAGAAGTCTGCTGACAGATGAAAGGTGGTGAGCTTCTTGAAGCTATATGGGTTATCTGGAAGGAGACTTGGTCCAATGTCTCTATCCATCATGGATGAGCACATTAGAGTGATCAAGTAGAAGATCAAGAGGGGTGAGCTGGTTGACTTGCATTCTCCACCAAGTCAGGTTGCACCTAAAGTTGAGGTCGAGGTTGAACCACAAGAGACAACTCAACTAGGATCTAGTGCTGCATCACAGACAGCTTCTTCTTCTGACCCACAGCAGGGTCCTGGTCCCTTTCTTTCTAAACCTGTAAAGGAAAAGAACCCAACTGAGAAGGATGAATAAGAACCATCTGGTGCTGAAGGCCAGTCTTCTTAGTTTAAATATAGAAAGAGGAAGAGGATGGCCATCAAAAAGGACAAGAAGAAGAAGAAGTCCAAGGCATCCACCTCTGCATCTCAAGATGGGCCAAAACATCCTGAGGGTGATCAAGAAGAGGTTGCTCAACAAATTCCACTCATTATAGAGCCTCTTGCTGCTGAGAGACCCATCTTGTCTTGGGTATTTGCTACTAACCCAGACAGATTGTATGTCACTAGAGATCAAGGTAGTCAAGACATGTACTTCTGGTAAAACATACTTGACCTTCCTCTGCGTGATCTCTATGACATGAGGAGGTACTTTGAAAGTCTGAGGAATCCTGACCAACTGATGATGAATGGAATGGTCATAATTCCAATAAGGGCTGTCAACAAATGAAGATCAAGATTCAAAGTGCTCCTTCAGTTTTGGTAGCATTAGCCAATGCGGAGTTTCTAAGGATTACACATAGAGGCTGATGCAACCAAAGAGCTCTCAATATGCACATATGAAGTACAAGGAATTTACTTTGGAAGATTTGATACAACTCAGTGAATTATGCTACGTATCAAATCTTTCGAAGCCAAAAGACCAAATCTTCCAAAGCCAAAGATGAAGTCTTCAGAAGCTTCAAAGACAAAGTCTTCCGAATCCAAGAAACTAATTTCTTCCAAAGAAAGAGAAGGTATGCTTTCTCTGACTTACTTTTGACAAAAGTTGAACCACTTTCCGCTGCCATCTCTGAAGACTCATCAACTTATACAAGTTGGTGAAACATCCATACTTTTTTCAACTATACAACATGGTCTTAGAGTCTATAACATTCCACTCTTGTACTTTTATCCTTTTTGTAATTTATTAGGATGTGAGCTATGGCATGTCATAGTCACCAGTCAAAAAGCAATCTGCCTTTTGAGTTTACATTGATCTTATTATCTAGATTAGGATTTCAAGCTGGCCTTCAAAGTATGGCCGGCTATAGGATGTAGTATAAAGTGTCTCAAGTACTTGTCATTTAACTTTAAGCTTTGTAACACTTTGTAAGAACTTGAGAGCAATATACATCATTTTTGAAAACCATATATCTTGTTCTTGTTCTGTTCTTTGCTTGTGTTCTTTTTTTCATTATAAGCCGGTTTCTTATTTGATCTGTTAAGTGATCTAACTTTCCTAACAACTATGAAACTGTTGCATTAACCACTATATTGGTCCTGCAAAAACTAAAATATAAAATTATAATTCAGAATGCCACATGAACTATATTTTTTAATTAAATCTCGCCACTTTTAAAGATATAATAGAGTCAGTGATCAATTTTTAGAAACTTTGAGTCAACTGTTAAAATGATAATTTAGTTTGATCAAATGTTTATATAAATAATTTTTCATTAGTTTAATAGGTCATATCAAAGTTTGGGCGGGGAAAAGTTTTGGGCGATGAAATGTGATGGTGACACATGCCATATATTGTAATCGTTTATTAGTAGTAAGATTCAAATAACCTTATTTGATTGGTCAATGGGTCATTATTTTGACCTTTTTAAACCTACACTTTCTCTTACTCGAACTAATTTCATAAATTTTTTCTTCAAATCAGAAACCATGGAGAGAGCAATACTGTTCCGCCACCCTCTCCCTTGTGTCGATCAGAACAAAAGTTACTTCACAAAGAGGCTTTGAAACCCTCACCCTTGACCTGTTGAACCCCTGTCTTTAAAAAGAAACCCAACGGTTACTTATTCCACCCATACGAACCCACTTGTCTTCCCCTATTTCTCTCTCTCGGTGAGAATCCCGGATACCATCATATCATCTCGAGCTAACACCTCTTCGAACACCAAGCACAAAATCTAACCCAGCTCTGTTTGTTTCCACTGGTAGCATCTTTGTTTTTTTCTGACCACAAGGACCACCGACGAGACCTTCGGGTAATGTCACAAACACTCCACCGACTTATGTTCTGTTAGATCTCTCGTGACCGGTGACGGAGGTAACCAATAAACAACTCTTAAAACTTTATTCTTGTTTTATATCTCATTTGTGTATGATTATTCTTAATGATCAAAGAAATAAAAAAAATCAAAATAAAGTTAAAGTGTATGACTATTAAAGGCAAAATATGTTGAAGATGAAGAATGACTCTGCGTTGAAAACTTGCAACCTACCAAAATATTTTAGTACCTTACTTATCAATTATTATTCTCATGTCCTAGTCTTTATGCCTTTCAAACTTGCACCTGGTCCATTTGTTCAAAACTCGTGGATACCTCTCAAAAATTTATTTATTTTTGCTTGTTTGTTCTTTTAACCTGCAACATCCGGAGCCCAAGTTATTTTTTCATGGATCCAACAAACAAGATAATAATTTAAATATTTATTACTATGATCATGTATATAAAATTTTAAAACTTGAAAACAATATAAGTCATGTTAAACGTTTTATAAAGAAATTTGAAATGGTATAAAATTGTAAGAAAATACGCAACCAAATGACTTGCAATAATATATAACCTTCAATTATGTTAGTTACCAAAGACTAAAACAATAACTTATTAACATGCGGTTCACAACTACGTTTATCTAAACACCTAAACCCCTATAAATAATTAAGACCGACAACCTAATACAACAACAAATTATAAAAATAATTAAATCTAAGGAATTCGTTGTCACCATATTAGTGCAAATGAATAAGTGACGTGAAAAGTTACGAGTATATGTCTCATCATATATATATATTATTTCTAGGTTAACATTAGCCCCTTAGGAAACGAGTCAGACATCAGTGTGAATCATCAACTAAGGTACGGATTCTTACCCCACCCTTTATTGTTATGGCATTCGATTTTATTAAGGAAACCCCTTTGACTTTCAAATTCCATTGAAATTCTTGAATGTCTTTAACATTTCAATTTGTTTCAATTGGTCGCATGTTTATTCATATCATGATTCATTATTATTTTTGCCATATTACTTTGGATTTAGTATTATTTTACGTGTGATTAAAAAATTATTGAATTGAACTCATTATCGCATGTTCCTATGTTATGACATGATTATGTTTTTTTCCGGCATTTAGAGAGAACACATGTTGGATCGGGTCTGGTTTAGACAAACAAGAACTTCTTCTTTGATCAGTAACTAACGAATGTGGAATTTAAGTTAGATACTTACTATCACAACACAAATACTTTGAGTAAATATAAATATACAAGTTGTTCTATCAAAGTATTCACTTGATTAATCTGGTGTAAAATGTTACAATCGGCAGATAGAGTCAAATGGCTAAAAAGCTTGTCTATATTATACAAGTGTGAGGACTTTTATACTAAGAAATCTAAACAATAAGAACAAACTATTCTATTTTTAGAGTCTACAGCAAACAGATAATCTGTGTATCTAAGTTGGCAGCTTCAGTACTATGTTATCTCTAAAAGGTGAAACATAGCAGTTGTCAACAAAGACAATCTTGATCTGAGTAGCAGTCGATCAGTAGATCATGGAGTCCACTGCTGATCGACAGTTGATCTGCATATGCTAATCAATAGACATTTAGCATATGGAGTTCAACAGTTACTCTGCCTATGCTAATCAGTGGACATTCAGCATATGCACTTTGGAAGTGGATTCAGCACTTGGCCTGATTTGGCAGTTGGCAGCCAGTGCGAAAATCCTAAGTTTTCGGTAGATTCATCCTTCATGATTAAACAAATTTCCCCTAGGATGATACTACTAAAAATATGTCTTTACCCTTCAAGCATTCTAATCAGCAAAAGTTCATACATGTATCCTCTTCATCTCTTTAGGGGTTGTCAAGAGGTAGATTCACCAAACCTTTCATGTTGTGCCGAGAGAGTCTTAAAAGATCATACTCTTTGACTTCAACTTTGCCGGCACCAGCATATGTTAGACTGAAGGTGTTGGTTGAGGAATTGTAGCTCCATTGGATGATTGGGTCATGAATGCTTAGTGGAGTTACATGCAGAAGTTCTTCTTCTTCCCTTTGCTCAGCCCTATCGCCAAACTTCATCTTCAGAATAGCAGCCATAGATATGTATTTGTCTGGCATGTCTTTATTTTCTGAGATCAAATTATGCATCTTCTTCAAATCTTCAAGGCTGAGCTTCAAAACATCTAGCTCAGATAAAAGGAAAGATTTTGACTTTTTCTTTCTTTCAATAAAGAACTTGTAAGAACTATACTTAGAGGCTGATGCAACCAAAGAGCTCTCAACATGCACATGTGAAGTACAAGGAAAGTTACTTCGGAGGATTTGATACAACTCAATCAAATTCACTAAGTATCAAATCTTCTAAAGCTAAAAGGCCATTTCTTCCGAAGCCAAAGATGAAGTCTTCCTAAGCTTCAAGACTTCCGAAGCAAAGAGACTGATTTCTTCCAAAGACAGAGAATACATGCTTTCTCTGACTTACTTTTGAAAAAAGCTAAACCACTTTTCGCTGCCATCTCTAAAGACTCACCTACTTATATAAGTTGGTTAAAAGTCTATAGTCTTATCAACTATAGATTATGGTCATAGTGTTTGTAGCTTTCTACTTATGTACTTTTATCCTTTTTGTATTAGATAAGGATGTGAGCCATGTCATAGTCACTAGTCAAAAGACAATCTGGCTTTTGACTTAACATTGATGTTGTTGTCTAGATTAGTGTTTCCAACTGTGCTTCAAAGTATGGCATGCTGTAGGATGTAGTAAAAAGTATCCCAGGTACCAATCCATTGGACTAAGCCTCGTAACACTTTGTAAAACATTTCAAAGCAATATACAGCATTCTTAAAAACTATCTTATTGTGTTTTGCGTTTGTTATTATCTTGTGTTCATTGTCTTCAATATAACTGGTTTCCTATTTGATTTGTTAAGTGTGTTAAGCCTCTCCAACCTTGTTAAACTGTTGCATTGACCTCCTTCACTGGTCCTGCAGAACCGCTTAGTTTTAAAATCATAGTCCTAGTTGATGCTTATAATATCATTCTCTAAGTCTTCCTCTTCCTCAAATTCCCAAAGATTTCCTTCTTCTTCTGGATGTTCCAACCCATGTCTAATTCTGTCAACAACATCAATGATGATCACTTTATCTGCTGACTCTTTAGATTGGCTCTAGGTAGGGGATTTAGCTGTTTTAGAAGCCTGTTGGAGTTGTGGATAACCATGCTTAGTGGTTCGACCAGGTGAGGAAGTATGAGGAGCCAATTTTGGTTCATTGTTTGGTTTGGCAGATGGAATAGTTTCAGTAGCTTTAGACTCTACTTTCTTCTTTCTTTGTTCTGAAGCCTGCCTTGATTTTTCCAGGTGGGAGTTATAGGTGTTCAAGTCAGCTATCTCAAACTGGCTGATGCACACTAGTTGGTTCTTTGGGTAGGTTACTCTTCTAACTACTGATCTGGTTATGAAGTAGGTGTTTTTCTACTAATCATATCCCACTCGACTATGGGATCATGTGCTGATAGTGGAGTTTTAGAAACCTCTTCACCAGCATCAGACTTGATTAAGGTTAGTACTTTATGCATCAGCATTTTGGATTTGTCATTCTTATATTCAAAAATGCTAAAGTACTCAGTAATTTTCTCTGTAATGTCAAGGGGCAAATCAGGTACTTCATTCACATGGTCATGGTAAATGATCGCTCTATTTGCCCTCTTGACAGCAAATTTCATCATCTGGGCATGATACCCGGCTGCCAACACCTAGGTTCCCTGAAGTATCTTCTCCTCTACTTCCTAGTCAACAATCCTTGCTTTTACAACTTTCTTTAGAGCTTTCATCTTCTTTGCAAGGATTGAAGAGATGGGTTGTTTATCAATAGAGGTTGTTGATGCAGAGTCAGGGGATGTTGGAGGCTTAGTAGGCTGACGAGAGGACTTCTAAGTAACTTTCTTTGATTTGGTCTATTATTTTTCCCATTGCTCCCTAGCTTGTTCAAGCTTTAGGAGCTCTCCAGCAACAACCTTTTGTCTGATTCCTCTGATATTTAGATCAAGAGTTGACATACTCATTGGTCCTACTTGTCTACTAGAGAAACCATAGCATTTGAGGAATTGCTTCATTTGTTGCTTGTCCCTAAACTCTTCCTGAACACTTTCTGCTTTCTTCCTTTCTAATTCATCCCTTTTTCTTCTAGCTGACTCAACTGCTTTCTTCATTTCAGCATGAGTTGTAGCTATCAGTTTAGACTTAATCTTAGCAATGCTCCACTCTATGGTCTCATCAAAATTGAATCCTTTCAACTCTAGTTAAGCTGCTAGGAGGCATTTTTGTTCATCTTTCTTTTCTTTCTTTGTAGAGGAGATCATGGGTTTGGGTTTGACAGTTGTAGTTGTTGAAGCCTACTGAGTAGCTGATCTTGAGTGCTTTTGGCAGATGACCTTGATGACTTGGATAACACCTTCTTAACAGCTTTGGTCTTTAGTTTAGGTGGAACTTTTGAAGTTGTTCTACTGGGTTCACCACCATGGTTGAAATCTCTAGTTGTAGTTCTTGCAGCTCTTGAATCCTTTGCACTCTTGATTAGTGTAATGATGTTCTTCTTCACAGAGGATTCTTGAGTTCTTCCGGACTTCAAAACTATAACTTCTTTTTTAGCCTTTTGTGGAAACAGCTCCACCTTCTTGGTCATCAAAAATCTATCCTTTAATTTTTATGATTCAATCTATATTTCATTTTCAGCGGTCATAGGTCTCTTACCTTTGTCAGAGGTAGAGACTTTAGTAAGTTTGACTGCCGAAGGCCTAAGAGTTATACCTGATGCCTCACCAGCTAACTTGGGATCATCGGTAGTTGTCTGAGCTCTCTCATCATCATTAGTCACTTCTGGGCTATCAGTGTCCATGTTCACCTTAGCGTTAACTGGAGCTATAGTTTCAAGTTTCGGTTGACCAAATATCACCTCAGCTGATTTTTTGAGTTCAGACTCAGGTATATCCTGATGAAGTTAGGTTGGTTCAGCCTCAAGAATCACTCCATGCCTTTCCATATCATTATCCATGGTCTGGGTGCCTATTATGTAAACCATCATCTTGTATGATGACTCATCTACCGAAGGAGTCTCTTGTCTGGTACTTTCAACAGTTGCATCGGTACCTGATTTGTTCAGTACTTCAGTAGCTTCTAATATCACTTTTAGTTGTGATTCTTCTTTTTTAGCAGGTGGCTTGGGAGAGGCTTTGAGTCCTAGAACTAGCTATCTCTTTGATGATTCCTCATTAGTTCTTTTTCTTTCTAGATAGAACAAGGAAGAAGTGCTGGATTTGTTTATCATGGCCATCTTCCTCTTCCTAAGTAGAACATTTTGGTTCATTCTCCTCATCACCCTCCTGGGTTTCATCTCTTTCTCTTCTGAACTATCATAGCCATACCTATCAAAAAGCTTATTTAGATTGATTTCAACTTCTGATAGAGGCTCATATTGATCAGTCCATTGTGAAAAGAAGGAGATTAGATGTGCAGCTTGAACAACTTGAGTAGACAATCTCTGGAGAATGTCTTCAGCTTATTTGGGCTCATATTCCCCCTTTTTGGTAGCATCATCTGAGATTTAGATGACACTAATCATGGAGAGAAAGGCACATCCAATGGTTCTTGTGCTGCTAAAAGTTGAAGACTCAGGATGATGGATTTTTGAAATTCATTGGTCTCTTGAAGATGTTTAACTTTGTTTTCAAGATCCATTGCCTTTACTGTAGCTTGCTAAAGAGTTGTGAGTTATTCTTCAAGGATGGCAACTCCTGCAGCTTGTTGTTGTAGAGTTCTAAGTTGAGTTTCCAACTCGGATACTTTATCTACTGAAGATTACAGCAAACAGTTCTCAAATTCAAGAACCTTTGCATCTTCAGCATAACCCTAAAGTCTTGCATTTTCTTCTTCTAAGACAGCTAGTCTTTGTGCAAGATCAAGGTTGTGGGCTGTCAAATCATATATCTGTTGCATACTTCCCTCATCCATAAGTGTGGAATCTTCGAAAGATAAGGTACTAGGCCTCGCTTCTGCACCCTCACCACCAGATATGGTTTCTTGGTACCCAATATTCCTCTACTCAAGGAATGACTTCAAGGAGACATTCTCAAGGGGAGTTGCGGTGGTTGAGGTCTTAGTGATGTTGTCTCCGTCTTGCTAATTAGTTAATGGATCAGCAGTAGAGACAACCTCTTCTACATTGATTCTTGCCTCCCTAGAATCAATCTCTTAGGATAAAGGATGTGGGTCAGATGGTTCTGTAAACACCTTAGTCCCCACTATATGTATTGTATATGAAGGAGGAGACAGTGGTTCATGCTGAAAAGTGGCAGGAAATCATCATCCTGGGTGGTAGACATGTGTATTAGAGATATTAGAGCTGAGTCTAATGGCGCGGGATGTAAACAGTCCCTAATGAGACTTCCTCCTCAGAAGTTGTCTCAGTTCTATGGATATCCCTTTTGGTTTTCTCAATCGGAAACGTCGAGATGTGAGGGTTAAGATTGTTCATGCCACACAACACTAATTCAATGTGTAAATATTATTAAATACCAAATTCATGACATACATAATTATAAATCATAAGTCTCGAAACAACCAACATAACATAAGTTTAATTTGGCATCAAGTAACAAAATTTGCCCTTTTATTAATCTCTAGGTCCAATCCTAGATGTGTAATCTTCAAGAGTAATACTAAGCGGGATCATTAACTGAAACATATTAAAAATAAGGTCAACCTATAATGTTGGTGAGTTTCCATAGATTGAACATACATATATATAAACATTAAGATGGCAATTCATGTCATAGGTTAAAGGACAATGCAAATATAAATGGATAAACAAATGTAACAATCAAACCTTGACAAATATGGCCACAACGAACTTATACGATTAGCTAAGTGTACTTGGTTCCCATGGTGATCAAGAATACGTCACCAGGAGCCGGCAATAACCTCGGCTTTAGCACCAAATAGGCTTGTCAGGCCCATAGATCTATGACGTCGCTAGGCTAGCAATAGTTAATGATTGTATTTTACAAGTGTTAATCACATAATAATTACAAAAATCCAAATAACCATAACAAGATATAAGATGAATTGCACGAGTGTTACAAGAGTATAAAACTTCTTTAAAAGTGTGCTTTTAATAAGGTTAACATGTTTCACCCCAATTGTGTGAAATAAAATAAAATGGGGTATGGAAAACTCATATGAATTATAAGGATGAACAAATAAGGAGTCTTGTACTAGACGCCGAAGTTTCGTTAAAATTCAACATAGAGAATGGCGTTTAAAGTTAAATCATATTTATTATAATTTAAACAGCTACTCGGGAATATACGGTTTCTTTTGGGGTTTTAGATATCAACGTGATAATGTAACAATTTTTATTTAAAACTTATAAACTATTTAGCCAATGATTATAAATTATATAATAAACCCAATAAATGTTTATGTTAGAAAAATAACCCAAATAAGAAATAATTTCATTAATAAGAAATCAAAATTTTATAATTAAAGAATTTATTGAAAATCTATTTAATTTAATAATTAATTTGTAGTCCAATACCAATTTATAATAAATGATATTGTATTAATTTAATTATTAAATACAATAGATGAAACATTTCAATTATATGTATATATACATTTTTATACAATTTCAAACTTGTAAATATATTTTATAAAAAAAATGAAAGATTTATTAGATTGAATTTCTCGAGAATTAAGAAGAATAATTTCATTACAATTTAAAACTAACAACACATTTTATAACAATTTTTATAATTTTCAAGGTAAAAAAAATAAAAGATTTATTAATTAAATTTCTAGGAAATTTAAAAGAAAATCATTTTATTTAATTTCTGATTGAAAATGATTTTTATATAATTCATAATAATATTAAAATATTTTCTGAATTTCATAAATCTAGAAAAACTCATTTTTAAAAAAAATGCAGGGACTCGTGTTCGAACCAGGGTCCCTTACCTCACCACTCCAAGCCTTAACCAGTGGGCCAAGGCCCTATTTTGTATTATAAATCACAAATCAAATGTTATAACTTATTTCCCAAAGAATCCCCAAATCACCACGAACCCTAGTTTCCAAATCGATCAAATTGAAGCCCCCTTTGATTTTGTTAACGAGTAGAATCATGGGGCTTTTGTTCTCCATGTAAAACTGATTGTAAAACCCCCTTGAATTACCTGAATTGATGTATTATTGGCAATGTCGGGTTCGAACTAGGCTCGCGATGGTCACCGATTCAATCTTGATGTGTGTGTGTGTGTGTGTTGTTTGTGAAATTAAATTTACAGAAAGTTAAAAGAAGCTAACACGAACATTTGCCCTCTAATTTATAGCCTTAATTTGGCCGATTAGGTGTCCAATGGCTCCTAGTTTAATCTCGGACGTTACCTTCGATTTAGGTGTTTAATTTTGCCGTTTCAGGTGAAATTAATCACATTATTAGTTTCAAAATGATTAAACGAGGGTGTAAACTCAATTAATCTCATTATTGTTGTGTTTAAACGTTGAAACGAGTTTGTGATTTTTGATGAGGATCGGTTTCGGGTTCTAATCGCCATTAAAATCAAATTAAACACACCCATGTGTTCGAATCATGTTCGCGACGGTTTTAGAAACGATTTGGGGGTGTAATTGGGACGTTTCGGTGGTGACCGGCGCTCGCTGGAGCTTTGGCCGGCGTTGGCCGGTGGTTGACCGAAAAGCGGGGGTTTGAGTTTGAATTTTTAAAAATTACACCTAAGTCCCTGTTGTTTAGAATTTGTCATTTTATGCCAAAAGTTAAATTATTAATTTTAAATACATAGATTCTTATGAAATTTTATTTATTTCATAAGTTTTCACTTATTATTATTATCATTTTTATTATTATTATTATTATTATTATTATTATTATTATTATTATTATTATTATTATTATTATTATTTTTAAATATTTATAATAAAACAAGTTATAATAATTTTAGATGCCAATAGGGTCAAGATCACTAAAAAAATTGCAAATGAGCCCTCGTATTCATATTAATGACAAAACAACCACTTACAAGAGGTAACGGAATTAACAAACAATCTAACAAATATACGAGAGGTCACAGTCTCCCCAACTTTAAGAAATTTCGTCCCGAAATTAAAGATGAGACTAAATGAACAGATAGGGGTATTTCTTCTTCATGTGATCCTCGCGTTCCAGGTGAACTCGGCTCCACGTTTATTTTCCCAACGAACCTTGACGATTGGCGTGGTAGTTGTTCGGGTCTTCTTCAGTGTTCAATCCATAATCTCGACAGGTTTCTCAACAAAATGCAAGGTGTCATCTATTTGAATCTCCTTCAAAGGAACATGCAATTTTCATCGGCCAAGCATTTTCTCAAGTTTGAGACATGGAAGACAGGATGAACCCCGCTAAGTTCAGAAGGTAGTTCAAGTTTATAAGCCACTTTCCAACTCTTTTCAGAATCTTGAAAGGTCCTACAAACCATGGAGCTAACTTGCCCTTCTTCCCAAAGCGAACAACGCCCTTCCATGGTGAGACCTTGAGAAGAACCATGTCGTTGACTTGAAACTCCAATGGTTTGCGTCTTATATCCGCGTAACTCTTTTGTCGAAATCTAGCCACCTCAAGGTTATTACGGATTTTGGAGACTTTATCGGTCGTTTCTTGAATAAGTTCTGGACCAGTAATGAAGTTTTCGCCGATATCAGTCCAGCAAATCGGGGAACGACATTTACGACCGTATAGAGCTTCGAATGGAGCCATTTTGATGCTTGAGTGGTAACTGTTGTTATACGAGAATTCCGCTAACGGTAAATGCGTATCCCAGTCATCACCAAAGTCGAGAACACAAAGACGTAGCAAATCCTAAAGGGTTTGAATAGTTCACTCGGTTTGACCGTCCATTTGAGGATGGTAAGCCATGCTTAAATCCAGTTGAGTTCCCAAGAGTTCTTGCATAGAAAACCAAAAGTGTGAAGTGAAGCGAGCATCTCCATCGGATATGATGTGCAAAGGCACGCCGTGTCGACTCACAATCTCAACAATGTAAATACGAGCCAACTTTGAAACTTTGTAAGTGTCTCGTATTGGTATGAAATGTGTTGTTTTGGTCAAACGGTCAACAATCATCCATATACTATCATTACCACGAGGAGTACGAGGTAACTTGGTTATGAAATCCATGGATATGTGTTCCTATTTCCACGTAGGGATTTCGGGTTGCTCAAGTAAACCACTAGGTCGTTGATGTTCCGCTTTGACCCTTGCACACGTGAGGCATTTTGCTACATAAGAAGCGATATCTTTCTTCATCCCTGGCCACCAATATTGGCCATGCAGATCCATATACATCTTATCGGACCCAGGGTGAATAGAATAACGTGTTTGATGAGCTTCGTTCATAATGAAGTTACGAAGGTTGTCGCGATTTAGAATCCAAAGTTGGTTCAAGAAGTACAACATGCCATTCGGTTTTGATTCCAGTTGTGACCGAAAGTTAAACGCTAGTTCTTCATTCTCACTTTCTTCGGTTAACGCCGCTTCTTGAGCCTCGCGAATGCAAAACTCGAGGTTACTATCAATCCTTATATTTTCAAGCATGATAGTAGCCTCGTTGACATCCATGTGGATCTCCGTATCAAATTCTCCCAGTGTGTCAAACCATATCCTTCGATCTCGAATTTCTTGCAGTGAGACAGTCTTATTGTGGATCTTGCGACTTAGCATGTAGGCTACAACATTAGCCTTCCCAGGATGATAACGAATGTCACATTCGTAGTAGCTAATCAACTCAATCTAACGTCGTTGCCTCATGTTGAGATCCTTTTGATTGAACACGTGTTGAAGGCTCTTGTGATCGGTGTAGACTATACATTGCGTCCCATAAATATAGTGCCTCCAAATCTTTAAGGCAAAAACCATGGCACCAAGTTCAAGATCATGGGTTGTGTAGTTCACTTCATGAACCTTCAATTGTCTCGACGCGTATGCTATGACCTTTCCTTGTTGCATGAGAACACAACCAAGGCCTTGACTAGACGTATCACAGTACACCGTAAAATCGTCATTTCCATCAGGAAGGGTTAGAATAGGAGCATTACACAACTTGCGATTCAGTGTCTCGAAAGCCTCTTCTTGTTTAGGTCCCTATTCAAAAAGTCTATTCTTTTGAGTTAGCGCCATAAGTGGTTTCGCAATTTTTGAAAAGTTTGCAATACGGTAGTTACCCGCTAAACCAAGAAAAGAGCGGACTTCAGTTGGGGTCGTGGGAACACACCAATTTTTCACGGCTTCTATTTTAGCAGGGTCGACGTGAATTCATTGGCTATTCACCACATGACCTAGAAATTGGACTTCTTCAAGCCAAAATTCGCACTTAGAGAACTTGGCATACAGTTGTTCATTCTTCAAAAGTTCAAGAACTTGTTGCAAGTGCAACTCGTGATCGGTTTTCATCTTGGAGTAGATGAGAATATCGCCTATGAACACAATCATGAATTTGTCCAAGTACGGTTTACATACTCGATTCATGAGATCCATGAACTCATAATGTCCATATCGAGTACAAAAAGAGGTTTATGGAATATCATTGTCATGGACTTGCAATTGATGATATCCAGAACGTAAATCGATCTTCGAGAATTGCGTAGCTCCTTGGAGTTGATCAAAGAGGTCATCGATTCGAGAGAGAGGGTATCAGTTTTTGATGGTGAGTTTGTTGAGTTCCTGATAGTCGATACACATGAAAAACGAACCATCTTTCTTCTTCAAGAATAGCACAGGTGCACCCCATGGTGAAGAGCTAGGATGAATGAAACCCTTATCAGTCAATTCTTGCAGTTGACTGCCTAGTTCTTGCATTTCCGAAGGTGCAAGACGATAAGGTGACTTAGCCACAGGGTTTGCACCAGGGATAAGATCAATCTTGAACTCAACTTCTCAAACGGGAGGTAACCCACTAAGATCCTCGGGAAACACCTCTAGAAAGTCTTGTACAATAGGAATATCCTTAACTTCTTTCCCCTTGGCTTTCGTGTTGACTACATAAGCTATAAAGGCTATGTAATTCTTACTCAAGCACTTTCGGGCCTTGATACACGACATAAGCTTGAGTCCTTTAGATGATCGCTCCCCAAAGACTTTTAGAGTATCTCCCGAAGGTAGTGGAATACGAATACCCTTCTCGAAGCATATAATCTCCGCGTAGTGTTTGGCTAACCAATCCATGCCAATAATGATGTCGAAACTCCCCAATTGCATAGGAATAAGGTCAATAGGAAATTCGTGCTCGTTAAGGCTCATGACACAATCACGAATGACGACGTCAACAGTGATAGATTTTCCATCAGCGACTACGACCGTAAAGGATTTTTCTAGTTTAGAACGTGTTTTAGCAAGAGTGGGTTCAAACTCTAAAGACATGAAACTCTTATCAGCTCCCGAATCAAATAGTACAAACGCATAGCAATTATTTACAAGATACATACCTACTCAGATATAGGTCTATCATTGGTATATGGAAGGCAAGTATGAATTTTTTTACACAACAAAAGATCAAGTAATGGCAAAGAATGATGTACCATTCACCACATCGTTATTTGCTTGCGCTTGGTTTGCATTGATGTTGAAAGCCCATCCTCGAGCCGGTGGAACATTCCATGCATGATGAGGGAATTGTGGACAAATATGACCAGTTTCACCACAATTGTAGCAGGCTCGGTTAGCGACCATAGCAGCGTTGTTTGGGGCACGATGACACGTAGCCACCAGATGCCCGTATTTCCCACAAAGAGAGCAAATTCGGCATGGATAATTTCCCGCATGATGATACTTGCAAGTATTGCACATCGGATGTGGGCCAGTGTAAGCTCTTGCCACAGGGGCTTGGTTTGCAATGACAGCTTGCTTTTGTGGGGCATTAGGTGCTGTCACTGCAAAATTACGGGCAGGTGTGAACTTACACTTCTTACCCTTGAATGAAGGTTCAGCCTTCACCTCCTTAGTTGCCTTGGGAGTCACTTTGCTGTTGATTTTGTACCCTTCACCGTCAAAGTACCAGCCCTTATATGATTCTCAGTGAGCTGCGCGGTGATGTTTATTGCTTCCTCTAAGGTCTTGGGCCGACTTCCCTCAACAACATCTTGAATTTGTGGTGGCACCCCTTTGATGAATTTCTCAATGTTGCGGGGTACAGTATCCACCATATGCGGTAAAAGCATACTCAATTCATGATGTTGGGTGGAGTATGCCAAGTGGTTGCCACTATCGTGTTTGAGGTTCCAAAACTCCTCCTCCAACTTTTGCAGTTCACTCCTTGGGCAGAACTGTTTGATCATGATGTTCTTGAACTCTTCCTAAGTGAGTGCCAATGCAACTTCTGCACCTCGGTTTCTCTTCTCACTATTCCACCAAGTGAGTGCCCACTCGCAGCATAGCGGACCTTGAGCTCTCCGAGACACTCACGATTAATGAACGTGTTCTCCATGATTTTGAACCACTCGAGAAGTCCAGTGGCTCCCTCCTTCCCACTAAAACTAGTGGGTTTGCAAGAATTAAGTGTTTGAAGGTATAGGTTCGGTGATTCCCTCCTTGGTTATTGTTGTTTTCTCCTTGGCCATTATTATCACCCCTACCATTATTCCTGTTCACGTCGTTACTATTGTTAGCCAATAGGGTGCTACTTAGTTCAGCGACCATGGTTGGGAGAACAGCAGTCATTTGCCGGGCAATCATAGAGGTGAGTTTTCGGTCGGAGCTAGCACGTTTTCCATGATGGCGAGACATTCTATAAAATATAAATAGAGAAGATATTAGAATTTCGGTGATAAACCAGTTCAAATAATCATGAATTTTGAAATTTATAGATATAAATGGGATGGTTCCATTTGGTACCACACAGCCAATAGGAACATTGACACGTCGAGGTAACTTAATTCCAATTACCTTGGGGATAATGTGTATGTTGATCATAATTTATCACTCATCCCAGAAATCCCCAGGTAAGCATAACAGGTCTCGCGGTGGGATTTATACGAAATGCTTACCTTAGCCCGAGGGCTTTTTGCCAGGAAATCCAGAATACAGGTGTTTATGTATCACACACCTCCCTATAGGCTATTAGAATCAAAACCTTGATGAGATTTTCAAGATTTAGACATATTGTCTAAAGAATTTTATCCACTCGATATGATGTGTAAGATTCCACACGTAGTCGAGAATAAGTTTTAGAAGGGATTAGACGTGGTAGAACTAAGGGCAGATGAAGAAGATTAGGAAGTTGGGGTATACAAGATTCAAGTCACACACCTAAGGCACCATTTTCTAAGTAAAGTGAAATAGCACATAAGGGATTCATCATGCAGCATGTAACATAATGTGATAGGCATATAAGCAAACTTACAAGATCAAAATGAATATTCATGAAAGGGTCCCTACATTAACCATAGTCTAGGCCACCATTTCTAATAACCTAAATACCTATAGTTATGGCCTCTGATACCAATCTGTCACACCCCAACCTTAACGGCGGAAACATCGAGATGTGAGGGTTAAGATTGTTCATGCAACACAACACTAATTCAAGGTGTAAATATTATTAAATACCAAATTCATGACATACATCATTATAAATCATAAGTCTCGAAACAACCAACATAACATAAGTTATTTTGGCATCAAGTAACAAAATATGCCCTTTTATTAATCATTAGGTCCAATCCTAGATGTGTACATGTCTTCAAGAGTAATACTAAGCGGGATCATTACCTGAAACACGTTAAAAATAAGGTTAACCTATAATGTTGGTGAGTTTCCTAGATTGAACGTACATATATATATAAACATTAAGATGGCAATTCATGTCATAGGTTAAAGGACAATGCAAATATAAATGGATAAACAAATATAACAATCAAACCTTGACAAATATGGCCACAAAGAACTTATACGATTAGCTAAGTGTACTTGGTTCCCATGGTGATCAAGAATACGTCAGCAGGAGCCGGCAATAACCTCGGCTTTAGCACCAAAAAGGCTTGTCAGGCCCATAGATCTATGACGTCGCTAGGCTATCAATAGTTAATGATTGTATTTTACTAGTGTTAATCATATAATAATTACAAGAATTCAAATAACCATGACAAGATATAAGATGAATTATACGAGTGTTACAAGAGTATAAAACGTCTTTACAAGTGTGCTTTTAATAAGGTTAACATGTTTCACCGCAAATGTGTGAAATAAAATAAAATGGGGTATGAAAAACTCACATGAATTATAAGGATGAACAAATATGGAGTCTTGTACTAGACGCCGAAGTTTCGTTAAAATTCAACCTAGAGAATGACGTATAAAGTTAAATCATATTTATTATAATCTAAACGGCTACTCGGGAATATAAGGTTTCTTTTGGGGTTTTAGATATCAACGTGATAATGTAACAATTTTTATTTAAAAATTATTAACCATTTAGCCAATGATTATAAATTATATAATAAACCCAATAAATGTTTATTTTAGAAAAATAACCCAAATAAGAAATAATTTCATTAATAAGAAATCAAAATTTTATAATTAAAGAATTTATTGAAATTCTATTTGATTTAATAATTAATTTGTAGTCTAATACCAATTTATAATAAATGATATTGTATTAATTTAATTATTAAATACAATAGATGAAACATTTCAATTATATGTATATATACATTTTTATACAATTTCAAACTTGTAAATATATTTTAAAAAAAATGAAAGATTTATTAAATTGAATTTCTTGAGAATTAAGAAGAATAATTTCATTATAATTTAAAACTAACAACACATTTTATAACAATTTTTATAATTTTCAAGGTAAAAAAAATAAAATATTTATTAATTAAATTTCTAGGAAATTTAAACGAAAATCATTTTATTTAATTTATGATTGAAAATGATTTTAATGTAATTCATAATAATATTAAAATATTTTCTGAATTTTATAAATCCAGAAAAACTCATTTTTAAAAAAAAAATGCAGGGACTCGGGTTCAAACCCGGGTCCCTTACCTCACCACTCCAAGCCTTAACCAACGAACCAAGGCCCTGTTTTGTGTTATTAATCACAAATCAAATGTTATAGCTTATTTCCCAAGGAATCCCCAAATCACCACGAACCCTAGTTTCCAAATCGATCAAATTGAAGCCCTCTTTGATTTTGTTAACGAGCGGAATCATGGGGCTTTTGTTCCCCATGTAAAACCGATTGTAAACCCCCTTAAATTACCTGAATTGACCTATTTCTGGCAATGTTGGGTTCGAACTAGGCTCGTTTTTGCCGTTTTAGGTGAAATTAATCACATTATTGGTTTCAAAATGATTAAACGAGGGTGTAAACTCAATTAATCTCATTATTGTTGTGTTTAAACGTTGAAACGAGTTTCGGCCGGCGTTGGCTGGTGGTTGACCGGAAATTCGGGGGTTTGAGTTTGAATTTTTTAAAATTACACCTAAGTCCCTGTTGTTTAGAATTTGTCATTTTATGTCAAAAGTTAAATTATTAATTTTAAATAAATAGATTCTTATGAAATTTTATTTATTTCATAAGTTTTCACTTATTATTATTATCATTTTTGTTATTATTATTATTTTTTTTTAATATTTATACTAAAACAAGTTATAATAATTTTAGATGGCAATAGGGTCAAGATTAGTAAAAAAATTGCAAATGAGCCCTCGTATTCGTACTAATGACAAAACAACCACTTACAAGAGGTAACGGAATTAACAAACAATCTAAAAAATATACGAGAGGTCACAAACCAGTCCCTAATGAGACTTCTTCCTCAGAAGTTGTCTCAGTTCTGTGGATATCCCTTTTGGTTGTCTCAATAGAGTGTTGGGAGTCCGATTGAGGGCTTGCAACTTGGGTGTGTGTCTGTTTAGAAGAAGGTAGAGAAACCTTCTTCTTTGAGCCTTGTCTAGGTGTGGCTGACACCTTTGACTTAACTAGGACCCTGGTTTCCAATCTTGTCTTTTTGAGGGGAGGTGATTTGGGGGCATGCATCCTCATAGTAGAAGATGCATGGGTTCACTTATGCTTATGAGTTTTTGGTTTTGATGTGGAGGGTGTGGGATCAGCAATGGTGGGTGTGCCCATGCTGCCACCCTAAGGCTCAATGACCTCAAGCATATGACCAAACAAGGGAGTTATCTTCCCTGAAAAAGATTTTGGAGTTGCTCTAAACTTTAAAAACTTTGTTGTGTTTAAAGTTCCTAGAGCATGAATAACTCCACTAAGTTTTAGTTTATCTCCTAATTCTTCTTGTAAAATTAGTTGTAAGAATCTAGGGTACATTAAAAACTTATATTTTGCAGCAACAGTTACGTTTTTACAAAGGTGTTGAAAAATGAAGTTTGAAAAATCATAACTCTGCTATTTGACAAGATCATGGATAGCCCCTACTAGTACTTGGTCCCATCCTCCCGACTTATTGGACAGACAATGTAGGAAGACATGAAGGATGATTCTCCAATTATGATATACTAGTGATTTGGAGAAAGTAGGCGTCGGGAAGGGTCCTTCATATTCCATCTCCTTCAAGGTGGCGCTGACCACTTCTTTGGAGAAAAAAGATTCACCATTTTCATCGTTCAACTTCAAATGTTGACGAATTTTGGCGCATGATATGGTGACCTTCATCCCTTGCACTGTCGCAGCGAGGTCCTTTACTCCGTCTTCCCATTGTATGGAGCATGTGGTCCAGATTTCCCTGATGTGAGACTCACAAATCACCGGGTCTATTGTGATGGCAAAGGAATAATTGCTATTCCTTAGAAATTAAAGAACAGGATCATATACCTTATCACCTATGGGTTGAATTAACGCATTGATGTTGTGGTTCGGATGGAATTCTAGGGTTTGAGATTGAGCGGTCCTTAAAAGTTGGTTGATTTTGGTAGGATTTGAGAGATTGAAGGTTTAAGGGTTTGCTTTGTGAGGAAGGTTGATGAGGACAATGGTAGGAAATCTTTTATTTTAATAGTTTTGGATAATATAAAGAATGTGAATTTTTTAAAATATTCACCTCAACTATAAAATCGATGGCGTGAGATACTTCTCTGGCGCCACTACCTATCGAAAGACGAAAGTAGGACCTACCGGATCTTTTTCAAAAATATGTGCTGAATTCATCCTATCTGTCGAATCTTCCCATTCGGCAGATACCCGCTTTGCCCAGCTATCTGCTGACTTGCTTAATTCAGCAGATACCTAGATATCTGCTAATATTCGGCAGATACCTATTTATCTGCTGATTTGCAAATTTCGGTAGATATGCAGTTATTCCCATTTTATAAAAAAAAAAGCATTTCTTTACAAAATTTTTGGATATCATTAATTTAAATCATTTAGTTATTCAAAATTTATAATCCTAATAGTAGATACAAGATATTTAAATCTAGATTCATCAAAAGCTTTTGTGAATGAATCTGCATATTGTTCATTTGTATGGAGCTTATTTAATTTACTGATTTTCTTTTCTGCATAATCTCTAATGAAATGATACCTAATGTCAATATTCTGTCTTTGAATGCTGAACAAGATGGTTGGTAATTGAGATGCCATTGTTGTTGTTAATATGAATTGAAGTGTTTATGAAGGTTACTCCATAATATCTAAGTTGAGTTTGGATCCACAGCACCTGATCACAGCTGTTGGGTTCAACAATTGATAAACTGAAGCTTTCCAAATCACAATCAAAGCCAACTGAAGATCTCATTGTACAAGTTCAGAGACCAAGTTGATAAACAGAACAAAACAAACACAAGACAAAGTCAACAAGACAAAGTCAACATCAAGACCACAAGAAAAGTCAAAATTAGGTCATGATGTAGACATTATAAATAGAACAACTAGTGCTATTTTGTGGTAGTGGTAATTGCAAAGTGTGTGAGTGGCTGGTAGTTCTTAAGTGTGTGTTTTTCATGGTGTAAATCACCACCCAAGGAGAAATTCTCTCATTTGGGTGGGTTTGATGTTCATCCATATCTGTATATGTTTCTTTATTGTAATTTGTTATTCAATATCAATGAAATCATAACATTATACATTACACATAAGCTTGTTCTTCGATTCACACACTTCCACCCATCTTTAATTTTGAAATATCAGATCTGAAACTGATGAATTCTAAGATCCACGCTCAATAAATCTGAAATTTTTGATTTAGCAAAATGGTATCAGAGTTGTTGGTTGTTGGGTTCATGTATGTTTCAGAACTGTTTTCATTTTTAAAAGATGTTTACAACAAACAATAACATCAGAAAATTGAAGAACAAGCATCTGTTCATCAAAACTCATCTGTTCATCAACAAAACACAAACAAAATCAGCAAATCTGTTCTTGTTTGCTTCGAATTGAAGTTGATAAATCATTCCTCACATTATCACTTCAATTTCGGAGCAATTGTAACAGATCCAAAGCAAAATCAACAAAGAACATGTATTTGTGCAGAACATCCAAAATCGAACATCTTGTTTCGATGATGTCAAAAATCTCGAACAGATGTGAAATTGAAGTCGAATAAATCACTGATACTGCTTATCCGAAACCTCCAGTGTGCAATTTGAGCAGGTTACATGATTTCTAGAACATCACTTGATTTCGAGCAGGATACTAGAGATCGAACAAAATTCAGAAGACAAACCATCCACATTTCTTTGAAGAAATGCGGATGAGAGTTCAACAAATGCTGTTTATGAAACAAACAAATGCGGTAGTGTTATTCTTCAATGCGGATGTTAAAAGGAACTTATGCGGATGACAAAACAAGCATCCGCATTTGTTTTCATGAAATGCGGGGAACTTTCTTCCCATCCTCATTCCTTTAAAGAAATGCGGATGATACAAAAACAAATGCTGATGTTATATGCTTAAATGTGGCTGAGTTCCAGAGGTTACAATACAAATGCGGCTGACTTGTGATTAAATGATGATGAAGTCCTCATAAATGCGGATGAGTTGATACTTTGACAAGCAGATGAGGTTGATTAGGGAACACAAATGCGGATGAAACACAAGTCATCCGCATTTCACTACAAGGCATCCGCATTTCACTACTTGGAATCCGTATTTCACATGGGGCATCCGCATTTCATCACTTGGCATCCGCATTTCTCTCTTGGCATCTTACAACCATCCGCATTTCTTTAAATAAACGTGAACAGTACAAAAGAAAGGCGGCTGATGATGATTATAACACCAAATGCGGATGTTCAACAGAACTAATGCACGAAAATAGGCATAACCTAGGCTACGAGCCTCCGTTTCTGACGTGCTACCGGTCAAAACGACCGTGTTGATAAACTAAAGCTTTCCAAACCACAATCAAAGCCAACTAAAGACCTTATTGTACAAGTTCAGACACCAAGTTGATAAACAGAACAAAACAAACACAAGACAAAGTCAACATCAAGACCACAAGAAAAGTCAAAATTAGGTCATGATGTAAACATTATAAATAGAACAACTAGTTCTATTTTGTGGTAGTGGTAATTGCAAAGTGTGTGAGTGGCTGGTAGTTCTTAAGTGTGTGTTTTACATGGTGTAAATCACCACCCAAGGAGAAATTCTCTCCTTTGGGTGGGTTTGATGTTCATCCATATCTGTATATGTTTCTTCATTGTAATTTGTTATTCAATATCAATGAAATCATAACATTATACATTACACACAAGCTTGTTCTTCGATTCACACACTTTCACCCATCTTTATTTTTGAATTATCAGATCTGAAACTAATGAAACCTAAGATCCACGCTCAACAAATCTGAAATTTTGATTTAGCAACAGCAAGTTGATGCACCAATGTATTCTACTTTATCAATTGATGTAGAAACAGAGGTTTGCTTCTTGCCTTACCATGAAATCAATCTTCCCCCTAGAAATTGACATCCTCCTGAGGTGGATTTTTTTGTTGATGTTGCATCCTCCATAGTCAATATCAGTATATCCATTGAGATTGTAGTCAACACTCTTAGGATACCATAATCCCAACTTAGGTTCTTCTTTGGGATACTTCAAAAACTCTTGGCAGCCATTAGATGTGACACCTTTGGAGCACCTTGGAATCTTGAACATAGGCATGTGGCAAACATGATATTTGGTCTGCTAGCTGTAAGATACATGAGAGATCCAATGATGGCTCTATTTGGTGTTGGTTAACTGCTTCCCCCTCAAGATTAAGAGTTAACGAACATGTCTTTGACATTGAGGTTTTAGCAGCCTTGTCATCAATATCTTGAAATGTTACTAAGATGTCCTAAACTGTCAGGATCAGTGATCTAAGTTTGATCAATTAGAGTTGAATCACAGCAGAATTAGAGCAAGAATTAAACAAATATAGCAAGAACACAATAAATATTCAATGGAACAGTACACGGTTATATAAAATAGGGTTTTCTGCAAAGGGATAATAACATTCATGCACACATGCTTCGGTATGGCGGCTGCTAGGTTTTTCTAAGCTGCACAGATTACAATTAGGTCAGCATTCCTTATATATAGGAATGTGACGTCTGCTGATGTCACTTGATAGTGACGTCTAACAGAATTATTACAAACTACTGAAAGTAAGCAAACTACTGAGAATGTTCACAACAACTGAGAACATCTCAGAGTATTCTAAGTACACGAAGAAACATAAAACTACTGAAACTACAAGTACAGAAAAGAAAATACAACTACTGAAAGGAAACCATCACAACTACTGAAGAGGTCTTCTTCAGCTGTTGTGACAATCATCTGAAACTTGGTCTTCAGTCTTTGTCTTCAGCTCTTTCACTTCAGACTTTGTCTTCAGCTCTTTTAGCTTCAGACTTTGTCTTCAGCTCTTTCGTCAGACTTTGTCTTCAGCTCTTTCACTTCAGACTTTGTTATCAGCTGATGTCTTCAGCTGTTGCAGACTACTTCAGTTGTTGTAATGTCCGTGGGACTTAAAGGTTTTTCTGATCAGGCTCATTGGTTCTTTTGGTCCAACAAACTCCCCCTGAACCAATGCAGCCAAAACCTTTAAGCTTATTGAGGTCCCACTTATTCTTGGCAGAAATACTCTCTTGATCAGCTTTAGAGATATCGGATAAGCACAGGCCAGGGAACAGGTTTCAGTAGATGTGAATGTCAAAGGATGGAAGGGAACTCTGTCTTGGGGAACTGGACACAGAGCCGTTATCCCAACCATGAAACCTACTTCCCATTGATGAGTCTATAAGACTCTCTGACGTAGGCCTCAAGGAGAACAACTTGTTCCTCCTTAGTGAGTTCTTCTGCTTCTCCTTCGAAGAAGAACTCTGGGCCATAGTACTCTGATAAGTACTTTATCGTCTTTCCATTTTTCAACTCAACAGTTGTTATCTCTCTGTAAGCAAATTCATCTGGGTGAGTCCCTTCTAATAACAACTGGAGTTCATTTTTCTTGATCTCTTCAAGCCTCTTGTATAACAACCCCTTCTTGACCATTTTGTTCTCCATTAGAGTTTGAGGGGTCATCTTTGACTTGTAGGCTCTCTTGAAGTCTTCAAGTATTTCCCAGGGTGAGACTACAATGGCCAACATAATAGCAGCATCTATGGTCTTTCTCACTTGGCCATTGTATCTACTTGGTATGGATTTCTTATGAATTCTAGAACTAACCCTGGGGTCTGGCCAAATCCTTACTCTCTCCTTTTGATATTGAAAGGTATACCTGAGAGCATACAGCCTTTGAGCGTGTTTCTTCATGGCTTGTATAGATGATGACTGAGGAAACTCTTTGTCAATCATCTTCAAAAGTTGCTCATCGTGCTGTTTCTGCTGTTCTTCTTCTTCAATCTTAACTTTCACCATTTGCCTCTGAAAGTCTGGTGTGATCATTTGTTGACTTCTGGGCTCAGGTAATTTTAGAACAGCAGAGATTGGCAGACTATCTTCTTCATCATCTTCTTCTTCTTCTTCTACCATCCTCAACACCCTTCTCCTCCTTCTGGGTGCATCACTGGATGTGGTTTGAGGTGGTTTTTGGGGTAAGGGAGTTGGTTTTGAGGGTTGAGTTGATTTGGAGAGTTGTGGGGTTGGTTGTTTTTGAGAGGGAGTTTGGGAAGGCTGATCTAGCATTTTTATGGTGAGTTTGGCTTTGGAAAGCTTGGCCATATCAGTTCTCTTCCCAGCACCTGCTTCGTCTAAGGCTTCTATAATCAACCCCTTATTGAATTCTTCAGAAGCACAGATTCTGGTGGTTATTGCCAGAATACTGTCTCTGGTCCATGATTTAATCTCAATTAATGATCTTCCCAAGTATTTTGCAATAAACCTGATCATTATCTCCAACCTCTCCCTTTCCATCACACTATAACTGGCCCATCTTTCTTGTATCTCATTAATCTCCAGCCTTCTGATCTCAGTGTCTAATGTGGCTGTATCAAAGCCCTGTCTGAAGAGTTGATCTATTATTCTGTCCATTGATCTGCTGTGAGCTTCATCAGCTTCTTTAATCAGATCTTCCAATGATTTCTCTTCATCAGGCTTTTGAGTTTCAGCACTTTTCTTTCTCTTGTATGTGATCAGCTGTTTTTCCTGTTCTTTTTCTTGTTGTTTCTCCTCTTCCACTCTCTTTCTCTTTCTTTCTTTCACTGCCTTAGACTCCCCCTTTTTGGGTGCATTGGGTTCAGGGGTTTGAATGGCAGAAAGCTTCTTTTGCACAGCATCATCAACAAGTGTTTTTAGATTCGAGGAGATCCTCTCATCAATGGCTTTATGCACAATCTCATTGATGATGGGAGTGATGAGAGGTAAGGAATTTTGAAATGTAGCAACCATCTGCTCAGAGGGGTTCTGTCCCTGAGAGGTGGTGCCAACAACAGTGGCTGGTGGCTCAGTTGAGTGAAGTGGCGGAGTGTTTGGGGAACCTTCAGATGAAGGTGCCATCTGTGGGTTTATTGGGGCAGATGGACTTTGATCCTGAGACATTTTGGCAAGCAGTTCTTTGAGTCTGCTCACCTCAGCCTCAAGGATTGTGTTATGGGCTAAGACATCGTAGAAAAAGCCCAGGTCATCATCAGTTTTTGCTGAATCACCTGACCTCCTGATTGAATCAGGATGTACATGCCCTGAGTGTAGATCAGTTGTAGCATGTGCCCCTTGTTCTTGGTTCTGGGGACTTCCTGCCTCAGGACTGAGTCCTTCATCGGCAGTTGCCTCTGGTGAGGTCTTAGAGATGTTACCAACTTCATCCTGTTCATTTGCTGAATCAGTAGAAGTGGCAGCCTCACCAGATGTTCTAACCTCCTCCTCTACACGGGGAGATTGAACATTATAACCCCTGTGCTGTGGGTTATCAGCAGCATTTTGGTCCTCTTCCTCAGCTGTTGAGGTTCTCCCCATTGTAATTGGTGTCTGGGGAGGAGGAGAGGAATGCAGCTGACTCAACACTTGTGCAACAATAAATGTTGGGCTTTGAGGGGCGGTTGCATTTGGAGATAGGTTTGAAGCAGATTGCACCCGGGGTGACTGGTGCTCTTCAATGGTAACCTTCTCAATTGAGATAGGTTCCAGCATTGTGGTATCCCCAATTTTGGTTGCATCAGGATCCTGTTGAGAGGATGCCTGAGCGGCTAGGGCTGGTAGAGTCTTTGACACTACTGGGGGGTTAGAACCAGTAAGTGTTTCCTGTATTGGTGGTACAGGGGCATCTTCAGGGGACTCATCTCCCTGAGTAGCCTTTTTGGGCTTTTTGGTGTTGGGTTTGGTGGGGACTTTGGATCTGGAAGTGGAGGCTGTGGGTTCCCGCTGCTTGGGTTTGAGCAGCCGGGCAGCCCCTTTCATTGTAGGGTCAGAGTTGTGCCTGGAGTATACTTCAGGCAATACAGCCGGAGCAGGGACTCCAAGGCCAACAAGGCCGTCTGATTTTAGCTGTGTTAAAATTATGGCCATGAGAAACCTGGGATATAATATCCATCTGTTTGCCACAGGTTTCAAGGCCAGATCCTTTAGTTCCATAAAAACTATCTCAGAAAAATTTAAAGTTTGTCGTTCAAAGATAGAGTATAATACCTGTTGCCATCGGGAGGACATCTGATCCCATGAGGAGGTTTTTGGTGCAAGGCAGACATTCACCATGTGGAATATAAGACGTTCAGCATCATGGAAGTGCTTCTTCAGAATGGTGGTAGCACTTAAGTCTCCTTCATACCCGTTGTTGATGAAAGACATATCGGTTGTGCCTTTCGGGTATTCTGTGACACAGGTGGCATCATGTAGATCTAGGGTTTGTCGAATGATGTCCGGAGTGATGACCACCTGTTTCTGGTTGACCAACGACTGGAGAGTGATTTGGCTATCATTCTCACTAGTTTGCACAGAGACGTTGGTCCAGAACTGGCTTAGGGAATCGGGGTATATGGTAGGATTCAGAAGAAACGCGGTTCGGTACTGGGAATCTACCATAAGATCGATGGCGTTATCAAATTTGTTCCAGAAGGCCGATTTCGAGAGGTAGGCAACACAGTTGTGTCTGGGTTTGAGTTTCATGGTCGCCATTGTTGAGAGAGTGAAGGACGGAAAACGGCTAATGAAACGTTTGAAAGTAGGTTTAGGTATTTATAGGGTAAGAAAAGGCTGATATAAAACGACTGAAAGTGTTGGTGCTGTCATCAGTTGTTTGAAAACAACTGAAGACCTGGTTTTAACTTTCAGAAGTTGTAACAACTGAAGACTTGGTATTAGTCATCAGTAGTTGTGAAACTACTGAAGACATGGTTTTGGCTTCAGGTGTTGTAAAACTGAAGACTTGGTGTTAGTCATCAGTAGTTGTGAAACTACTGAAGACATGGTTTTGGCTTCAGTTGTTTGAAGTGAAGCAGCAGTTGTTTCATTCTGACCTCAACACTTCATCAGACTTTGTCTGAGTTTCAGATGTTTCATAGGTCATCAGTGCTTATCTGTTATTCTGACATCAGCAGTTGTAACTACAGCAGTAGTTGTAACCACATCAGTTCTTTTCAACAGATGAGTACTTCAGTACTTTTAAGTAATTTAGTCTTCAGTAGTTATGAAAACTACAGAGGATAAAAGAACTTCAGTACTTATTTGTGATAGTAGTATACGAATGCTCATCAGTACTTGTTGACTGAGATCATCAGTAGTTGTCACTTATTCTAGCTGCAGCATACCAAGCCTTAACACTAGGTTTTGGAAAGTTGAACTGTCCAAAGGCTTAGTAAATATGTCTGCAAGCTCATCAGCACTAGGAACAAACTTTGGATCAATCAGACCTTTTTCAAAACAATCCCTAATAAAATGGTGTCTGATCTCAATATGTTTGGTCCTAGAGTGCTGGACTGGATTCTTGACAATACAAAGAGCTGAAGCACTATCCATTAGTAATGGAGTCTTAGTCTCTGTAATGCCATAATCCAGTAATTGATTCTGAAGCCAGAGTACCTGAGATGTACAACTTGCAGCAGCAATGTACTCGGCTTCAGCAGTGGATGTAGCAACAGATGTTTGTTTCTTACTCTGCCAAGAAACCAAACAGTTGCCTAGGAATTGACATCCACCAGAAGTTGATTTTCTAGTTAATTTACACCCTGCATAGTCACTATCAGAAAAAGCAACTAATTTGCAAGAGTGCCCAGTGGAATACCAAAGACCTAGAGATTGAGTACCTTGCAGATATCTAAAGATCCTCTTGACTGCAATCAAATGAGACTCTTTAGGAGCAGCCTGAAATCTAGCACAAACACAAGTTGCAAACATAATATCTGGTCTAGAAGCTGTTAAGTACATCAAGGACCCAATCATACATCTGTAAAGTGTTTCATCAACAGCTTTACCTTTCTGATCTGCATCCAGTTGTGTGGTGCTGCACATGGGAGTAGAACAGGGCTTACAGTGTTGTAAATCAAACTTTGCCAAAAGACTTTTTGTGTATTTTGACTGATGAATGAAAGTTCCATCAGCCTTTTGTTTGATTTGCAAACCTAGAAAGAACTGTAATTCTCCCATGGCACTCATTTCGAATTTTTGTTGCATCAACTTTGTAAATGCATCACACAACTGTGGATCAGAGGAAGCAAAAATAATATCATCAACATAAATTTGAACAAGGAGCTTATGCTGACCCACTTTCTTAATGAACAAAGTTTTATCTATGGAGCCTCTAGTGAAATTATTCTGAAGAAGAAAATTTGACAGTGTTTCATACCAGGCTCTAGGAGCTTGTTTCAACCCATAAAGAGCCTTATCAAGTTTATACACCCAATCAGGATGTTTATTATCCTCAAAACCTGGTGGTTGACACACATAAACCTCTTCTTTTATTTTACCATATAAAAATGCACTTTTGACATCCATTTGAAAAACTTTAAGATTGTGGAATGCAGCATAGGCTAAGAACAATCTAATTGCCTCCAGTCTGGCTACAGGGGCAAAGGTTTCATCATAATCAATACCTTCTTCTTGTGAAAACCCCTGGACAACCAGTCTGGCCTTGTTCTTGACAATTTGCCCATTTTCATCTGTTTTATTCCTAAACACCCATTTAGTGCCTATTGCACACTTACCTGGGGGTAGAGGAACCAGTTCCCACACTTGCTGCTTTTTGAACTGAAGAAGCTCAAGCTGCATGGCATCAACCCATCCATTGTCTCTTAATGCAATATGATAGTTCTTTGGCTCTTGCTGACTGATGAAAAGAGCATAGAAGCAGAAGTTGGACAATTGACTTCTAGTTGAGACACCAGCATTGATATCACCAATGATTTGAGACGTTGGGTGATTCTTCAGCTCTTGATACACTATGAGATCTGTGCAAGTGTTTGTAGCACGCTCAGCAGCAACAGATGTTGATCCAGATTCTTGAAACCAAGTGTTAGATGGCAGGTCAAATGAAGTAGAGGATTCAGAAATCTCATCAGCATTTGTTGTGGATGGTGCTACTGAAGCTACAGGAACATCAAGTTGAGTAGACTCAGGCAGTTGATCACTAAACTTGAATAGGTGAGTACTGGGATCATCATGAACATCAGTACCACCAGATGGATGACTAGCTGCAGAAGGTGATGAATTCACATGATCTGCAACAGCTGGAGGCTGATAAGGAACATATTGCAGTATGTCCAGATCAAACAACTCCACAGGGTTTTGTGGGATTTTGTCCTTAGGAGATTCATTGAACTTCACATGCAAGGTTTCTTCAACCATCTTTGTTCTACAGTTGAACACTCTGTAAGCCTTGCAAGTGGATGAGTACCCAACAAAATACCCTGCATCCACCTTAGAATCAAACTTTTGGAGTTGATCCTTTGTGTTGAGAATGTAACAAGGACACCCAAATGCTCTGAAGAATGAAATTAGAGGAGCCAAATGATGTAGAACTTCATAAGGAGTCTTCATCAACCTCTGATTCACTAAAGCTCTATTTTGCACATAGCATGCTGTGTTGACAGCTTCAGCCCAAAAGGTCAGTGGCAAACCAGAGTCAGCCAACATGGACCTTGCAGCTTCAATTAGGGTCCTGTTCTTTCTCTCCACTACTCCATTTTGTTCTGGAGTCCTTGGGATGCTATACTGCCTCTTGATTCCTTTTGAAAGGTAGAAATCATCAAGTGTATGGTTTCTAAATTCAGTTCCATTATCACTTCTTATACACTTGACTGATAGGGAATACTGCTTCTCAACATACAACACAAAGTTAATAATTGTCTGAGCAGCCTCATCCTTTGAATGCAAGAAGAAGGTCCATACAAATCTGGAGTAATCATCCACAATTACCAGACAGTATTTCTTCTTTGCCATGCTCATTACTCTCACAGGACCAAAGAGATCCATGTGCAGTAATTGCAAGCAGGCAGTGGACTTTGGTTCTTCTATAGGAGGGAATGAGACTTTGTGTTGTTTTCCTTTTAAACAAGCAGTGCAGGTTTCATCACAGAGGAACTCCTTTATTGGTAGACCTCTTACTAAACTATTGTGGATCAGCTGATTCATGTTTTTGAGATTAACATGACCCAGCCTTCTATGCCACAGTTTAGATTCCTGAGGAGAGGCCTTGGAGAACAGGCAAGGATGACCTTTTAACGCAATCTTCTTTGACAAATCCAAGGCATATACTCTTCCTATCCTGTTGGCCTTCAGGAGAGTATGTTCATCCAATACCTTGTCAATCAGCCTCAGAACTTTGGAAGACAGAATCCGGCAGTTCTGGCTTGTGAAAAGTGCAACATGCCCTTTATCACACATCTGACTGACACTCAGTAGATTATACTTGAGATTCTCCACATGGTTAACATCATCAAATCTGATTTCTCCATTTGACACAAATCCTTTCCCGATGATGTAACCCTTAGCATCATTTCCAAATGAGACAAATCCCTTCTTTCCTTGAGAGTAGTCATTAAGAAGAGAACTGCTCCCAGTCATATGCATAGATCCTCCACTGTCTACATACCAGATGCTTCTTTGGCATGCTGAAGAACCCTGCATTTATCATAAGAAACTAGTTAGCTTTAGAGACCCAAACCTTTTTGGTTTTGGGTCTGTTTTCATCAACAGATTTAACCATAACTTGTTTCTCATGATTAACAGCTGATGAAGGTGGAGATGGTGCTGAAATGGAATTCTTAGATTTGGGCTTGGATTTCCTTTTCAGTGGTTTGATCACAGGTGCATCTAGTTGGTTAACTCTCCCCAACAAATGCTGAACCATCATAACAAGTTGTGTCTGATTTGTTGCTAAAGCCTTCAGCTCATTTGACACATCAGTACTTGTTTTTGATGAGTTCCTGTGACCCACCATTTCCTCCTTCTTGAAATTCACAGACTTCGTCTGATGTTTATCATGAGGAACACTATCAGCTGTTTTCTGATAAACCCCATCCTTCTTTTTGGATTTTGGTGAGGCCTTGGGTTTATCAGTTTGAGATGACTGTGGTACAAACTTGGTTTCAAACTCATTTTTCATTTTATTTATCTCTTCTTTAATGAGCTTATCTCTGTTGAGTTTGGAACCCTTTTTGTACCAGCATTCATCAGATAGATGATTGAATTTACCACATATTTCACATGGCTTATTCTTCATCTTGGATTGATCAACTGCTGAAGTGGAAACTACTGAAGGTGTGATCTTCAGTACTTTCCTCCTTTCAGTACTTGTGTTAAGTACTGAAGGATCGGTAACAACTGAAGACTTGTTCTTCAGCTGTTCTCTATCCGTCCTGAAAGACCGTATGATAGATTCCTCAGCAGTTGTTAATCCTTTTATTTCATCAGATTTGAAATGCTTTTCAGATGTTGTGACTTGCCCTTCAGTACTTGGAGTACTTTGAGGGACAACATCTGAATTTCTCAGCTTCATGTGTTTATCAGCATTTAAACCATCAGGCAATTGATTTGCTGAGATCTTAACACTGACTTCATCCTCTAATTTTGTATTATCATTTGAGGATGAATCACATGATGATGTGGTTTGGAAATTACTTTCACCTTCAGATTTTACTATTGATTTTGAAGTAAAATCAGTAGGTGGTGCAGTATGATTGTAACCTATTCCAAACTTCACATTTGAAGCTGTTTGCTTGCTGAGAAGCATTTCAAATCCCTTGCAGGATGTTACCCATCGGTCACACTCAACTTGGGTAGCTGCAAGTGTCTCTTTGAGACTTCTGTGGTTCTCGAGTATGACCTCTACCTTAGCCTTTTCATCATTAAGTTGGCATTTAAGCTTGTAAATCTCATCATCTTTGTCATTAAGTGCAGACACATACTCATCTTTTCTTTTGGAAATAGTTTTCTCAAGCTCAAGATTTTGATTGATTAAAGCTACATTTGCCTCTCTAATAGAGACAAAGGCAGCTATGCATGATTCAGAACATAACTTGGCTTTAGCCTCAGAAGATATCTGGGTTACCTGTGAAGATGAAGCATCTGAGCAGGAACCCTCAGTAGACTCCAGGGCCATGAGAGCAAGATTCCCAAAAGGATGTTCACCACCATGTTGACCAGCACCAGCAGATAATTGCTCATTGAAACCAGAAAGATCATCTGGTAAGCTGCTCCAGTCAACAACTCCTGGTGTGAAGAAGCTGTGATGAGGTTGAGATTGTGATGGAGATGGTTGAGGCTCAGGTAGGGCTTGAGGTTGTTGTGCTATAGGGACATGAACTGGATTTGGCTGTGGCATGTAATAGCAGGGATAAGGATATGGCATTGGACCCTGAGGGACAAAGTATGCAGGAGATTGAGGTTGTGAGTGATGACCAGAACTAGCAGGATGTTGCCCTTTGTTTTGTGAACTATTGCTTGGAAAGGTCACAAAGGGTGCAGAGGAGTTAGATCCAGTTGATCTACACTCTCTTGCAAAGTGCCCAAGCCTGTGGCATTTGTGACACCTCAACTTACTCTTGTCAAAACCAACTTTGGTTTTGCCAGAGAGTCCTGGAAATTTCCTACCAGTTCTCTTGTAGAACTTTTGAGATCTGATATTGATCAGGGCCATTTGGCTCAAAATATCCATCTCTTCTAAATCATCATCAGCAATACCCTGCAAATCATCCATGATAAAGCATAAATTATCACTATTACACCCAGAATGACTGTCAACACCAACAAATGCATGATCAGAACTGTTTGAAGAGAAATCTATATGCTCATCATAATGACTTTCTGATCCAGCATATTCTGACTCATGACCGACCAAGGCAGTGTTACCTGGTACAAAGTCATCAGAGAGCTTTCCTGATGATGCCAGTTTCCTTTTCTGCTCTATCTCTCTTTCAAATGTAAGCAGTTTCCCATGGAGTTGGGTGAGAGATAGGCTATCCAGATTTGCACTGGAGCGTAGGACAATGGTGTATGTGTCCCATCTCTCAGGCAGTGATCTGAGGAATCTGTTGTTCATCTGGCTGTTAGTATACTCATGCTTGACCATTTTCAGCTCAGAGATCAAGCAGGAGAAACGCTCAAACTGTTGAGTCAGTGTCTCACCCTTCCTATGAGAGAATGTCTCATATTGTTGGGCGAGGATTTCTCTGTTGTTTGCTAAGACCTCATCAGTTCCTCCGAATTGTTCCTTCAAAGCATTCCAGAGGTCATGAGCAGTTTCATGATGCATAAGCCCAGAATAGATTTCATTCGGCAGTGCCATGGCCAGAATTCCATGGGCTTTAGCATCAATCTCAAACAGTTTACGATCTTCATCTGAGTATTGCTCCTTCTTCTTCGGAACCATTTGATTGGTCTCCGGATTGTTCACCATAGGCTTGTGTGGACCGTGAACCACAGATGTCCAACAACCTGAACTGTTAACAGACAGGTGATGGAGCATTCTTCGTTGCCATATGTTATACTCACTCCTAACCAGCATCGGAGGCTTGGTTGAGGAGCCAGTATTGTGAGGATCATTAGATGGAGTAGTCATTCTCAGATTCAAACCAAATCAATCAAGTTTCAAAAGATTTAGCACAAAAACACAACAAACTCAATAAGAACCAAGAAGAAACTCAAATTAAATAACCAGAAGCAGCAGAAAATCAATCTTTATAACCAATTCTTGCACATATGCTAATTCGATCAAACTATAGATATCAAAATAGCAGTTTCAATGATCAATTGTTAAACCGATCAATGATTAACCCGCTCTGATACCATTTGTCAGGATCAGTGATCTAAGTTTGATCAATTAGAGTTGAATCACAGCGGAATTAGAGCAAGAATTAAACAAATATAGCAAGAACACAATAAATATTCAATGGAACAGTACACGGTTATATAGAAATAGGGTTTTCTGCAAAGGGATAATAACATTCATGCACACATGCTTCGGTATGGCGGCTGCTAGGTTTTTCTAAGCTGCACAGATTACAATTAGGTCAGCATTCCTTATATATAGGAATGTGACGTCTGCTGATGTCACTTGATAGTGACGTCTAACAGAATTATTACAAACTACTGAAAGTAAGCAAACTACTGAGAATGTTCACAACAACTGAGAACATCTCAGAGTATTCTAAGTACACGAAGAAACATAAAACTACTGAAACTACAAGTACAGAAAAGAAAATACAACTACTGAAAGGAAACCATCACAACTACTGAAGAGGTCTTCTTCAGCTGTTGTGACAATCATCTGAAACTTGGTCTTCAGTCTTTGTCTTCAGCTCTTTCACTTCAGACTTTGTCTTCAGCTCTTTTAGCTTCAGACTTTGTCTTCAGCTCTTGTCGTCAGACTTTGTCTTCAGCTCTTTCACTTCAGACTTTGTTATCAGCTGATGTCTTCAGCTGTTGCAGACTACTTCAGTTGTTGTAATGTCTGTGGTACTTAAAGGTTTTTCTGATCAGGCTCATTGGTTCTTTTGGTCCAACATAAACATACTTAGATTGATTTATGAAGATGTCATCAGAGGTTTGTTTTACCGGCAGCCCTAGAAAGAAAGTGAGTTCTCCCATTGAACTCATCTCAAATTTTGACTTCATGAGACTTTCAAAGGCTTTGCACTGGCTCTCATTTGTGGACCTGTCACACCTCCGCTTGTAGTGGAAACACGAGGATGTAACGGACGGGATCGTCATAACACATTGTTAGTTAATAGAGATACATTAAATGATAAGAAACAAACGTGTCATGAAGTCATCCGACACAAACGAAGACTTGCGTCGCAGTTAGTCAATTCCATGAAAAACATAGTCAAACAAGCATAACGAATTAGAATCCCACAACCTGGGAACAAGTAAATGTAAACATGTCTAACTATGTTAACTTAAAGTAAAACATAATAGTTTGAAACTCTAGAGTAAGTCTAAAATGTGTTCTTTAGGGTCATCATTACGGCATCGTCTCTAGCTATCCTCGATAATTTTACCTAAAAAGATATGCTCAAAAGGTCAACATATTGTTGGTGAGTTTGCACGTTAAAATAATGAATAAATTTTGAAGCTGTGTAATAGTTTGTAGGACATGAGTGTATACAGTTATAAGCAAGAAACAACACATGTAAACATGATCTTACAACCAAACCTATAACGTACACATAGACCTTTTCGGAACATATTCACCTTAGGGCCCGTTCGTGGCTACTGTTAGTCCCAACTAGTATACTAACAAACAAGGGTGGGGGTGTCAACCTAATAGTACTATTAATACCTGTCCGTTGCTCCAACATCGAATAAATAGTTTTAAGAAATTAACCACATAAAAACTCATTCATGTACTAGATATTAACATACAAACAATAAACATAATAGCCCAAAATGTAAATGAGTTCACAACATAAAAAGGGTGAGCATACTTTTCCCCCTAGTTTTTTAAATAATTGAAGTGAAAACAGGGCCACGAAACTCAACTCAAAAGATACTAATGATAATACAATAGAGGCTTCTAACAATGCGTGCAAACCCAAGCAATCCCACTTCTATAACAATATATAATTGAACTTGTAACACTACTAACAGACGTTATATGCTTTTGGTCTAGTTTGAGTCGGTTCACTGAGTTATATCAAATCTTCCAAACTAACTTCCTTGTTTCACTTGTGCATACTGAGAGCTCCTTGTTTGTTCTTTGGTTGCATCAGCCTTTAAGTGTTTTCCTCACAAACTCCCCCTAGGCTAATGTTACCAAAACTAAATAGACCTTTGGATCTTGATCTTCATTCATTGGCAGTCCTCATCAGAATCAAGACCATTCCCTTCATCATCAGTTGGTCAGGATTTCTCAAACTCTCAAAGTATCTCCTTATGTCATAGATATAATGCACAGGGAGATCAAGAATGTTTTGCCAGAAGTACATGTCTTGACCTCCTTAATCTCTAGTGACATACCATCTATCTGGATTGGTGGCAAACATCCAAGACATGATGGATCTCTCAGCAGCAAGAGGCTCTACTTGAATAGGAGTTGGATGAGCAGCCTCTTCTTGATCACCCTCATGATGTTCTGACCCATCTTGAGGTGCAGAGATGGATGCCTTGGACTTCTTCTTCTTCTTGTCCCTTCTAATGGCCATCCTTTTCCTCTTTCTATACTTTAACTGATGAGACTGGCCTATAATACCAGATTGTTATTGTTTGTCTTCCTCAGTTAGGTCCTTGTTTTTTACAGGTTCAGAAGGAAAAGTATCAAGACCTTGCTGTGTATCAAAAGATGAAGATGGTTGTGATGCAGCACTAGGTCCAGCTTGTGTTGTCTCTTGGGGTTCAACCTTGACCTCAGCTTTAGGTATAGCGTGACTTGGTGGAGAATGCAAGTCAACCAGCTCACCCCTCTTGATCTTCTGCTTGATCACTCTAATGTACTCATCCATAGTGGATAGAGACATTGGACCAAGTCTCCTTCTGGAGAATCCATACAGCTTCAAGAAGCTCTCCATCTTTTGTTTATCAGTAGATTTCTTTAGATTTGCTCTGATGGTGGCTCTTGACTTTGCATCCCCTTCTTTCATCTTCCTCTTAGCAGCTTTTTGCTCATTTAGTACTTGTTGCTCAAGCTGCTTGAGGTATTTAAATTCAATGTATTCATATGGTAAGGAAAGAAGGTCTGCTGCCTGATAGAGACCTGTGGCACCCAGGTAGGTTATCATGTTTTATCTATCTTGTTCCCTACCTACCTGAGTTTGTTGCTCAGTAGCCAAAGTCTCTGCCTTAGGACTTTCTTGAACTTGAGAGAGGGTAGGGGCTTTGTAGATTTTTTTTCTTCTCCTTTCTTCCTTGATCTTGAGGAGCAGTTCTACATCCTTAGCTTCCTTCCTCTCCTTTGACACTTCCATGTCAACCAGTTCATTTAATTCATCCAAGAGGAAAGAGATGAGTTCATCAATGTCATAGTTCTTGGACCCCAAATAGTTCAATCTGGCTGCCTTTATCTCATCATCTTAAGTGCTTGGCCTGGGGGCAGCCCTGATTACAGCTTCCATGAAACCAAGGGTCCCACTTGAACACTCTCCCCTGCCTTTCTCTTCTTCTCTCTCTTCTCCTCCTCAAACTCCTAAGAGGACATTTTCCTCTTCCCTTTGTCACTCACAGGCTTGTATGACTCAGGGTGGAGAGAGCTTTGTCCTTCATTACTGGGTGCTGCACTTGAGCTCTGGCCAGAGAGAGCCTGTGAGACACCTTCACCAACTAGTGTCTCACTGAGGGTAATGGGTGCTAAAGCAGTTCCTATCTCAAGGTTCACAGTCTCAACTACTGGGCCTTCAGCCAAGGTTTCCCCTTTGAAGCTAATCTTAGGGTCCACCTCAACATCCAGTTGACCAATAGTCTTGCCTGCTAACCTCTGTCTATATAATCTGGTTCTCAGCTTGAACTCTTCAAGCACCATTTTTTGAATCCTATCAGCTAACCTTGTAGCTTGCTTGTTTTGACTTGGTTTAGCAAGCGGGAGGTCAACTAGATAGGTGCTCTCATAGTATCATAGGTTGTAGAAGTTAAAGATCTATTTTTGTCCCTAAGACCTAGAGGTTACCAGGGCTCTCCTTTCATCATCATACCTCCATCCTACTATTGGATTCTCAGTAGGGTGAGATGGAGTAGGCATAGCCCTTGGTATACCCTCCTCAAACAAGCTTTAAATGAGTGAGTTCACATCAATATGGACCTAAGGAGGTTGTTGAGTATGGACAACTGCAAGTGAGGGTAGTGACTCCTCCATGTCCATATTCTAAGAGGAACTCCTAGGTTCTGTGATTGTAAGTAAAACTTTCTCTCCCTTTTTGGTAGCATCACCCTCTTACAAGGGGAGCTAGGAGGTAGGTCCACCACATCCACAGGTTCTTGTGGGCCTGGTTGAGTCCTCTGGATGGGTCTCTCAGCTAACTTGCCCTTGAGATCGGTGATCTCAATTTGCTGATCATTGACCCATCTTTGTAAGGTAGTCACCTGAGATTCTAGGTGACTAACCTTGGAAACTAAATAGGTGCAAAGTTTAGATAGTTTGTGCATCTTTAGTAGCAGACTCCCCTCATTTTTATCAGAAGAATCATGGGGGGATGAAAGAATAGGACCAAAATCTTCTTCCTCATCACCAGCTTGTGTTTCTTGGCTGCTGGATTTCCCCTACACACTGACAACTTCAAAGGAAGTGCCAATGGGCTGGGTTGCCATGGTTGAGGTCATAATAATGTAATCACTTGTAAAAGTGAGAGCCTCTTCCATATGGGCCTCCTCAACAGGTTCAGGAAGGTCAACCTCAGTTGTGGGTGGATGATGTGGGCTAGATATAGGTGATGCAGGAGAACTCATCTCTCTTTGAGTGGGGGTGGAGAAGAGACTCATGGTATTCACTGAAACCTATATCTTCATCATCAAAGAATTCAAGGTTTGGGATTGGTTGGTTGAGATCAAGCAGCTGGGGATGGTAACTAGTGTTTTGAGACTCTGAGTGAAGGCTTAAGGCCGAGGTAATGAGCTCATCTTTACAAGTTCCACACCTTGGAGATCTAACAAATAGGAGTGTGTGAGGAGGAGCTATCTTACTTGATACTAGTCCCTGCCTATTTTGGTAACAAACTTTTGCATGCGAGGATGAGGATATTATGTTCTTGAAGGTTTCCTCTTCAAGAACATATTTTTCTGCCTTGGCTTTGCTGAACACAAGCTCAGCCTGGCATTCAGTTAACTTGGTTATGAGATCTTTGATTTGAGTCCTGTAGTTTGTATGCTTATTCTTATGAGTTGAAATGGTTTTCTCTAAATCTTCTACTTTAAGTTTATAGTCATTTTTAACTCTTTTAAATTCAGCTTTTAAAATATTTAAGGACTCGAGGTCAAATCTCACTTCCAAGTTGTAGGACTTGTACATGTAAACTTTAGCAATGCATTTAGGAGTATAAAGATGTTCTAATACCTTGGCTTCTTCATGATCAGCCATCAGTGCTTGGTTTGGAGAAGCATCTTCTACCTGAAAGCTCTAGTCAAAGCTTCCTTCTTCAACAGTAATAGTAGCATGTTATTTAGGTTGGCTTGGCTTTTCAGTTTTGAAAGCTGCATTAGTGTAGTTTGGTCTAGATTGTGCTTGCCCACCATTTGTCCTTGGTGCCTTGCACTCTCTAGCAAAGTGTCCCATTTGGTTACAGTTGTAACACTTCATCTTGCTTTTATCCAGGCCAAACTTTCCACTGGCCACATAGTTTGGAAACTTCTTACATGTTCTCTTATTGAACTTCTTTGCTATATGAGTAAGGAGAGCTATCTGTTGAACTATCTCAATGTACTCCAGATCATCTAGATGGATGTAGTCCAAGTCTTCAAGAGTGAAGAGAAAGTCTCTACAACTTTCATCAGCAGACATAAAGGCTTGAGCAGAGCTTGTCTTTTGGAATGGGCTTCCTTGGATGTAGCTCTCCCTTGTTGTCTCAGGTAATGAAAGGACCCTTTTGTGAGTTTTTAGGAAAGCAGATGAGATGATGTTGTGGTTCTCTGCTATCCCTTGTAACCACATGAAGGGTTGAACTCTGCTGATTGTTGGAATAACTACTTGATGGATTTTGCAAGTTCATCTCCATCTAACTACTAAAGATACCATATAGCTCTGTGAGAGTAAGAGTAAAGAGGTTCTTAGTTCTCTTGATGGCCACACAGTAGTGAGTCCATTGTCTAGGAAGAGATAACATGAACTTCCTCACTATGTCCCTATTCTCAAGCTTGACTACAACATCCATTAGAGTATCCAAATCTCAACATACCTGAAGTATTGTTGAGTCATGGTTTCACCTGTCTTGTAGGTGAAGTTCTCAAACTGCTACTCATGATATCTTTCTTATTTTCCTTGGCTTCCTTAGACCCCTCATACATGAGCTTTAGTGCATCCTAGAGTTGCTTAGCAGTCTTCCACTTCTTGAAGCCTCTGTATATGAAGTTTGGAAGAGCAGTTTGAAGAGCGGTCATGGCTTTCTGATCTACATCTATTTTCTTCCAGTCTTCTTCATAGTAGTCAGTCATTTCCTTTGGTATTGTTCCACCTCCAGCAGTGGCTGAAGAGGTGCTTGGGATGTGAGGTCCTTCAACAATAGATCTCCACATCATGTTGTCTTGAGACTTGATGAACCCTTCTATACGTTGGCACCAAATACCAAAGTCATCAGGAGTGATCAGTAGAGACTTTGTCATTGTACCGGTTTCCATATCAGCCTTAGAGATAGCTACCATTTGAGTTGATAAGTGTTTTGTGAAACTGAAGAGATTTAAGATGGTGAGATCTTACAATCAAGAGCCTAAAAAGCTTTGATACCAGTTGTAGGACCGTTGAAGGGTGGTCAACACAACAGTTTCACAAGCTGGAGAGAGTTTAGAACACTTAGCAGATCAAATAGGAAACCGGTTAGGATAAAACAATGAACACAAGTAAAAGAACAATAACAAGATCACTCAAATATGGTTTTCAAGAATGATGTATATTGCTCTTAAGTTCTTACAAGTGTTACAAAGCTTATCAAGTACGTGAGATACTTTATACTACATCCTACAACCTGCCATACTTTGAAGGCCAGCTGGAAACACTAATATAGACAACAAGATCAATGTAGAGTCAAAAGGCATATTGTCTTTTGACTAGTGACTATGGCATGCCATAGTTCACATCCTAATATATTACAAAAAGGATAAAAGTAAATAGTTGAAAAGTTACAGACGAAAGACCTTAATCTACAGTTAACAAAAGCATGAACTTTTCACCAACTCATATAAGTTGGTGAGTCTTCAGAAGTGCTAGCGGAAAGTGGTTAAGCTTTTGTCAAAAGGTGATTCAGAAAAAACATGTATTCTCTGTCTTTGGAAGAAATCAGTCTTTGGCTTCGGAAGACTTTGTCTTTGAAACTTTGTAAGACTTCATCTTTGGCTTCGGAAGATTTGGTCTTTTGGCTTCAGAAGATTTGATACTTAACATAATTCACTGAGTTATATCAAATCTTCCGAAGTAACTTCCCTGTACTTCACATGTGCATGCTGAGAACTCCTTGGTTGTTCTTTAATTGCATTAGCCTTTAAGTGTATTCCTTACACTTTTCACCCTAGTTTTATAAATAATTGAAACAAAAATGGGGCCGCGAAACTCCCCTCAAAAGATACCGATGATAATGCAACAAAGGCTTCTAACAACGCTCGCAAACCCAAGCAATCACACACATATAACAATATATAATTGAACTTGTAACACTACTAACACACGTTATATGCTTTTGGTCTAGTTCGAGTCGGTTCGGGTTTGAAGCGTGAATTCACTCATAAAATATATATTTATTTATACTTATATATGTATATATACATATAATTAATTTAAGTACTCTATTATATATATATAATCGCACACCAAATAATTTATTTATACTTATATATGTATATATAATCACACACCAAATAATCGCACTCGTTTATTCCTTATATTCATATGTTTTACCCTTACTAATTTGCACCTTAATTTATATATATACATACGCACTCACTTATATATATATATACACACACACACACACACGTTCGAATCCACACACACACAGGTAATCATACTTTCATACACACCTTACCAAATACGTATAATACCATTACATAACTCAAACCCACACACATTATATACACACACATAACACCCACTCTAGACTATCCCAGACTCACATGTTATTCACATACACACAATGTCCACACACACCCATCACACACACACAACACTCACACACAACATAAACTATATATAGTTATATATGTAATCCACACGTACATACAGAAACACACACTAAAACACGCACTTCAAACACACACAAACACACACAACATAAGCATACACGCGCACATCATATATACACACATTCAACCACATAAACATTCATACGTGCACAGCCCTACATCGCCATGAACCAACGTACATTACCGCGCCTCCGAAATGTGCACACTCACGCGAAATCAATCGTATACACATGATGAATATACATATACATACACTAATTAGCCCAAACCATCCGAATAGCATCAAAAATGATCGAAGCGAATACGTAAACAAAACCATACCTTGATGGGGAGACCGTTGTCGGGTTTCGGTCATGATGCGAGCAGACGGTGGAATGATAGCCGGAGTTGGAACACACACACAGAATCTCGCCGAAGATCGCGTACAGGTGCGGTGGAGGTCGACAACAGTAGGGTTACAGTGTGGGGGGAAGTCATGACATACACACACACACACACACACACACACACATATATATATATATATATATATATATATATATATATATATATATATATATATATATATATATATATATATATATTTACACAATGGACCCCCATCTTTAATTAATTTACTATTTAAGCTAACTATTTTTTATTATTATTAACCCCTTTTTATAATAATAATAATAATAATAATAATAATAATAATAATAATAATAATAATAATAATAATAATAATAATAATAATTTTGAAGGTTTTAACAATATTAATTTTATAAAAATTATAATAATCTAATTTACCATATCATAAGTTAAGATTTAATGTTGTAACCAAATAATAAAAAGAGTCGGGATCAAAAACGAATTAATTATATGAAGACAATAAATGCAATGGATGATAACGAGCTTCAAATTAATTGACGGACCTATGAGTGATGGATGTCACAGGACCCAAAGATAATATCATCAACATACACTTGTACCAAGATAATATCTAAATCTACCTTTTTAATGAAGAGAGTTTTGTCTATGGATCCCCTAATGTATCCATTTTTAGAAGAAATGCAGATAGTGTCTCATACTATTTCCTTAGTGCTTAATGAAGACCATAAAGGGCTTTATTAAGTTTGCATACATGATCAGGATACTTGGGGTCTTCAAAGCCTAAAGGTTGGCAGACATGAACTTCTTCATCAATCTCACCATAGAGAAATGCACTCTTGACATCCATCTGAAACACCTTGAAATCTTTGGAGGTAGTAAATGCTGGAAAAATTCTAATTGCTTCAAGCCTGACTATAGGAGGAAAGAATTCATTATAATCAATCTCTTCTTCTTGTGTGTAACCTTGTAGTACAAGTCTGGCCTTGTTCTTGATAACAATGCTCCTATCATCTTTCTTATTTCTGAAAGCCTATTTGGTCCCTATTGTAGTCTTCCCCCTTGGGAGTGCACATAGTTTCCAAAACTTTTGCCAAGCAAATTGAAGAAGCTCTTCTTGCATTGCTTCTACCTAGTTGTTGTCTTTTAAGACCTCATCAACTTTCTTTGGTTCCAGTTGAGAAAGGAAGCATGAAAACAAATAGATATTTGCTCCATTCACCCTGCTTCTTGTCTTGACACCAACATCTATATTGCCAATGACATTCTCAACTGGATGCTCTTTATGAATTCTTAGTCTTAGGATTACTTGGAGTTGTTAAGACAGATCCAAATTAGTGAAGTTTGTTTCAGAAAGTTTGGTAGATGGATTGGTTGATTCAACTACCGTATTGACTCTATCTTCAGTATTAGTCATACTTGGTCCCTTTTTAAGAGATTATCTAGTACCACAATGATCATTAGACTCTTCATCTGATGAGTCATAATAAGTAAGTGATGGTTGATCCACATTGTTTGTGGTACTAGCATGTGCTTCTACTGAGAGAGGTTGGACTGTATCAGTAGATGACCTGTTATGATTGATCCTTTGTGGTAGATCAACCCTGTGATCTTCACCACTTGGGACTTGTATGTTTGTTGTCCTGTTAGAAGATTATCCTGTAAGATTCTCAATCAATTGGTTAAATGCATTTGTGAATCCATTTAGATCAAACATCTAACTTGGAGTGTTTCCAACACTATTTGAGGAATTTTCATTAAATATGACATTTTTAGACTCCTTAATAGTATGGTCAACTTTGTCGTATACCCTGTAAGCCTTAGCCTATGATGAGTATCCAACAAAGAACCTATATGCTGATTTCTCAGCAAACTTGGATAAATGATCTTTGGTATTGAGAAGGGTGCATGGATATCCAAAAAGTCTGAGGAATCCTACGAATGGTCTTCTCTTATGCTACAATTCATTAGAGGTTTTTTCATGTTTCTTGACTATCAACATTATATTTTGAACATAGCATGCAGTGCTGACTGCTTCAGCCCAGAATGTTATAGGAAGTTTGTAGATAGACAACATGGTCCTTGCAACCTCAATAAGTAACCTGTTTCTTCTCTCAACAACTCCATTTTGCTGAGGAGTTCTGGGAGCACTATATCGCCTTGCAATACCTTTGGATTCATAAAAAGAATCAAGGGTGTGGTTTTTGAATTTAGTTTTGATAATAAATGATTGTAAAATCTTAGTAGTTTCATCTTTAGTTTCTAAAAAGAAAACCCAAGTGAATCTTGTAAAATCATCTATTATTACCAAAAATATGATTTTCTACCCAAACACTTTACACCTGTTGGTCCAACAAATCCATGTGTAATAGGTGTAAATGAGTTATAACTGAATTCATTTCTTTCGAGTTATGAGAAGATTTGTGTTGCTTTCCCTTTTGACAAACAACATAGTGATCAGCATATGCAAACTCCTTGTTCAATAGTCTAGTGACTAACCTATTCCAAACTAGTCTATTCATGTTTTAAAGATTCACATATGTCAAAGAGAGGATTCATTCAAGGAAGCTTTGGAAATGAAACAAGGCACATTTCCTGAAGGTGATGCATTCTCCATGTTGAGCATGTACATATTGTCTTTCCTATGAGCTCTTAAAAATATTTTTTCATTTGGAATTTCAAACCCAGGGGATAAAATAATATATTTATGCTCTATGAAATGAGTGTTATGTTTTGGTTGCATAACCGAGACACACTTATTAGATTATAGTTTAACTCTTTCACATAGTTCACCTTGTCAAAACTTACCTTGCAATTGCTGACTGTCCCCCTACCAGTAATATATCCTCCTTTTGTATCGCTTCTAAAGGCAACAAATCTGCCATCGAATGGTTCTTGATTCAGTATGTCACCTATCATGTGTCTAGAGCATCCACTATCCACAATCTACAAGTTAGTTTTGACCTGTGGATGATCCTACACATAAACAATTTGGTTAGTGATGAATAGGGACCCAAGCTATTTTAGTCTTGGGTCTTCCAATTTTCAGCAGTTGTATATCATTGTTTAGTGCTGAGGGGGTGATTGTTGGCTTTGGGTTAACTAAGGATTTAATAGTTATCTTTGGTTTCCAGGCTTCTCTTTTGGTTTTGCCTGATTCTTTGACATCATCCTTTTTTTGTAACCCTTTGAAGCTTTTAGAGATAGTGAAGGGTTCTCTAACTTCTTCTTCTTCTTTTGGTCTGCAATTGCTGACTTATTATGCAGATCTTTCAGAGGTGTTGAATTTATCTTGATTTTGGCACTTGAGTGATTTGTCTGCCGAACATGTCTTTTTGATGGTTGTTTAGCAGTTGCAGACCTCCTTGAGGGTTTGGGCTTGTTGGAATGTTTGAAGGAATGGGCTAGGGGATTGTATTGATAGTCTTTTGCAAAGTGACTATCTTCCCTATACACTAGCTATATGATTTTTCTCTGCTTCTTTGTTGAATTTAGTATCTACCTGGTCTTTTGTAGCTCCTTCTTCATCTTCTCATTCTTGCTTCCCTTAGCTCCACTCATCTTCATGTTTATCTTCTGATCAACATAGGTGGACAACTCTATCTTATTCTTTGGGAACTTCTTGTTGTGAATTTCAACTACTTCAGAAATGGACTTTTGAGTATATTGTTAGGGTCTCCTTTTTGAAGAGTCTGAAGTTCCAGCACAACAACTTCTGGTGTGGTTCTTCTTGTTGTTGTTGTGCTTTGAGCGAAGCTTTGTCTTGGTGGAGGAATTTGACTCGGCAAATAGCTTGTGTGATTCGAAAGATGGATTTTCTTTTACAAATTTTATCTTCTTAATCACATCCTGCTTTGGTTTTGCCTTCAGATATTCTTTCATCCTATCCTCCTCCTTTCTTTTCTACTACCCCTCCTTTTCTTTCTTCTCCTTCTCTTTATCTACATCCTCAACTGTTCCATCTTTCTCCTCCTTCTTTGCTGTCTCAATCTTTTAAGCAGATGTCTTTATACAGATGGGTTCGGCAGATACTTCCTTCTTTACCTCAAGATGGCACTTAGTGGTATATGTAGGAGTGTGTATCGTTAAAGGTTCCATAGAATTATACCCTAAACCTATCTTGGTTTATATAACCTTTAAGAGTTTTTAGTAAAAGCAAGTAATGTTTCAAACTTTTAAGTTTGAACATTATATTTATCAGCATATGTTTTAGCTATAGCTAAATCATAGTATGCTGATTTTAAACTGCTTATTAGATCATCAATATGGGTCTCTAAGTTGGTTTGCTCATGTTTTACTTTTGAAATAATCTTTTTTTTGCTATATTATGTTCTCCTTTTGAGCTTGATCATTTTTCTTAAAGTCAGTTTTAAGAAGATTGATTGATTCAACATCTTTCATAAGATCCAAATTATGATTTCTGTACAAGTTAACTTTAGCTATGCATTCAGGAGTATAGCAGGGTTCAGATGTTACATGATGTGAGGAGGTTGAGCTTCCAGCCATCAATGCATTGTTGATGGGTGTAACATCTTCCACTTAAAAACTCTAGTCAATTACCTCTACTTCTGAGGCTACAGCCGTTGTATTCCTTTGGTTGAATGAAGAGGAAGGCCCTTGATGAGTTGAGTGTTATTGATGGTTTGATGAGCTTGTAGGAGATGAGTTAGACTTTGGTGCTTTGCATTCATTGGCAAAATGTCCTAGCTGGTTGTAGTTGAATCATTTCACCTTACTTTTGTTAAACCCAAATCCTGACCCTCTTTGTTTTAGGAACTTTCTTCCAGGTCTCTACTGAAACAACTTGGCCTTGAAGGATATCATTGCTATCTGATAGTTAATATCTATTTCTTCAAGGTCATCTGGATTAATACACTCCAGATCTTCTTCATAAAGTTGAAAGAAGTTGGCTTGGTCACTATTAAAAGCAGAGTTTGTGGGATATAATTGTAAAAAGAATGGTGAGGCTGGCTGAATGATGGTGATGATTGAGATTCAGCGGTTGGAGATTCAGGGTAGGTGATCATAGGTGCCTGATGAGTCACCATAGGAGTTTGATAGACTTGGGAGTGGAAGTGATAATGAGCTGGCTCATGAATAGAGGCCATGAGAGCTGTTGACTTTAAGGGGTTTCAAGAACTGCCCAGTGATTCTTCATCTGCATCTATCTGTATTTCATAAGCACTGAGGATGTCGTATAACTCCTTAAGAGTCATTCTCTTCAGATTCTCAGTTCTTCTGATGGACATAATATAAACTGTCCATGTCTTTGGTAAGGATCATAAGAACTTTCTAAGAATATCATTATTCTCCATCTTTACTCCAACTTCATTTAGAGAGTCTAGAAGTTCAACATATCTAAAATATGTAGCAGTCATGGTTTCTCCCCTTATGAAACCAAAATTTTCAAACTTATGTTTTAAGACATATCTTTTGTTTTCCTTCAGGTCCTCCGTTCCTTCAAATATGGCCTTTAAAGCTTCCTACAACTTTTGAGCAATTGTGAATTTCTTGAAGCCATGCATGATGCTGTTGGGTATGCTATTCTGATCAGCCATAGAGACTTTGAATCCATATCCATTCTCTTCAGATCTTTATCTGAGTACTTTGTAGGATCTTTATGGATCATGACTCCACCTTCACTAGCAGCTTAGACCATAGGGACATATGGTCCATTCAGAATTGAGAGCCAAAGTCTTATGTCTTGATTCCTTATGAAATCCTCCATTCGGATTTTTCAGGTATCATAATCATGTGGTGTAAACATGGAAGGTTTGGTATGATTCCACTCTCCAAATCATGCATACTAGAAATGGCTACAGTAGTCATTTTGATAGGGTAGATGGATATGAGGAAAGGTGGTGTTTAATAGTATGATCAAAGGAAGAAACAAGTGATTTGTTGAAAAATGATTTCAAGCAAATCAAGAGCCAAAGCTCTGATACCACTTGTTGGATCTGGTCTAGTTTAGACAAATAAGAACTTCCTCTTTAATTAATAACTAACGAATGCAAAATCCAAGTTAGATAGTTATTATCACAACACAAATACTTTGAGTAAATATAAATGCACAAGTTGTTCTTTTAAAGTATTCACTTGATTAATCTAGTGTAAAATGTTACAATCTGCAGATAGAATCAAATAGCTAAAAAGCTTGCCTCTACTATACCAGTGTGAGGACTTTTATACTAAGAAATCTAAACAATAACAATAAACTATTTTATGTTCAAAGTCTACAGTAAACAAATAATCTGTGTATCGAAGTTGGTAGCTTCAGTACTATGTTGTCTCCAAAAGGTGAAACACAACAGCTGTCGGCACAGACAATCTTGTTCCGAGTTGCAGTCGATTAGTAGATCATGGAGTCCACTGTTGATCGACGGTTGATCTGTATATGCTGATCAGCAGACATTCAACATATGCAGTTTAGTAGTTGCTCTGCACATGCTGATCAGTAGACATTCAGCATATGCACTTTTGAAGTGGGTTTAGCACTTGGCTTGATTCAGCAGTCGGCAGCCAGTGCTGAAATCCTGAGTGTTTGGTAGATTCATCCTTCATGATTCAACAACATATTTGGGATATATCCTTTCAGCACTATTTTAGTTTGTTGTATTTCGTTACTCGAGCATGTCCTTACTTGTAGGGTTGACCACAAGCATGTCATTGCAGCATCGATGACATGGCACCAACCGTGACGGTGAGCAGAGATCACGGCGTCTCCATCAGTACTTACGAGGTACATTGGCCATATTATGTTGAGGAAGCGTGTGGACTGGTACTAGGATATATGCATATGATTATGGTGGATGGTTGTTGTGTATGCCCACACCCCATTTCACATTCGTACATAGGGTCTGCAGCTCTATGTGCATGTCTGTTATGATATAAGTTATTCGGCTTAATGGGTACATACATATGATATGATTTACTTTATTGACTTGCCTTACTTCACATCGTATCATTTTATGTTACTTTATATCTTAATGTTATTGCAGTTATTATTATTGTGTCTTGAGCCTTTATCCGTATTGGGCATTCGGCTCATTGCGTAAATATTGTTTCACAACAGGTTTACAGGTTATTCCGAGCGGGGTGTGAAAAGAGATAAATTAAGCTCTGGGACTTTTGGACAGAGATAACTAGCCATTTTTGTAGCATATGATAGTCATTTAAATTTGGCTTATTAAATAATATGTAATGAATACTTTAACCCTAGGGCTCTTAAATGTTTTATTAGTGACATACTCCTAACGTTTCAATTATGAAATCATGTCTTGTGTTTTGATTACTATGATAGTGACACGTCAGCAATAAACGGGTTGGGGTGTTACATGTTTACTCTTTCTTTAATTATCTTTAAGGCATTAAATTATCATGGTAACCATTCTTGTAAGCCTTAAAACATTTACAGTAGGTGTTCTATTTTGATGTGAATATGTGTCCTATATTATTGGGATGGTTGTAAGTGATTGTGAGGGAAAAAGAGAGAAAATTTTTAGGGATTGTACCTTAATTCCCCAAATATGAAGATGAGAGAAAGGATAATAATAAAGATATAAAAAATTATTATTTAATTGAAAAATAAAGTAAAAAAATAATATTTTTGGTGTAAATACGAGGAAGAAAATGGTGATTGAGACGGAGAGGATAGTGTGAATGCTATTACAAATTGTGAGTTTTTGGCGTTATTTAAACTTCTGTGTTTAAATTATAAACATTAAAAGTTTTGGAGATGCACGGTTTTACATTGTCCAAAATCTCCATCCAATAAACATAACGATGATGGACGCGACGTCGTCTTCCCCAAAACCTTCTTTAAATTCTTCTGAAATTACTGAAACCCTAACAAAAATCCTCTCAGAAAAGACCACTTCCACTTCCATCAGTTCTTCAATTTCGGAATTCATCCCACATTTGACCCCAAGAATCATCTACTCAATCATCTCATCCAAAACCCTAAAATCAAACCCTCAAACACTCATAAATTTCTTCAAAATCTCCCAAATTCACACTCCCAACTTCTCGAATGGCTCTCCGGCGGCTCTCCCTTCGTTCTTCACAGTACTTCAAACGCTATTTGCCCACAACAAATGGTCTGATGCGAAAGCTCTTCTTGTCAGTTTCATCGGCTCCGATACGCGCCACCGTCTCCTCCGTAGCATCCTCCACCCTACCCGTGACATCCCTCGTCATTCCAAGGCTCTTTACGACACTGCAATTGGTGCTTATGTTCAAATGGGGTTCCCTAATTTGGCCATGATTGTGTTTAGAAGGATGAAAAGACTCAGGATTCGCCCTAAGCTGATTACCTGCAATACATTGCTCAGTTCTCTGGTAAAACACTCATCCCCCCATTCAATTTTGTATTCTAAAGAAGTAATCGATGATGCTATTAAACTTGGAGTCGCCCCAAATGTAAATATGTTTAATATCATGATCAATGGGTACTGTTTAGAAAATAAGTTGCTGAAGCTAAAGATTTGATAAGTAAACTGAGGGAATTTGACTGCCTCCCTGATAATGTAACCTACAATACTCTGTTAAATGCCTTGTGTAAGAAGGGAAGATTAAATGAAGTTAGGGAATTATTGTTAGATATGAGGAATGAAGGGTTGTTTCCTAATCGACACACGTATAATACTTTAATTCATGGCTACTGTTTGAGAAAAGGGTGTTTGACTGAAGCTACACATATACTTGATCTAATGACTCAAAATAACTTCTTGCCTGATGTATGGACTTACAACACATTGATTAGTGGACTTTGTGATGAGGGACGTGTTGAAGAAGCTATTAGAGTTACTAATGATATGGAGAAGTTAAAGTTGTTGCCTGATGTAATTACTTACAATACATTGATTGATGGTTGTTTTAGTTCAGGAAACAGTTCTGAGGCAATCAAGTTTCTTGATTTAATGAGTGAAAGAGGAATAGATAGAAATGAGGTTACTTATAATATATTGATTAAGTGGTATTCTAAAGAAGGCGATATGGATAAAGCTAGTGAAACCCTTGAGCATATGGAATCTAGTGGATTTTTCCCTGATAGTGTGACTTATAATACTTTGATCAATGGTTATTCCAAAATGGGTAAATTTACAGAAGTGTTAAAGATTTTGAACAAAATGATGGGAGAAGTATAAAGATGGATAAGTTTACTCTTAACACTGTTCTTCACGCCTTGTGTTTAGAGAAGAAGCTAGATGAAGCATACAAATTACTTCAAGATTGTAAAAACAGAGGTTATATAGTTGATGAAGTAAGCTATGGAACTTTAATGGTCGGGAATTTTAAAAATGGAAATGCTGACAAGGCCTTAAAACTCTGGAATGAAATGAAAGAAACAGATATTTTTCCTAGTATTATTACTTATAACTCGATTATTGGAGGGCTATGCAAATCAGGAAACACTGATCAAGCAATTATAAAGTTGAATGAACTTCTTGAAAACGGATTGTCACCCGATGTAACGACGTATAATACAATTATTCTCGGGTATTGTTGGGAGGGAAATGTTGAAAAAGCCTTTCAGTTTCATAACAACATGGTTAAGAACAATTTTATACCTGATATTTATACTTGTAATATTCTTCTTCACGGGCTTTGTAGTAAAGGGTTGGTGGAGAAAGCTTTTACTCTGTTCAACACATGGACTTCAAATGGGAAAAACGTTGATGCAGTAACCTACAACACATTGGTATCATGTTTGTGTAAAGTGGGAAGATTTGAAGATGCAATGGATCTTGTTACTGAAATGAAGAAAAAGAATTTAGGGCCTGATAAGTATACATATAATGCTGTTCTTTGTACGCTTACGGATGGTGGAAAACATCAGGAGGCAGAGGACTTGATGTCAAAGATGATCGAGTGGGGGAATATATTTGATGATGCCAGTTCCTGTGGGGTTAAAGAGGAATTAGATACAAGTTGCGGGGCTTATTCAGAAACCATTGATAAGCTTTGCAATGAAGGTAAATTTTGGGATGCGATGCGTGTTTTCGGAGAAGTATCAAAGACTGGTATGGCTGTGGAGAAGTCTGCTTGTATCAGTTTGATGTGTGCACTTGTTAAGAGAGAAATAAGGAGGTCGAACGTAGCTTGACTGCAAAAAGTCAAAGAAGGTATAGCCACATAAAAATCATGTTTTATTTATGCTGTGTTTGATTATAATTTTAGCAGCAGGTAGTTAATATGAGTTGCTAAAGGTGGAGAATCCTTCACTAATACTTGAAACCAGTTTTAGAGTCTTGGTCTAGACTAATGTTTGTGAACCAAGTTCAAACCACTATTTTTCTCAGCCACTTGTTTGATAACTTGGGATAGCTTCAAAACCTTTCAAAAGTAAGATATGAGAAAAAAAAATCCAACATCCCCTTTTTTATGAAAAACTCAGCAACAAGATACAAATAAAAAAAATCCCTAGCAGATTTAGAAGATAGTTTGATAGTTCTTTTAAAAATACGTCAATCTGGTCTCTTCATCTAAGGATCCCTTCCCAAGTCGTAAGCCACATGCTATCGATGTCACCGGAAAATAAGACGACCTTCGTTTCTATTTTTTAAGCCGTGAACAAAACAATCACTTCCTTGTTTAATTTTTATTGGTCGGATTTCTTCTGCTAAAAGAATGAGGCATCCTGCTTCCTTTTTTCTTATTCTAGACGTGGAAAAATAACTGAATTTTGAGCTATTGATCTTGTATTTCTCAAGCTTTGGTACACATTGTTAGTAAACCAGGCCCTTAGATACGAGAAATGACAAAAAAGTAATAAATTAAAACACTTGCTTATTGGTAAAAAAGAACTGTGTAAAATAAAGACCCAATAAACCTACTTATACTAAACTAATTAAAATATAATTAGACTCCATATATAACTCCTATAAGCCAAGAGTAAAACACCAGTCACAAATATATAAACTACATAAAGAAAGTAAAACAATCCTAACCCATTTAAACTTGTGATAATCACAACCTAATCGCCAAACCTATAAATTATCAAATTAGTCCAATAGTGATTCAAGTACCCGACCCTACCAAACAAGTACCATAAAATTTGTCAACTTTTATCTTCTAATTTATATAGGTACAAAAGTTGAAGTATATAATCGTTGAAACCCACATTTATAATATCACTATTAGATTGATCCACAAAACCGGCGGAAATCTAGTTTTCATGTCAGTACAATACCGACTTAATATTGTTGAATAATGAATGTTTGGGCTACTTAATCTATTCATGCATACACAATCCAAAAGTTTGTGTCTTGTAATATGCAACAATGGACTTGTAAAATCATGTGCCCAATAGACTAGGTTGCATCTACGCAAGCTCCGATTTACCAAAACGATTCCTCCCGCTCTTGACTTAAACACACTCGAACAACAACGGTTGAGGCGCAACAGGAAGGGAAGTCATCCTGTAACAACTCTCCAACATGAGAATAAGTTTGGATATATGAAATATATGAAAACAGGGAGACAGAGGGTTAGGGAATTATTTCGTGCATAGGGAGATCAATCCCCCCTACCTTGTATTTATAGTGTCGTATGATGTATGTGTGATTGATCATGTATATTATTTAAAGTGGTCCTAAAAAAGTTTGTTATAGTTGGGGCCTGCCCCTCATGCAATCAGAGATGTGTTGCATCAATGGTTAGGATTGATGATAATTGTAGCTTCCTTGATGTGTGACACATGTCTTGGGATTTATTTGTTGTAATCCCATCCAACCCAGTGGTCTTTATAATGGGTTTAGGAGTTTCTTAAGTGTTGGATTGTTGTTTCCCAAAGGTGAAACACAACAGCGGTTGGCACAGATATTCTTGTTTTGAGTAGCAGTTGATCGGCAGCAGATGGAGTTCTCTACTAATCAGCAGCAGTAGATCAGTAGTTCATCGGTAGATGGCTGATCGACAGTTGCTTCAGCATATGCTGATCAGCAGTCATTCAGCATATGTTGTTTGGTAATGGATTCAACATTTGACTTGATTCGGTAGTTGGCGTCCAGTGCTGAAATCTGAGTTTTTGGTAGTTTCATCCTTCATAGCTTAACAAATTCACCCTAGGATGATGCTACCAAAACTCTGTCTTTATCCTTCAAGCATTCTGATCAGCAAAAGTTCATACTTATATCCTCTTCTATCTCTTGAGGGGTTGTTAAGAGGTAGATTTACCAAATCCTTCATGTTATGCCAAGAGAGTCTGAAAAGATCATACTCTTTAACTTCTACTTTTCCAGCACCAACATATGTCAGACTGAAGGTGTTAGTTAAGGAATTGTACCTCCAATAAGTGATTGGGTCATGAATACTCAGTAGAGTCACATGCATAACTTCTTCTTCCTTTTGCTTAGCCTTGTTTCCAAACTTTATCTTCAGAATGGCATCCATAGATTTGTACTTGTCTAGCAGGCCTTCATATTCTGAAGTTAGTTTATGTATCCTCATTAAATCTTCAAGGCTGAGCTTCAAAACCTCTAGCTCATACAGAAAGAAATATTTGGACTTGTTCTTTCTTTTTATGAAGAAGTTCTCAGCTTTCAAATCATAACCCCATTTTATGATTATTGTATCATCATTATCTAAGTCTTCTTCTGCAGGACCGGTGAAGGGGGTCAATGCAACAGTTTCACAGGGCTAGAGAGACTTAGCAAACTTAACAAATCAAATAGGGTACCGGCTATATTGAAACAATGAACACAAGTAAAGAACACAAGCAGAACACAATAAGATGGTTTTCACGAATGCTGTATATTACTCTCAAGTGATTTGCAGAGTGTTACAAGGCTTAGTCCTATGGACTGGTACCTGAGATACTTTATACTACATTCTACAGCCAGCCATACTTTAAAGGCCAACTAGAAACACTAATCTAGACAACAAGATTAATGTAAAGTCAAAAGGCAGATTGTCTTTTGACTAGTGTTTATGAAATATCATAGCTCATACCCTTATTTAAAACAAAAAGGATAAAAATACATAAGTAGAAAGTTACAAACACTATGACCATAATCTACGGTTGACAAAAGTATGGACTTTTCACCAACTCATATAAGTTGGTGAGTCTTCAGAAATGGCAGCGGAAAATGGTTTAGCTTTTGTCAAAAGTAAGTCAGAGAAAGCATGTCTTCTTTGTCTTTGGAAGAAATCAGTCTCTTGGCTTTAGAAGACTTTGTATTGAAGCTTCAAAAGACTTCATCTTTGGCATCAGAAGAATTGGTCTTTTGGGTTCGGAAGATTTGATACTTAGTGAATTTCATTGTGATGTATCAAATCTTACAAAGTAACTTCTCTTGTACTTCACATGTGCATGCTGAGAGCTCTTTGGTTGCATCAACTTCTAAGTATACTCTTAGAAACTCCCCTTAGGCTGATGGTATCAAAACTGGAGGATAGTTTTGAGTCTTGATCTTCATCTGTTGATAGTGTTCATCAAAATCAAGACTATTTCCTTTTTCATCAGTTGATAGGATTCCTTAGACTCTCAAAGTGTCTTCTCATGTCATAAATTGATTGCAGAGGGAGGTCAAGTATGTTTTGCTATAAGTACACATCTTAACCCCCTTGATCTCTAGTGATATACCATCTGTCTAGGTTAGTAGCAAATGCCCAAGACAATATGGGTCTCTTAGTAGCAAGAGGCTCCACTTGGATTGTAGTTGGATGAGCAACCTCTTCTTGATCGCCCTTAGGATGTTCTGACCTATCCTAGGGTGTAGAGGTGGATGCCTTGGATCTCTTCTTCTTCTTCTTCTGCTTGTCCCTTCTGATGGTCATCCTTTTCTTCTTTCTGTATTTTAACGGAGGAGGTTGGTCTTGAGTACTAGATGTTTCTTGTTTGTCCCCCTCAGTTGGGTTCTTCTCTTTCACATGTTTAGAAGGAGAAGGATCAAGACCCTATTGTGGGTCTGAAGATGAAGCTAGCTGAGATGTAGCACTAGGTCCAGGTTGTGTTGTCTCTTGTGGTTCAACCTTGACCTCAGCTTTAGGTGCAGCCTGACTTGATGGAGAATGCAAGTCTACCAGCTTACTCTTCTTGATCTTCTGCTTGATCAGTCTAATGTGCTCATCCATAGTGGATAGAGACATTGGACCAAGTATCCTTCCGAAGAACCCATACAGCTTCAAGAAGCTCACCATCTTCATTATGTCAGCAGACTTCTTCTTATTGGCTCGGATGGTGGCTCTTGACTTTGCAGCCTCTTCCCTCATCTTCCTCTTAGCAACTTTTTGTTCTATCAATACTTCTTGCTTAAGCTGCTTGTGGTACTCATACTCAATGTATTCATATGATAAGGGAAGTAGGTCTGCTGTCTGATAGAGGTCTGTGGCACTCAGGTAGGTTATCATGTTATGTCTGTCTTGTTCTTACCTACCTGAGCTTCTTTTTCTACTGCCACAGCATCTGCCATAGGGCTTTCTTGAACTGGAGAGAGAGTAGGAGTTTTGTAAAGTCTCTTTCTTTTTCTTTCTTCACTAATTTTGAGGAGCAACTCTGCAGCCTCAACTTCCTTCCTCTCTTTTGACACTGAAGTGTCAACCAGTTCATTAAGTTACTCTAAGGAAAGATAGATGATTTCATCTATGTTATAGTTCCTAGACCCCAAGTAGTTCAATCTAGCTGCCCTTAACTCATCCTCCTGAGCGTTTGGCCTAGGGGCAGCCCTAATTGCAGCTTCCATGAAGCTAGGGGTCATATTAGTTCTCTCTCCCCTTGCCTTTCTCTTCCTCTCCCTTTTCTCCTCCTCAATCTCCTTAAAGGTCATAATCCTCTTCCCTTTGTCAGTCATTGGCCTGTATGACTTAGGGTGGAGGGAGCTTTGGCCTTTATCACTTGGGGTAGAACTTGAGCTCTGGCAAGGGAGAGGCTGTGAGACACCTTCACCAGCTGGTGCCTCACTGAGCGTACTGGGTACTGAAGCAATTCCTATCTCAAGCTTCATAGGTTCAACTACTGGGCCTTCTACTGAGGTTTCCCCTTTGAAGCTAATCTTAGGGTCTGCCTCGGTATCCAGTTAACCAACAGTTTTGCCTGCTAGCCTCTGTCAATATAGGTAGGACCGTCTTTTCAACTCTTTAAGCACCCTTTGCTGCATCCTCTCAGCTAACCTGTCAGCTTGCCTGTTTTGACTTGGGTTGGCAAGTGGCAGATCAACTAGAGGAAAGCTCTCATAGTATCTCAGGGTTTGAAAATTGAAGACTTCTTATTGCCCCTTAGATCTAAATAATACTAGTGCTCTTCTATCAACATCATACCTCTATCCTATTATTGGATTTTCAGCAGGATAGGATCGGGTAGACACAGCCCTTGGAATTCCCTCCTCAAATAAGCTTTAGATCAGGTCATCAACATCAATGTGGGCCTAAGGAGGTTGTTGAGTATGGACAACTGCAAGTGAGGATGGTGAGGCCTCTATGTCCATACTCTGGGCAGTGCTCCGAGGTTCTGTGATTATAGGTAGGACTTTCTCCCCCTTTTTGGTAGCATCACCCTCTTGTATAGGGGAGGAGCTAAGGGTTAGGTCCACCACATCCATAGATTCTTGTGGACCTGGTTGAGTTTGCCTGGCAAGTCTCTCAGCTAACTTGCCCTTGAGAATGGTGATTTCAAGTTGCTGGTCACTGACCTGTCTTTGCAAGGTAGCCAACTGAGATTCCAGGTGACTTACATTTGAAACTAAATAGGTGCAGGTTTTAGACCATTTTTGCACCTTTAGTTGCAGACCTCATCTTTATCAGAAGAATCATAGGGTGATGAAAGAATAGGACCAAAGTCTTCTTGTCACCACCAGCTTGTGGTTCTTGGTTGTTGGATTTTCGCTACTCCATGACAGCTTCAAGAGAAGTGTTAAGGGGTTGGATTGCCATGGTTGAGGTCTTAATGATGTAATCACTTGAAAAAGTGAGAGCCTCTTCCATATGGATTTTCTGAACATGTTCTGGGAAATCCACCTCAGTAAGGGGTGGATGATGTGGGCTAGATATGGGTGTTACAAGAGCACTCATATCTCCTTGAGTAGGGGAGGAGAAGAGAAACTCATGGTACTCATTGAAACCCATATCCTTATCATCATAGAATTGAAGGTCTGGGATGGGTTGGTTTAAGTCTAACGGCTGGGGATGGTAACTATCCCCTGAAGGCTAATCACCTAAGTTTTGAGACTCAGAGTGAAGGCTTGAGGTTTGGACAATGAGCTCCTTAGGCTGAGCATGAGAAACCTCAGCACTGATTAATGAAGTAAAGGGAGTGGTCTGCTACTCAGAAGAAGTGGGAGCTGTTGGTTCCACTTCCTCTTGCATTGGTGATTGTATGGGGAACATCTCAATCTGAATAGACTGAGCGGGGGTTTGTTTGGATTTTTCGGTGTAGGTGATGCTTATTTTAGGTTGTGTGGGTGGTGCAGATGTAGAAGGTGTGGGTTCAACATTGGCTGGTGCTGTCAAGTTGTCACCTTTAGCAATGAGCTCTAACATTTTTGGGACCAGGGCTGTTTCTACCCCTAAGAAGCCAATAGTGGTCTTTTTTATGACTTTAGAGATGTCGGGCTTCATTTTTCCCAATTTAAGAGTACTACCTATTTCCCTTAATTGTGAGCCCATTTCAGAGTTAAGAATGTGCTGGACATATCTAGGAAACATGTAGTACTCTAAGGAGTCCAAGTTTGCAAGCAAGTTTGTATAGACAAACTCGGAGTACTTGAACTTGACCCCTTAAACCACTCCATGGAATATATATGATAAGTGCGTAGGAATCTGGTCCCATCCTCCATGTTTATTTAATAAAGAGTGAATAATAACATGGAGGAGGTACTTCCACTAGTAAGAGACCTTACCCTTCCTGAAGGTTCTAAAAGTATAGTCTCCGTCATAGCCCATCTGCAAGAATGAGTCATTTACAGCAGATTTGGGGAAGGACAGTTCGCCTTCTTCATATCTAGCCATAGATGAGTGTTGATTATGGCTAAAGTGATGAAAACATACTTCCCCTGCATTGTGGCAGACAGTGCATTCTCACCATCCAATATCACCTCGGGGCAGGTCCTCAAAAACACCAGCAAGTGTTCTTCATATAATGGAAGGTTGAGGCTTAAGGCGGTGAGGTAGTTAGTTTGAGCAAGGAAACGACAGACATCTGAGAAACTTGGATCTTTCTCAGATGATAACAGAGCAACTTGATTATGTTGCCTGTGAAGATGCATGAAAAAATCGGGTTGGTTTCAGGGTTCAAGGTTGGTAATTTGAGAATGCTTTGGTATGAAGAAAGCTAAGAACAAAAAGGTTTTGTGGGTGAATTTAGAGTTAGAACTTTTGCAGATGAATAGGAAGGAAAAAGAGAGGGAACCGTTGTACAAATATTTATATAGTTGGATTTGAGACAAAGTTAATGCAAAAAGAAAAACTTTGAAATCCAAATCTCGGTCCCACATCTGAAAAAGTGCCCAAAAAGGTAGTTATCATGGAAGTAGAAAATTTTTCGAAGGTCATTTGTCTTTGGAAGTTTTTAGAAAACTTTTGGAAGATATTCCTTAGCTTTTACAAGAATTGCTTCGGAAGAAAAATACTTAGATATTTGCTTCTGAGGTATATTTAGTTTTGGAAGATATTAAACTTCAGAAGTTTTATTCACAGAACAAATAAAGCTTCCGAGACTTAATTGCTTCTGGAAGAAATTGTCCTTCAAAACATACTACTTAGAAGCATATTTAAACTTCAGAAGATATATCAAAATTTCTTCCAAAGGTAAATTTATTAGTAATTAATTATTAGTTTTGAGACATAATTTTCTTTTGAAGTCAACTTAATGTCTTCCAAAAGAAAATATATCTGCAATTTTCAAAATTCTAAGGAATATCATTTATGAAAAATTTTCTTCCAATGTAAACGGGGCTTATATGAGTGATAATATAGACAACTTAAGACACACATATTTGAAACATAATCTTGAAATTAAATTTAAGAAAATCTACTCAAAGTTAATCATCCCAGTAGCTGATACAAGATACTTAAATCTCTGTTCATCAAAAGCTTTTGTGAACAGATCAACATATTGTTCATTTGTGTTAACTTTGGCTAGTTTTATCAATCCATTTTCAAAATTATCTCTTATCAAATGATACTTGATATGATGTGCTTTGTCTTTGAGTACTGCACAGGATTCTCTGTGATAAAGATAGCAGTGTTGTTGTCTATGTGGATGGGAGTCTCCTTAAAGTTGAATCCATAGTCAAGCATCTAATTCTGAATCCAAAGCACTTGAGCACAGTAGCTTGCAGTAGCAATGTATTTAGTTTCAGCAGTTGATAAAGACACACAGGATTATTTCTTCCACTGCCATGAGACTATCCTTCCACCAAGGAATTAACATCCCCTGATGTAGACTTTGCAGTCATGTGGCATCCACCATAGACACTATCTATATAAGCATACAGATTGAAGTTAGAATTCTTTAGATACCAAAGGCCCAGGTGATTAGGACATGTTAATTTTAAGAATATCAAAAGTTGGTTAAGAACAATCTTGTCAGGGGGCTACCACTTAAAGATTTCTTAGTGGTAGAAAAGTGCATGGCTTGTGCTCAAGGAAAACAACACAAAAACCCACACAAGCTTAAACTTGAAAATGCAATTTCAAATCCCCTTGAATTGTTACATACTGACTTATTCAGTCCTATTAGTGTTAAATCCATTGCTAAGAAATCTTATTGTTTGGTTGTGACAGATGATTATTCAAGATACTCTTGGGTAAGATTTCTAGCACATAAGGGAGAAATTGCAGAAGAGTTGCAAAAGCTGATCCTCTCAATTGAAACCATCAACAAAAGGAAGGTTATGGCCATCAGAAGTGATAATGGAGCTGAATTCAGAAACCATATCTTTGATACCTTCTGTGCAAGCAAAGGGATTCTCAGATAGTTTAGTGCTGCTAGGACACCTCAACAAAATGGTGTTGCTGAAAGGAACAATCGGACCCTTATTAAGGCAGCAAGGACTATGCAGAATGAATCAAAGCTTCCAATTATTTTCTAGGCAGAATCAGTCAACTGTGCATCCTATGTACTGAACAGGGTTCTAATCATGAAAGACAAGATGAAAACTCCTTATGAGCTTCTCTGTAAAAGGAAACCCTTGATTGACTTCTTCTGTCCGTTTTGTTGCTCGTGCACTTTGCTAAATACTCAAGCTCAGAAGTCAAAGTTTGGTGTAGTTTCTGATGAATGTTTCTTTGTTAGTTATTCTACCTCACAAAAGGGGTACAGGGTGTACAACAAAAGAACGCGTATTATGCAGGAGTCCTTCTATGTTGATTGGCAGGAGTCAAATTCACCAAACATAGGGTCTGACCCAGAATGGTTCTATGACTCCAACACTGTCTTCAAATCATTCAACCTTCTGTATTTGATGATGATGTTGTTCCTCAAACCAATGTGCAAATTATTCCTCCACCTGAACCCCAATCCACAACCACCAATTGACCCTCCACCTCCACCTGCATTTGATCCTCCACCTACACCTCTACCACAACCAATTCCTCCATCACAACCAATTTCCCCTTCACAAACATCATAAACTGCATCTTCTTCTCAATCCAACCCATTAACCTTTACCACTAATTTTAAAACCTTAAAAGATCACCCACATGATTACATCATTGGATCCATTACATATGAATGCCTCTATGCATGTTTCTTATCTCAAATTGTTCCCAAAAATATCTCAGTAGCACTTCAAGACCCAAGTTGGGTTGAATCTATGCAGTTGGAGCTTCAGCTGTTCAGGAAGTTGAAAGTTTGGGAATTAGTTGATCTTCATCCAAACATATTTCCTAGCAGTACCAAATGGGTATTCAGGAACAAGCCAGATGATTAAGGTGTGGTAGTAAGAAACAAAGCAAGACTGGTTGTTCAAGGATTTGCAGGAGGAGGGAATTGACTACACTGAAGTGTTTGCTCCGATTGCCCGCATTGAAGCCATCAGAATCTTTCTTGCTCACGCTGCTCATAAGAACTTTAAAGTTTTTCAGATGGACGTGAAGTGCGCATTTCTCTACGGGAACATTGATGAGGAGATTTATGTTTGTCAGCCACCAGGTTTTGAGGATCCAGATTTTCTAGAGATGGTATATAAACTTGATAAATCCTTATGACTGGGTTTGAGAATAAGATTCTCAGTTGATGTGACTCAACCTAGGATCGAATATGCAGACTAAGTCAGTAATATAGTTGCGGAATCACTATATTACAGAACAGACGAACCTGAAATAAATGTTTGAGTTAATGCAGTACATGAACACCAAAGTCACTGACATTGATGTTATAACTGTTGAAGACCAAAAAGCTTACAAAGTTAGGGTATGTGACCCTATTTATAGGCGTATACATTGCCTGTACAAAAGACTAAACTAACCCTGATCTATATAAGTGAATCTAGTCTAAGTACAAAATAAATATAAAACAGTGTAAGTTGTTCATCCGCATTAGTTCATGCGGATGAACAAGTCTTCATCAGCAGTTGTTTGTAGTCAGCATTTGTGTTTGCTCAGCCGCATTAGTTAATGCGGATGAATAAGTCTTGTCAGCATTTACTGTTGTTCATCCGCATGGACTAATTGTCAGCATTTCTTCAGTTCATCCGCATGGACAAATGCGGATGAACACTTCTGTTCAGCATTAGTTGTCTTGAACAAACACTTGTCAGCATTTGTTCACTAGTCATCCGCATTAACAAATGCAGGTGCTCTATACTTATTTTTTCTTGTTTTCTGTTGTCTTCTATTGATGATGTCTTCTGTGTTCTTCTGTTGTTTTCTATAACTAATGTTCTCCAACCAGAACAACCTCCAACCACTTCTTGAGTTGGCAAGTATGATCCTTTTAGGGTCTAACAATACTCCCCCTAAGGATTATACTGCCTAGGTTCCTCAAGATTGTGATGGAGTTGGTGGTTGTGAAGATTCTGGTTGGTCTTCTTGTGATGTCTTCTGTTGGACTTTTGGGGAGAAAGTTGTAGCAGCTTCTATTTGAGATTCAGGTTGTACCATTGAGGGATCGATAATGGCCTTGATCATGTTGGAAAAGTCTTTTGCTTTTTTCTTCTTTTCTCTGCTCAGCACATGTATCTTCATCTCACTCATGGTGTAAATAGCAGCAAGGGGCATTTGTTTCAAAGAGATGGGTTCCCAAACTGAAATGGAAGATAACCCATCTCTATGAATCAGCAATGACCCTTCAGCATCAGCCTCTAACTTGACAATATTGCCCATCTGCATTGGCACCTTTCTCTTCTTCCTTTGTTCCCTTTTATTGTTGATTATGTCAAATGCCATCTTCAAGATCTTAACACACTTCAACATAAACTCTAGATCATCTTCAGCAGCTTTGTTTTTGAGGGCTCTGAAGTGTCTTGTGAAGATATAGTGTATGTAAGACTCATCTAGCAGTCTGACCTCATAACTACTGAAGATTCTAATTTCAGGGGCTTCTTTTCCTCCCCATGTTCTTTCAATCACAAGCTCATAAGTTTCTTCATCATAATAAGCATTAGAAATGGGCTTTGACTTATGAGTGCCTGTAATCATCTTTCTTTTCAGACTTTCAGTTGGCTTTACATGCAATTCAGGGAATACTATTTCTTCTGCTTCTTTTGTTCTTCTTTTGTCTAATGGGTTGTTGAAGGTCTTGTCTTTTCTTGTGCAAATGGCTTTCAGTGATTTGAAGTTGTTAGTTCTTTTAAACATTTTCAAAATATCAGCAAATTCATATCCTCTGTACATGCTAGCAGGATTCACCAGATCAAGCTCAGCCAGTTCTTTCAGATCATGAACTTTCAATGCATTGACTAAAGCTGTATACTCAGTGAAGAATTGTACCAATCCTAATATTCTTTTCACCATGAACATATTCCAGTCGCTATCATACTTCCAGGCAATGATTTTAACATCAGTCTTGCCACTTGGAGAAGACACCCCTCTTATTAATTCAGCAGTGGTTAGCCCTTCTTGGAGTTTGAGCTGAGAAGGCTCTAAAAACCACTCTGAATTCTTGTGTAAAATAGGGGCCAGAACATCTTTATCTTTAACTGTCAGCTGCACATCTTGTGCTGATGTTCTTGTTCTGGGCTTCTAGGCAATTACTTCTTCTTTAATTTCCTTCAATCTGTCTTTCATGTCATTCAACAATTTTAACATTGCAGCCCTTAGGGAATTGGTCTTCATGTTACCAAGTTTTCTTTTTGTAAACCCTTGTTTGTTAAGATAGTCCTTCATTTCCCTATCAGACATACTATAGGGATCAGGAAACATAGACTGTTCTGCATCTTTCTTTATTGATTTTGAGATGGAAGTTGTTGTCTTTTCAGCCTTTTTCTTTTTAGAATCTTTCTTCATCTCATACTCTATTACATATGATGGATCCAGCAGCTTTTCTGTCTTCTTTACTTCTTCTACAATCTCATCATAGGTCATGTTGAATACCATATTAGCTTCATAGCCATGATTGATCAGATACATAGCATGAATCATCAGATCATCAGTTTTGGCCTTTTCAATCATGCTTTCAACAGTTTGCTCAATAATAGCTGGGCTGGTCACATCATCATGTGTCTTTTGTTGTTTGTTCTCAGAGTCTTCTTCCTCCAGCATTATCACTTCTAAAGTATACTGTAACTTTTTTTCAGCCTGCTCATGTTCATCCAAAAATTCAGCAATTGCTACCAAACTTCTAGGATCATCTTTGGTTTTCTTTTTAGGTTGTTCTTCCTCAACCATAGGAAGTTTTCCTTTTGTATTTTCTGACAAATACTTCCTTTTTCTTGTGTATGTCATCACTTTTGATCCTGATGATGAAGCTTCATCAGTTTTGGCCTGTTGTTCTTGGTCAACAGCCTTAATTTCAGGAGTGATTCTTTGTTGTTCAGCCTCAACAACTTCTTGTATGTTCAATTCAGCAGTTTCTTTTTCTTTGAACTCATCACAAAGTCTTTTAATTAGACTTTGTTGTTCAACAGTCAGCACAACTGCAGGCACAGGCTGCATTCTAAACTCTTCTTCAAGGAATTACTACAATAGAATCAGAGGGGGACCTCATGTATTTGATGTAGTCCCAAAACTCTTCATCTATGATTAATTCACTGGAAGAATACCTGTCCAAGTCATCACTCAATTCTTTCATCATAGTAGCATCTGAAGATGAAGGTTCAGAATGAACCACTATTTCCCATCTGGATTCATCCCTGACTTTTTCTTCCTTTTCTTGTTCTTGTTGTTGTTCTGCTACTTGTTATTCAATTTCATCACTAGATTTCTCATCCTTTTCTTTTATAATTTCATCTTTCAATTTCACAAGCAGTTCTAGTTCATCAACTCTTTTTGTTAAGTCATCATTTCCTTTTGTGAGCTCATCAATTAACTCATTTTGAGACTCAATCAAGTTTTCTTGTTCCTCCATTGCTTCTGTTTGTATGGCAACAGTTTCAACAAGCCCATACACTTCTTATCTTGCCATTTCCAAAGAGGATTTTAGTTTACTGATTTCATCATCCATCATCCTCATCTTAGCTTCATACTTTTCTTTTGACTCCCTTAGTCCTTTTTCTTTTTCATCTAACTCTTGGAGTCTATCACTGAGTACCCCTGACCTCCTGTTTAATGTATTCTCCAGTCTAGACACTTTTGCCATCAGTTCAGATATCATCTTATCTTTATTTTGCCATCAGTTCAGATATCATCTTATCTTTATCATCTGGTCTGTTTATTTCTGATTCAGCAAAGCTCTCAAAAGGAGCATCTTCAGAGACAATTTGTCTCTATGGAAGAGGTGCAAACTGTTGATTATCTTCCTTATCATCAGATGATTGAGAAGAGTCTGTGGAACTGGTAGATTCACTAGAACTTTCAAATACTGCAGCAGCTTCATGTGCAGGGCTTTCTTGTGATTCTTGATGAGTATGAATAGGAGAACATTATTGTGGGATAATGGGATCAACCCTAAAAGGGGATAAAACAGCAGCTTCTTGTATTGTTTCACCAGAGTGAGGGTCACCAATCAAAGGTGACACTGTTCTAATGAGTTCTTCAGATTCTGCATGCTCATCAACATGGTGTTGATCATGAGCAGTAGCCTTCTTCACTGATTGTTCTGGAGCTTCTTCTTGAACATTCACTTCATGAATTGGTTCCTCATCAGGAACATTAGCTGCCATTTCTTGTGCAGGTTCCTCAATAGGAACATCATCATGTAAAACAGGTTGTTGTTGTTGTAATTGTTCCTCATCCATTGGCACATCATTTTGGGGATCTATTTGTTGTTGCATCCAAGGTAAAAGTGGAAAGAAAGTACCACTATAGAAATTTCTTGGATCTCTCTTCTTGATGTACTTCAAAGATTTTGCATTATAATGAGGAATTTCAAGAATGGGGCCTTCTAAAACCAGATCAGGAAAGGCTTCATTAATAAGACACTGAATGAATCTGGGATACATTAAGAACATTTTCCTTCTCCCCTCTTGAATGTTTGCCATCATTCCATTAAAGACATAAGCTGAAAAGTTGTAGGGTCTGTTAGAGTAGAGGGCACAGACCAGTGAAGATGTAGTTAATGGTATATCATTCCACCCAGTTTTTCTTTTAGATAAGCAGTGTTGGATATAATGAATGAGAAACCTCCACTACAAATCTACCAATCCTTTCACTATTTGTTTTGCCTCAAATCCACCCTCATATCCAATGTCAGCAAAGAATGACATGATATCTTCTTCACCAAATTCAGTTGGAGAATCAGGTTCATCTTCAAATCTCAAGCATTGTCTTATTGTTTGCTCAAAGATTATCAGTGTATGATCAGCAGTTATTCTTCCTGAAATTACTTTTTCTCCATCATTGTCTACGACTTCTGCATTACTCCAAAATGATCTGATATAGTTCTCAAAGATCACTGGTCTAACTGTAATGGCATGGGCCACTCTGGTAGTGGCAATAAATCTGATCATGTCTCTGAGACCTTCTGCTTCAGGGACATCTGGATTGAGAAAACCACTGACATTGTGGAGCTTGCTCCAAGTCAGGTTAGCCATTATGTAATCTGCACACAAAGAGGATGAATTAGTGAGAATTGTGTGTGATTTGTTCAATTTTGACTTTTTAGGTCAAAAATGAATTCTGCTTGTTACTGTTACATTAGGTTATTTGACCTAATTTTGATTTTTCATGAGGAACAGTTCAAAGTTTTGTTTCTTTGTGTTGGGATACACTGATTTTGATTGTGTTTTAACAGGTTGTTTTGATGTCAACATTGTTATAAACCAGTATCCCCTGTTCATCGATGTTTTATGTGTTCTCAGAACCACATGAAATCTTTGATGTTTACATCGATCATTGGTTTTAGTGAACTCTGTCATTCATCTAAATTCAGTGTTCTTGAGTGTATTTGAAGCATTTCACAAGATTAGGGTTCCATTTCAAGAAATTTTGTTCTACAGTCGAAGTATGTAGAAACTGACAATCACCTTTTAGTTGACAATACTTCGATTTAACAGACAATGTTGTTTGTTTTGATGTTGGATTTGAACAAAATGAAGCTTGATTAGTGTAGATTTGAATTCAGAAGAACGGTTTTTTGGCACTCGACTCACTATAAAAGTTCACTCAAAAAATTTGAAAAGTAATAAATGACCCACATTAAATGAGTATTTATAGAACATTTCATATTTTTCACAAATTTTACAAGTGCAGAAAATTTTTACTGTAGCAAATGCGCATATAGAATTTTTATCGGCCCATTTTCTGTAACAAATGCTGATGATCAAATTCAAATGTCAACATTTACTATAACAAATGCGGAAGAGTTAATTTACCTATCCGCATTCACTGTAGCAAATGCGAACGGACAAAGTTAATTTATCAGCATTTACTGAAGCAAATGCGGGAGAACAAATGACTTGTCCGCATTTACTGAGACAAATGTGACCGAATTTAACTTATCAGCATTTCATGTAGCAAATGCGGGTGAACAAATGACTTGTCCGCATTTACTGAGACAAATGTGGGTGACCAAAGTTAACCACCCTTGGAAATGTTGACGAGTTAAGCTGTCCGCATTTACTGTAGCTAATGTGGATGAACAATTTGTTGTCCGCATTACAGTTACTCGCATTGGTTAAATGACAGGGTTACCTTCACCCGCATTACCCAATGCACTTACCCGCATTAAATTTTGAACTAGTCAAAAATTAATGTAGTTGCAGTGAATGATTCTGACTGGTTTGTACAGCTGCTTCTAATTTTATGAAGATGAGTCTGCATTTTTGTTGTTTTATGAAGATTTTGCAGATTCTGAGATTGTCAATTCTTGCTTGGATTGTCATGTATCTTGATGTGACACAGATTCCCAACTTGACTGTTTGGAACATATGCATCTTCTGAAGCTGATTATGGAGTAATTTCCATACAGACACAATTAATTTCACAAAGTTGTCAATTTAATGTTTGCAAATTTCATGTTTTTGTAAATATTTCCTTTTGAAATTTTATTACTCTCCCTAAAGTTTATATTCATGCGGGATAAAAACTTTAAATAAAATTTATAAAATTTTAGAACAATATTTCTGAACTGTTTAATTGTTTTGCACTTTTGTTTGAAATTTTGGGATGATATCAATCTTATCTTTCATAAGTGCAAGTTGTCATGAGCTTATTGATCGAAGGTATATTTGTCCTTTTAAACTCAAACTTGATCAATATTGTAATGCATGTGATAATTATCATGTTTTGATTGAATTAAGCATTCAACATGAATCTCCACTCACAAGCATAGAAAGATCAACTATCCTCATGTACTGTATGGTAGAACTTTTTCACAACTTTCAATACTTGGTTATTTAAATTATGAAGTCTCATTCATTTTGGTAAGGGGGATCCACTTTGGGATTCTTTTACCTGATCCTTATTTAATGTGATCCACATTGGGATTCTTTTTGCTCTTCACTTTGGAAGGTGATCCACTTTGGGATTCTTTTTGTTATATTCTGTTTTATTTGTCATCCGTATTGGATGTGTTCCTCATTGGGAATCTTTTTGGATCTAGACATCAGCACTATGTGCTTGTTTCCCCAGGTCTTTGCTCAGCAAAACAAAGGAGAAACTGATGGTTGAATGAGATTCATAAAGTATCATGACCCGGTGTGTATAGGTTGCTACACATACACACACTTGGATAAGTTAGATACTTAGATGCTCTGAGATGATGCATTCACAGTTGAATGTGATCTTTAGTTTATCACAGCATTTATCTTCTGTTCCAAGTTGAGCCTACCCTCATATCAGGTAAGTCATGTCAGTCTTTCAAGATATTGAATAAAGCACAGTGAATGATATAACGACTGTAATTATATCATTTCCCAAATAAAGTACAAATCAAGGACTTCAACAAAAATTGATTTCTTTTTGTAAATTTGTGAATTTTTTTTAATGTTTTTGTAAATTTTTGAGTTTTTACTCAAGGTTAATCATGCCGATTGATTGGACTAAGAATTCAAACCGACTAGGGTCAAATGCCTTAGTAAACAAATCAGCTAGCTGATTATCTGTGTTAACCTGAATCAACTTGATTAAACCTTTTTCAGCACAGTCTCTCAAAAAGTGATTCTAATTTCAATATGTTTTGTTTTTGAGTGCTGAACTGGATTATTTGTTATGAAGACTGCTGCAGTGTTGTCAATATGAATTGGTGTGTGCAAGAAATTGAAACCATAATCAAGCATCTGGTTTTGAATCCAGAGAACTTGAGAGCAACAAGCTGATGCTGCTATGTACTCAGCTTCAGCTGTCGATACAGAAACATTGGTCTGTTTCTTGCACTGCCATGACACTAGTCTGGGACCAAGAAATTGACAACCGCCAGATGTGGATTTTCTGTTGAAATTGCATCCCCCGTAGTCACTGTCGGTGTATGCATAGAGATTGAAGTGACCATCCTTTGGATACCATAGACCAAGAGCAGGTTTGCCCTTAAGATATCTGAATATCCTCTTGACTGCATTCACGTGAGATTCCTTGGGATCTGCTTGATACCTGGCACATACACAAACACCAAACATAACATCAGGTCTATTGGCTGTTAAATACATAAGTGAACCAATTATGGATCGATAAAGAGTCTGATCCACAGATTTGCCATCTGTGTCTGGGCCAATCTTCACTTTTGTATCAACAGGTGTTCTGATGGACTGACAGTCTGCAAAGTGAAACTTCTTCAACATAGATTCAACATATTTGGACTGGTTGATGAAGATTCCACTGGATGTTTGTTGTACTTGAAGACCCAAGAAGAATGTGAGTTCTCCCATAGCACTCATCTGGAATTTTGAATGCATAAGATCTTCAAAGTCTTTACAGAGCTATTTGTTGGTAGAGCCAAAGATGATATCATCCACAAATATCTGGACTAGCAGCATCTCATTTCCTTTTCTCTTTCTGAACATAGTCTGATCAATCTTTCCTCTTTCATACACATGGTCAAAGAGAAAAGATGACAGAGTCTCATACCATTTCCGAGGGGCTTGATGTAAACCATACAAGGCTTTGTCAAGCTTGTATACCCTGTGAGGGAAATCAGGATCCTCAAAGCCTGGTGGTTGACTCACATAAACTTCTTCAGAGATCTTTCCATACAAGAATGCACACTTCACAGTGAATTTCATGGATGCTGAGTATGCAAGAAAGAGACGTATTGCTTCTAATCTGGCAACAGGGGCAAACACTTCATCATAGTCTATTCCTTCTTCTTGTGTATAGCCCTGTGCAACCAATCTTGCTTTGTTTCTGATGACGATCCCTCTGTCATCAGTCTTGTTTCGGTACAGCCATCTGGTGCCGATAGGGTATTGACCTTCGGGAAGATCCACCAGCTGCCATACTTCCTGTTCTTGAACTGCAACAACTCTTCCTGCATTGACTCAATCCAGCTATTGTCTTGTAATGCCTCTTCGTGTCACCCGCTCGTCTAAATCACCAATAATGTTGGACACTGGATGATTCTTGTGTGTCCTGGTAATTGGAATCAGATCACCAGCAATGGACGCATCAAGATTGAAGATATTCAGGTCATCTTGGTGCGAGGCATCTTGTTGTTGTAGTGTGGGAGAGTGATGATCAGAATCAGAGGGAACAACATCTTAAGCTTCAGCAGCGCTCTGAATACTCTCATCATTTCCATCTCTGTTAGTATCAGCTGGTGCATGAGTTGGTTCTGAATGTCTCACTTCAGTTGAAGGTTCAGCTGAAGGAGACGACATTAAACTGTGTCCAGCATTTGTTGAGATACTTTCATTTTGTGTAACTTGCCGGATAGGATCGGCTTATAATGGCACTTCTTCATTGTCTTGATCAGTAGAAGGAGGAATCATTGGGAAGTCTGTTCTTCTTTCAACTGACCCAGATGTTCCTGCATTTGACAAATTGAACTGATCAAAAGATCTTGTAAATGAATCAATATCAAACAACCAGTCAGGACCATTTGTTGATTTGGGAAATGAATGCTCATTGAATTGAATATTTGTTGATTCATCAATGATGTTTAATCTAGGATTAAACACCCTAAAATGTAATTGGCAGTTTTGCATCAGCTAGCATTGTTCTTGCTGCTTCAATCAGTGTTCTATTCCTTCTTTCAGCAACTCCATTTTGTTGTGGAGTACGAGCCGCACTGAACTGATGAACAATGCCTTTTGTTGTGCAAAATGAACTCATGCTTTCATTTTTAAATTCCGTCCCATTGTCACTTCTAAATCAAGTTGATTTTCAATTTTGGTTATAAAATCTATTATGATTTGGGACGCCTCATTCTTATGAAGTAGGAAGAAGACCCATGTGAATCGAGTAAAGTCATCAATGATCACTAAACAATAATGCTTCTTGCCAATACTCATGACGTGAGTCGGCCCGAAGAGATCCATATGAAGTAACTTCAAAGGACAATTGTTAGTGTTCACAAGTTTTGGCTTATGAGATGATTTATGTTGTTTTCCTTTGAGACACGCTGTACAGTGGTCAACAAACTGAAATTCCTTTGGAGGAAGACCAATTACATGGTTCCCTTTGACCAATCTATTCATATTTTTAAAATTCGTGTGTCCTAAGCGTCTATGCCAAAGTTGTGATTCATCAAATGATGCTTTAGACAATAGACATGTCTCTTCTGATGGACGAGTAGAATTAAGGTTCAAAACATAGGTGTTATTCTTCCTCTGAGTTTTCAAGACAACCCATTCTTTAGGAATATGAAATCCTGGTCTCAAGATGTAGCAATGAGTGTTAGTGAAATGAGTAGAATATTTCTTATCACAAATCTGGGATACACTAAGCAAATTGAAGTTCAGCTGCTCGCAGTAATTGAATTTGTCAAAGCTCAGAATCCCATTCGTCACTGAACCTTCTCCTATAATTCTACCACCTTGTGAATCTCCGCCGAATGCCACAGTAGTTCCTTGAATGTGCTTGAAATCATGAAGGAGGGAATTGTCTCCTGTCATGTGTCGGGAGCATCCACTGTCCACATACCACAAACTGTTAGACCTGTATGAATGACCCTACATGTACCAATAACTAGTTAGACGGAGGAACCCAAGCCATGATGGTCTTGGGTTGACCTTTTGCATCGATCACTGTAACCTCTTGATACTTACCTTTTGTTTGACTTTTTGAAGAAGAGGATTTCAGTGATTTTCTATTGTTCTTTTGATTTTTGATTTCATCAATTTCCTCTAACGAGTCAGAAGAGTAAACAAACCTTTCCTTTTGATTCTTATGAACATGATGATTATGTTTTTGGTTTTCTGAAATCATTTTGATGTTGTTCTTTTGAAGAGATTTCAGAGGTTTGTTTTGTTTTGTCGGACTTTTATGTCTGACTTCATCAGTTGAGATTGATGAAATTGGCTTGTTTAGTGTTGTTTTCAAGCCTTTCTGATTGAAGTAACAATCAGCTGTGTTGTGATTTGTCATATCACACAATGAGCAGTATTTATTAAAATGACAATTTCTTGTAGAATGGTTGTTCATGTTACAGACAGAATAGTACTCGGTGAAGTAGCATTCATCTGTGGTGTGATTTGACATATCACAAAAATCACAATAGGGTTGCTTGCTTTTTAGCTTAGATGAAGAAGACATAGCAGTCTTTGGGGTAGCAACAGATTGTTTCACAACTCTGTTTTGCTTTGCTTTGTGGGACTGATGCTGCTTCTTTCTGTATTGGCTTATTTCCCTATCGAATTGTTCTACTTGTTCTTTGTCGAAAATATCAAACCCAATTCCTTGTCTGATATTTGATGAAGATGGTGACTCAGATTTCACTTTAGATTTTTGTACAAAAGTGGTTTTTCCCTTTGGTGACTAAGGGAACTTTGGTTTTATCATTGAATTTCAATGAAACCTTATCTGATTCGCTTGAATTTTTTGGAGATATGATCTCATAATCAGATCTGCTTTCAGCAGATGGTTTCACTGAGCATTCAGCAGTATGATTCACTTTAAGATTTTGAGGAACAAATTTTACAAAAGGCACAATTGATTTGACTGGGCTCTTTGGTTTCTTGATAATCACAGGTTTGTCTGAGTACTCTTTGATTTTGATAGGATGACCCAATCTGATTTTATCCTCATCAGTTTCAATGTAAACACCTGGTTTGTTTTGAGGATTTTTTGTTTGAGAAATCATTGATTTGGTTTCAATAATTTTAGATTCTTTTGTATCTGATTGAGTAAGTGACTCAGGCATAACAGTGTAGTTATCATTATATGGAGGAGGACAAGTTTTGTAGCCTATCCCAGTCATATCTTTAGCCTCTCTTTGGGAGATTAGTAGCTCTTGCAGCTTGTCTTAAGACAGCTGAAACTTTTCAAGTTTCACTTCAGTAGCTGATTGCTCAGCTTTTGACTTGGTTAACAGTTCAGTTAACCTTTCATTTTCAGCTGCAAGGGCATACTTCTCTCCATGAAGTGTTTCCATGTCAGACAGCAAAGACTTGATTTTACTTTCAAAAATTCTCATTTCTTGTTTGAGCATTTTTTATTTTACTTTTTCTTCTTTTATTTTATTAGCCAGTTTATGATTGTGTTCTCTGTACCCCTGTACTTCAAGAACACACCTCTCAGAACATAAGTTAAATTTTACCTTTGATGGTATTGGAGAAGGACCATCATTGATATGAGCCATTAGAGCATGGTTCTGGAATTGAGGTTGAACTTCCTCTGCATACAGGCTCCAGTCACACACTCTATCTTGTCTGATGACAAGAGCATTTGATGTTTGCTGACTGCTTCCTTCAGATAGATGTGTCAGCAGAGGTTGTCTTTTGTGAGGTTGTTGTTGCTTACTCTGTTGTTGCTGTTGATTGTTGTTGCTTGGATGATAGTTGGTATTGTGCTGATTAGAATGCTGGTCATGTGATGGTCTTTTATAGCTGGTATTGTTTCTCGTGGGAGAGTTACATTCCCGAGAGAAATGACCAGCCATCCTACAGTTAAAGCATTTAACTTTAGATTTGTCATATCCCAGTTTGGTGTTCTCATTACGGTTCAGTTTCTTCCCTTTGCGAAAGAATTTCTTTGCTCTCATAGCAATCATGGCCATCTGCCATTGCAAATCCATTTCTTCCACATCATCAGGATCTATTTCTTCTAGATCTTCTTGAATCAGATGAGCTGATGTGAGTCTCCCCCCAAGGTAGGCTTCAAAGCTAGCAACAAAGGCATTGTAAGTTGCCTTTTGTTCTTCAGAGTTTTGCTCATCATGCATATTGTTAGGAGATACAGTGGGTTGAGCAGAGATGGTTGTTTTTGAGGTTGTGGAGCAGCACAAAATCCTGTTGTTCTTGTTTGATCTCTTGATGACAGAAACTATTCTTCTTCAGTAACAAAGGCATTTTCAACAGAATGAGTTTCAGATGGAAACTTGTAAGCCTCAATGACTTGAGGTCCACTCAGATTTCTGCTCCTTTCATCAAGTTCAAGAGCCTCAATTTTTGCAATCATGATATCCAAGCTAGTACTCTCCAAATCAAGAGTATTCTTCAACATTGTAACATTCTGTTTCCAGCTTTCAGGCAAGATGTGTAGCATTTTCTTATTTAGTTCCTTCTCCTTGTAAGTGACCCCCATAATTTCAAGGTCATTTACAAGTTGCACAAATCTATGAAGTTGTCTGGAGATAGACTCTCCTTTGGTATGATGAAATGTCTCAAACTGATTTATCAACTTGTCTTTGTTAATTTCTGTAACTTCACTGCTTCCCTCACACATAATCTATAGAGCATCCCAGACCCCCTTTGTAGTACCATATTTTTTTAATCTTTTGAGAACATCCATATTAAGAGCTTGTGTAAGAATGGAATAAGCTCTAAGATCAATCTTGATTTTCTTGTATTCTTCATCATCAAAATTTAAGTTGGGATCCTCAATAGGAATTCTTGCAGTTCTGTATTGAGCAGCCTGATCAGCATTCAGGGACAGTGGAATATGGGGACCTTTGCAAATTGTTATCCAGTAGTCAGGATCTACACCTGTAATGTAATTTCTAAAATGAATTTTCCATTGCTTAAACTCAGATTTGTGTTTAAGCATAGGAGGTTTAGATGCATGACCAATTTCAGAATGATTATAGGAATCCATGTTAGTTAAACTGATTTCAACTTGTTGAATACTGTTTTAAGTTGATTCTAAGTTCGAACAGTGTGTTTTTCTTCAAATCTTCTATTTTCGGTCAAGAACAAGTCTGTTAAGTTTAGATCTGTAGATTTGAAGGAGTTCTAAGTTCTTGATTTTGTGTTGTTGGGTTCGACTGCAGCAGATCTGAAGATTTTGTACTTTGTGGTGTTCGATTACAGGATGTTTGTTTATCATAAGAGTAGATCTCTTGCTGATGAACAACTCAGTCTATAGTTCAAATCTATTTTCACCCAAAATCCGAGATGATTCTATGATGAATTCAAGAGCCAAGGCTCTGACACCAATTGACTGGATTTCAGAATAAGATTCTCGATTGATGCGACTCAACCTAGGATCGAATACGCAGACTAAGTCAGTAATATAGTTGCGGAATCACTATATTACAGAACAGATGAACCTGAAATAAATGTTTGAGTTAATGCAGTACATGAACACCCAAGTCACTCATGTATAATATTGATGTTATAACTGTTAAAGACCAAAAAACTTACAAAGTTAGGGTATGTGACCCTATTTATAGGCGTATACATTGCCTGTACAAAAGACTAAACTAACCCAGATCTATAAAAGTGAATCTAGTCTAAGTTCAAAATAAATATAAAACAGTGTAAGTTGTTTATCCGCATTAGTTCATGCTGATGAACAAGTCTTCATCAGCAGTTGTTTGTAGTCAGCATTTGTGTTTGCTCACCCGCATTAGTTAATGCGGATGAATAAGTCTTGCCAGCATTTACTGTTGTTCATCCACATGGACTAATATGGGTGAACAATCTTTGTCAGCATTTCTTCAGTTTATCAGCATGGACAAATACGGATGAACGCTTCTGTTCAACATTAGTTGTCTTGATCCGCATTTGTTAATGCGGGTGAACAAACACTTGTCAGCATTTGTTCACTAGTCATCCGCATTAACAAATGCGGGTGCTCTATACTTATCTTTTCTTGTATTTTGTTGTCTTCTGTTGATGATGTCTTCTGTGTTCTTCTTTTGTTTTCTGTAACTAATGTTCTCCAACCAGAACAACCTCCAACCACTTCTTGAGTTGGCAAGTATGGTCCTTTCAGGGTCTAACACCTTATATGGATTGCATCAAGCTCCCCGCATCTGGTATGAAACACTAACACAGTATCTGCTTAGCAAGGGTTTCTCTCATGGTACTATAGATATGACACTATTCAAGAAGGAGGTTGATGGTAAGATGTTAATTGTTCAATTGTATGTCGATGATATTATTTTTGGGTCAACAAATGAGAAATTGTGTAGAGAATTTGAAGAGGTAATGAAGGATCGCTTTGAAATGAGCATGATGGGGGAGATGTGCTTTTTCTTAGGGTTGTAGGTTGAACAAAAGCCTAATGGTATTTTGAATCACCAAGAAAAGTACATTCAAGAAATTCTTAAGAAATACAAGATGGATGATGCTTCTCTAGAACTCACTGCATTCACTACTCAAACCTGCTTAACTCCAGATGATAATGGAAAATCCGTGGATGCTCATCGTTATCGTTCCATGATGGATCTCTCATGTATCTCACCGCAAGCCGTTCGGATTTCATATTTTCCGTGTGCTATTGTGCCCTTTATCAAGCCAACCCTAAAGAATCACATGAAAAAGTTGTTAAACGCATCTTTCATTACTTTAAGGGTTCCTCTCGTTTGGGTCTTTGGTATCCAAAAGGAGGGAACTTTGATTTACAAGCTTATTCTGATAGTGATCATGGTGGTTGCAGGATTAACAGGAAATCCGTCACTGGTGGATATCAATATCTTGGGGATTGCCTTGTTTCATGGCAGGGCAAGAAGCACACAACAATATCTCTATCTACAGGAGAAGCTAAATATGTTGTTGCATCAAGCTGTTACTGCCAAGTGCTTTGGATTCAACATCAAATGATGGATTATGGAATCAATTTCCTTCATACAACACTCTTTTGTGATAATGAAGCAGCTATTGGAATCGCCAAAAATCCAGTTCATCACACTCGTACCAAGCACATTGAAACAAGGATTCATGCAATCCGGGATGCTCAGGAAAATGGTTTCATTGATATTATCCCAATTGATACAAAGAATCAAAAAGCTGATCTTTTCACTAAAACATTCGAAAACCTCATTTTTATGAATTGATCTCCATGCTGGGATTAATATCTTGTTGAAAACTCTTTTCATAAAAATTTATGTAAAAAGTGTAAATAATTCTTTTATGTTCATCTTTTCTTTCTTTCAAGCTTGAGAAACTTCGTGTCCCATATTCCTTCACTCTTTTTGCTCTTTAAAAAAATAATAATATGAAAAACAGAAATTTCTCTTAGATGACAATCAAATAGAAATTTCAGGAGAGAATAAAGAATAAACACTTAAAGTGAATCCCAAGAAAAGGGTTTGATGGAGGTCGACAGCTTTGTGTTGGGATACGCAAGGTACACTCAGCCCGAAACGAAGTAACCAGTGATCGTGTGGCCAAACTAAAGTTCAAGAACTTGGTGATAAGGATTATCCCCTTGACATCTTGGCCTGCACAAAGTTACAAGTCCTTGTCAAAAATGGTTTGAGAGCTTCAAATCTCTGTTTTGATTTCCCCAAAATCCCCAAATATCCCTATCCCTATATCCTGAATGATGCTTCTAGTTAGTGCAATAAATGCTTCTAGTCTAACTCTTCAGAAAAGTCTCTGAATTGAAGCTTCTCGTTACCTCTTCAGAATTATATCTCGTGCTTATCTCCTCTGCTATGTGTGAACATTGACCAGGAGTGATGATCTTCTCTGTTATACATGAGTATAGACCTGGAGCTCTCATCAGCACGCTTAGATGATGATCTCCTCTGTTATACGTGAGTATAGACCTGGAGCTCTCATCATCTGTTCCCCAAAATAAAGTCACATTGCTTCTAAAATAAAGATCATTGTCAAAATCTCAAAAGAAAATCAAACAGAGTAATCATATTGGTCAATAAACCTGAGGACAGGATGAGCGCTTTGCCAAATATCTGTGGGGACCAAGTTACTAGACCTCCTTTAATCAAACCCAAAACATGATAAAGATAGCTGCAGATTATGTGTTGAAAAGAATAAGGCATAGGTTTAAAAGGACAAACATATTAGCAATCCCGCCAATCTATGACTCTCTGGAAAAATTTCTTGAAAAAGAAGTGCTTATATCCTTTTATTCTTTTTGTTTTTGTTTTTATTTATTAACTTCAATTTTATTTTGTTTTGTATTTGTGTTGGTTTTATGGGGCGAAGAAGTTTTTCTTGAAAGCTTTGGTTTATAAATCCTTAAAAATTTCATAAAAAATTAAAAATCCCAAAAATTTATAAAAAAAAATTTGAAAAGTGGTTCTATGATAACAATACTGGGGAAGCTGTGATAAGAGTCAAGGATGCCGAGGAAATCAAATTGTTTGACCCAGTGGAAGTGTTCTCATTCTATGATGAAGATCTTGTGGTTTTGTGTGAGAACCACATCAAGTCAGGAGCCGGAGTTGAAAACAGGACTGAAGCCAGTCTATAAAGGTTACAAACAGGGCTCGTGGGGTAAGGGCTGAGGTCAGGGAGATTGCAGATAAAGTATTTCAAGCTGACGAACAAAGAATGGATGTGCAGGATTTAACAAGACAATTAGAAAAGGCTAGTGCAAGGGCAGAGGAGGAGAGTACAGCTAGAGCTGAAAAAGAAACAACTGACAAAGCTGCAGAAGATGTTCAGCAAGTTGAAGAAACAACAGGAGCTCAAACAAAAGATCCAAAGGGTGAGGTCCAACCTAGGTGGAGTATTGATGATCAAGAATAGGTTGGACTCACTAATATTGTTTATGTTTTGTTATTATTGTAATAAGACAAATGTTAGTTTATTTGGTATGTAATTTAGTAGCTTTTACCTTAGCGAAACTGTGAGCGAAACTGAGTTTCGCTCGTAGTCAGCATTGTGTCACTGGCGAAACTGTGTTTCGTCACCGGGTGAAACTAGGTTTTGGGGCAAGACAGTTTCGCTTGGTAGTGAAACTGTAGTCTGTTTATATAGTCTTTGTTTCTCTTATTGTATTCTACTTTTGAAAAAACCCTAATATGAAAATCTTGTTATTATGAGTGTGTGATTGTTATGCATTGGCTAAGAGCATATTGTTATCATCTCTGAGCCTTATTTCATCCTTATTGTCATTTTTTGGAGATTAAGGACAAATATTTGAAACTTTTTTTTTGCCTAGATTGATAGATTGTTATTATTAAGTGGGATTCATTGTGTTTTCTAAATCATTTGCACTGATTATTGATCACATGGACCAACATATTTAGTTTAGCAATGCATTAAAGTGTACAGAGATGTTTTAATACCTTGGCTTCTTCATGACTAGCTATAAGTTCTTGGTTGGGAGAAACATCTTCAACCTGAAAGCTCAAGTCAAAGCCTCAATCTTTAACAGCAACAACAGCTTGTTGTTTTGGTTGGCTTGGCTTCTCAGATCTAGGAGTTGCATCAATATAGTTTGGTCTGGATTGTGCTTGGCCACCATTAGTCGTTGGTGCCTTGCACTCCCTAGCAAAGTGTCCTATCTAGTTACAATTGTAACACTTCACTTTGCTTTTATCTAGTCCAAACTTTCCACCGGATACATTGCTGGGAAACTTTCTTCCGGTTCTCTTCTAGAATTTCTTGGCTCTATGAGTGAGAAGAGGCATCCTCTGGAATATCTCCATACACTCAGGCCATCTGGATGGATACAGTCCAAGTCTTCAAGAGTGAAGAGAAAGCTGCCACAACTTTCATCTATAGACATAAAAGCTTGAGATAAGCTTTGTCTCTTGGAATGGGCTTCCTTGGATGTAGCTCTCCCTTAGTGTCTCAAGGAAGGTGATGAAAGGGCCGTTTTATGAGTTGTCAAGGTATCAGATAAGATGATGATGTGGTTCTCTACTATCACTTTCAACCACATGGAGGGCTGAACTCTGTTGATTGATGGAATAGTTGTTTGATGGATTCTACTTGTTCATCTCCATCTGGTAACCACTAAAGATACCATACAACTCTATGAGAGTAAGGGTGGAGAGGTTTTAAGTTCTCTTAATGGCCACATAGTAGTGAGTCCATTTTTTGGGAAGAGAGAACATGATCTTCCTCACAATGTCCTTGTTCTCAAGCTTAACTCCAACATCCATGAGAGTATCTACAATTTCAACATACCTAAAGTATTGTTGAGTCATAGTTTCACCTGATTTTTAGGTGAAGTTCTCAAACTACTGGTTCATAAGGCCCTTCTTGTTTTCTTTAGCTTCAACAAACCCCTAATACATAAGCTTCGGTGCATCCCAGAGCTGCTTAGTAGTTTTGCACTTTTTGAAGCCGCTATATATAGAGTTTGGAAGAGCAGTTTGGAGAGCAGTCATGGACTTCTGTTCTATATCAATCTTCTTCCAATCTTCCCTAGAATAGTCAGCCATTTCCTTTGGTATCATCCCACCTCCAGCAGTGGCTGAAGAGGTGCTTGGGATATGAGGTCCTTCGACAACAGATCTCCATATCCTGCTATCTTGTGACTTGATGAACCCTTCCATACGTTGGCACCAAGTATCAAAGTCATCAAGAGTGATCAGTAGAAACTTTGTCTTGGTACCAGATTCCATATCAGCTTTTGTGATAGTTTCCATTTGAGCTGGTAAGTGTATTGTGAAACTGAAGGGATTTTTGATGGTGAGATCTTACAATCAAGAGCCTAAAATGCTCTGATACCAATTGAATGACTGGTGAATGGGGGGTCAATGCAATAGTTTCATAGGGCTGGAGAGACTTAGCACACTTAACAGATCAAATAAGGAACTGGTTATGTTGAAACAATGAGCACAAGATAAGAACACAAGCAGAACACAATAAGATGGTTTTCAAGAATGTTTTATATTGCTATTAAGTGTTTTACAAAGTGTTACAAGAATGTCCAATAGACTGGTACCTGAGATACTTTATGCTACATCCTATAGCCGGCCATACTTTGAAAGCCAGCTGAAAACACTAATCTAGACAACAAGAACAATGTAAAGTCAAAAGAAAGATTGCCTTTTGACTAGTGACTATGACATGCTATAGCTTACATCCTTATCTAATACAAAAAGTATAAAAGTACATAAGTAGAAAATTACAGACACTATGACCACAATCTACAGTTCAGAAAAGTATGGAGTTTTCACCAACTCGTATAAGTTGGTAAGTCTTTAGAAATAGCAGCAGAAAGTGGTTCAGATTTTGTCAAAAGTAAGTCTGAGAAAATATGTCTTCTCTGTCTTTGGAAGAAATCAGTCTCTTGGCTTCGCAAGAATTTGTCTTGAAGCTTCGGAAGACTTCATCTTTGGCTTCGGAAGAATTGGTCTTTTGGCTTCGGAAGATTTGATACTTGGCGAATTTCATTAAGATGTATCAAATCTTCCCAAGTAATTTTCCTTGTACTTCACATGTGCATGCTGAGAGCTCTTTGGTTGCATCAGCCTCTAAGTATACTCTTACATCTTCTTCATAATCTTCTGAGGATTCTTCTTCTTCTTCTTCTTCAGGATGTTGCAATCTATGTCTCATCCTTTCAACCACATCTATGATGACTACTTCACTTGCTGAATCATCAGATTGGCTCTGGGAAGGAGATTTAGCTATATCAAAAGCTTATTGGACTTGTGGAGAACCATGCTCAGTGGTTTGAGTAGGTGGAGAAGTAGTAGATGGTGATTGTGGTTATGGCTGGGTGTTTTTGCAGATGGAGTGGTTTTAGCAGTTTCAGACTTTGGTTTCTTCTTTCTTTGTTCTAAAGGCTGCCTTAATCTCTATAGATGAGAGTTGAAGATTCTCATCAGTACTTTTTCCCACTTCCCACGCCTCAGAATCATTGCTCGGGTTCCTTAGTCTTAGCCAAGTCAAGTCAGTTATCTAAAACTGGTTGAAGCACACCAGTTGATTCCTTGAGTAAGCTACTCTTCCAGTTGTTGATCTGGTTATGAAGTAGATATTCTTCTTTTCATCATATTCTCACTCCACTATTGGATCATTATTAATAGTGTAGTTTTAGAAATCTCTTCACCAGCGTCAACTTTGACTAAGGATAGTACTTTGTGTAGCAACACTTTGGATTTATCATTTTTACATCCAAAAATGCTAAAGTACTCCGCTATTCGCTCAATAATGTCAATGGGCAAATCAAGTACCTTATTTTCATGATCATAGTATATGATTTCTCTATTAGCCCTCTTGACAGCAAATTTCTTCATTTGAGAAAGATACCCAACAGCAACACGTTTGTTCCTTTGAGTATCTTCTCCCAACCAAACACTGATGGCTGATCATGAAGAAGGCAAAGTATTAAAACATCTCTGTACACCTGAATGTATTACTAAACTAAATATGTATAGTCCTATAACCTCAAAGTGAGATCTGACCTTGAGTATTTGAATATTTTATAAGTTGATTTCAAAAGAGATGAAAATGATTATAAACTTAAAATAAAAGATTTAGAGAAAATAATTTCAACTCTTAAGCATCAACAAACAAATTACAGGACTCAAATCAAAGATCTCATTACCAAGTTAACTGAATGCCAGGCTGAGCTTGTGATCAGCAGAGCCAGGGCAGAAAAGTGTGCTCTTGAAGAAGAAACCTTCAAGAACATCATATCTTCATCCTTGCATGCAAAGATTTTTTTATCAGAATAAGTAGGGTTTGGGTTCAAGTGAGATAGCTTCACCACACACTCTACTATTTGTAAGATCTCCAAGATGTGGAACTAGTCAAGATGAGCTACCTTTTATAGACCCCATTCAAGAAGAGCATGAAGATATAGAGGAAATAGTGAAGGATGGATCTGTAGTGAGTGAGGAGAATCATCCTAAGAATGGTCACTATGGTCCTGGAGAGAAGAAAAAACAAAGGATGACTATGTCAATGAGGAAGAACTTGATCAGGGCAACCAAATGAAAATCAAAGGAAGCCCAAGAAATCAAGGCCCCTTTTAACTCTAAGCAAAAACAAGTCTTTAACTCTACTGGGTTTGAAGTGGTGAAGACTGAAGACTCAACTATGAACTCTAGTACCAGGGGTCCTAATTCATGTTCTAATTATCCTAGTCAAGAGAAGAAGGTTAATCAAATGTGCACCACTGATGCACAACCTGAAACATCCAGTTCCAAAACCAAGCCTCACCCTAAGAAGCATGCTTGCATCATCTATGAAGATGAAGAAGGAAGTGGAAAGAGATCAAGCTTAGCCTTCTACTCAGAAGAAGACTCTCAAAAGTATGCAAGTTGGATGCATCATGTGTGGTGATACCCCTAATTTTGCTAAGGATTGCATCTACAATCCCAAGAGTACCATCCATATGACTTAGAAGAAAACTTATAAGAAGAAAAAGAAGATAGCTTTGGAAGGAAAAACTTTTCCTTTTGGAAGCTCCAAAGTGAAAAAAAAGATAGGTGAAAAATTACCTATGGAAGAAATTTTGGCCTCGGAAGAAAGGAATGCTTCCAAAGTACCGAAGTATGCTGCAGTGGATGCAAAAGTTTCCGAAGGTCCAATCTCCAAAACTTCCAAATTCTTGAAGGCCAAGTCTAATCTTCCAAAGATGGTGTGGAAGATGAAGGAAGGCCATGTGACTGAAAATTCTTCATCTACAACAATAATGACTCTTGAACTATCTTCAGTTCACTTTGATGAGCCCAAGACCAATAAGGCTTAGGTTTCCAAATGTAACTAACCATCTCTTTCTATGCAGGAATAGCTGAAGACCAAGGGTAATGTATGGATCATTTAAAGTAGATCTTCTAGGCACATGACAGGCAACGGCTCTATACTTTAGAACTTTGAGAAAATTAATGGAAGGCCAGTTTCTTTCAGAGGAGAATCAGGTGGTTACATCTCTGGAAGGGTCAGAGTCACAAATGGTATGCTCAGTATTGAGAATGTAAACTATGTTAAGGAGCTTGGGTACAATCTTCTGAGTGTATCCCAATTTTATGACTAGAGACATAACATGCTCTTCACTGAGCATAAGTGCATTGTTCTCAAGCCTGGGGTGGTCATTCCTCAAGAGCATATCCTTCTCAAAGCCCCAGGAAAGGGCACATGTACATGATGGGTTTGCAGTAAACCTCCCTATCTAGAGAAGTTTCTTGCTTTCTGTCTAAAGCCAATAGTGATGAGTCTTTTCTTTGGCATAAAAGAATGTGCCATGTAAACTTTAAGAACATGAATAAACTAATTAAGAATGATTTGGTAAATAGAATGCTAAAGAAAGAGTTTACAAGTGATGACCATTGTGTTGCTTGTCTGAAAGGAAAGCCACATAAAGTGTCTCACAATCCAAAGGAAAAGAACTCCATCACTACTCACCTACACTTATTACATATGGATTTCTTTGGCCCTACCAGTGTAATGAGTTTAGGAAGAACTTCATATTGCCTGGTGATTATAACGATTTCATAATATACACTTGGGTCTTTTTTCTTAGAACTAAGGATGAGACCCCTAAGATCTTTAGGAACTTCATTCTGAAAATTGACAATCAATGTCATCACAAGGTCAAAATCGTAAGATGTGATCAAGAAACTGAATTCAAGAACCAAATTCTTGATACATTTTGTGATAAAAAGGGTATTACAAGATAATACAGTGCTCCCAGTACTCTTTAGCAAAATGGTATTGCTGAGAGGAGAAATAAGACAATTATTGAGGCTGCAAGGACCATGTTCTCTAACTCTAAACTACCCATCACCTTCTGGGTAGAAGCAATCAATATTGTTTGCTCTGTGCAAAACAGAGTTTTAGTAGTTAAGACTCATGGTAAGACTTCTTATGAACTGTGGCACAAAAGGAGACCTTTTATTAGTTTTCTCAGATCATTTGGATGTCCATGCATCATCTTGAATACCAGAGATCAGGTAGCCAAATTTACTGAGAAATCAGATGACAGACACTTTATTGGATACTCTTCCCAAGCTAAGGCTTATGGAGTATACAATCTCAGAACTAGAGTAGTTGAAGAGTCAGACAATGTGACCTTCAATGAGCTCACTCCCAGTGTGAAAGGTTCTGGTCCATATTGGCTATTTGATCTTGATTTTGTTACTAACTGTTTTAACAAATCTTATGAAGATGTTTCAGGATCTATAGGTAGCTTATCAACAGAAGATCCTGACCCAAGATTTAAACTGAGAAGACCAAGTCATAAAATTTCTTAAGCTTTAGTGGTAAGTAATCCTATAGTTGGAAGTCATGTCAGTACAACCATGACAAACTCTTCAGCTGATACATCTGAAGTGACTATAAATTCCTACACTAAGGCATAGAATTCAAATGAAAGGGTTTCTAATGTAGGAGGAGGTTGAGATGGTGAAAGTGATAAAAAATTTCATGATGCTGACAACCTTTCCACTGAATACAACATCAATGATGTCACACACTCATTGGATCAAGTTTCTCTTAAGAAGTGCGCTGATGTGGTGGATAATACTCTATCACCATATCTAAATTTCACTAATTTACATCTATCAAACCAACTTGCTGTGATTCCTCAACTAAGAATCCATAAGTCCCATCCCACCACAAACATCATTAGACATTTTAAGACAGGGATGAGAACAAGATTACAAACCCATGATAAAAATGTTTTTATACACTATATTTCTTGTCCCAGATTGAGCCAAAGAAGGTTGATGAAGCTTTGAAAAATAGAAGTTAGGTTGAAGCAATACAGGAGGAGCTACTTCAATTTAAAAGACAAAAGGTTTGGAACCTATGCCCTCTTCCTCATGGGAAGACTCCAATTGGTACCAAGTGGGTTTTTAGGAATAAGAAGGATGATAGAGGACTTGTCATCAAGAACAAGGCAAGACTAGTTCTTTAATGGTGCACTCAAAAAGAAGGGATTGACTACACAGATGTTTTTGCTCATGTGGCAAGACTTGAAGCTGATAGGATGTTCCTTGCTTTTGCTGCATCCAAGGATTTCAAAGTCTTCCAACTTAATGTCAAGTGTGCATTTCTATATGGAGTGATAGATAAGGAAGTGTATGTCAAAAAACAACCTTGTTTTATAGACCCGAATCTTCTAGATTATGTCTACAAGCTTTACAAAGCTCTTTATGATTGCATCAAGCTCCAAGGAAGTGGTATAAGACACTATCACAGTACCTTGTTTAGCATGGTTATAAGAGAGGTACTATAGACAACACACTCTTCATTAAAGGAACATGAAAAGACTTGATGCTGGTTCAAGTTTATGTAGATGATATCATCTTTGGGTCAACTAATCCAAAGCTCTGCAAAGACTTTGAGAAGCTGATGAAGAATAGATTTTAAATACGTTCCATGGCGAAACTCAATTTCTTTCTAGGAATTCAAGTGAAGCAGGTTTACAATGGCATCTTCATAAACTAGTCAAGTATGTTCAAGACATACTAGTCAGATTTCATCTGACTGATTGTATGGTTGCTAAGACACCCATAGCCAGAAATCACTCGCTAGGACCTGATCTTTAGGGGGAGTGCGTTGATGAATATCTCTACAGGGCTATGATTGGGTCTCTTATGTACCTCACAGCCAGCATGCCTGCTATCATGTTTGCCACATGCATATGTGTAAGATATCAAGCAAACCCCAAGATGTCACACCTAGTTGCTGTCAAAAGGATTCTTAGATATCTCAAAGGTGCTCCCAAACTAGGCCTTTGGTATCCAAAGAATTCTGAGTTCAATCTGTATGCTTATACAAATAGTGTCTATGGCGGCTGCAACATGACTGCAAAATCTACATCAGGGGGATGTCAATTTCTTGGTGGAAAGATAGTCTCATGGCAATGCAAGAAACAATCCTGTGTGTCTGTATCAACTGCTGAAGCTGAATACATTACTACTGCAAGCTGCTGTGCTCAAGTGCTTTGGATTCAGAATTAGATGTTGGACTATAAATTCAACTTCAAGGAGACTCCCATCCATATAGACAACAACACTACTATCCCTATCACAGAGAATCCTGTGCAGCAATCAAAGACAAAGCAAATCAACATCTGGCATCATTTGATAAGATATAACTTTGAAAAGGGAATGATAAAACTATTCAAAGTTAACATAAATGAATAATATGTTGATCTGTTCACAAAATCTTTTGATGAATAAAGATTTAAGTATCTTGTATCAGCTATTGGGATGATTAACTTTGAGTAGATTTTCTTAAATTAGTTTTAAGTTTATTTTTTCAAACATGTGTGTCTTAAGTTGTCTATAATATAACTCATATAAGCCATGTTTACCTTGGAAGAAATTTTTTTATAAATGATATTCCTTAGAATTTTGAAAATTGAAGATATAATTTCTTTCGGAAGACATTAAGTTGACTTCGGAAGAAAATTATGTCTTCAAAACTAATAACTACTTACTAAGAAATTTACCTTTGGAAGAAATTTTAGATATATCTTCTAAAGCTTAAATATGTTTCTAAGTACTTATATGTTTTGAAAGACAATTTTCTTCCAAAGGCAATTAAGTCTCAGAAGTATTATTTGTTCCTTGAATAAAACTTTTGAAGTTTAATATCTTCCGAAACTAAATATATCTCGAAAGCAAAATACTCTAAGTATTTTTCTTCCGAAGCAATTCTTGTAAAGCTAAGGAATGTATTTTGAAGTCAAATTGGCTTTGGAAGTTTTCTCAAAACTTATAAAGACAAATTACCTTTGGAAGATTATCTACTTCCAAGATAACTAACTTTTTCGGCACTTTTTTAGAGGTGGGACTGGCATTCAGATTTCAAAGTTTATTCTTTTGCATTAACTTTGTCTCAAATCTAACCATATAAATATTTGTACAATGGTTCCCCCTCTTTCTCCTTCCTATTCATTTGCAAAAGTTCTAACCCTAAATTCACCCACAAAACCTCTTTGTTCTTAGCTTTCTTCATCCCAAAGCTTTCTAGAAGGGCCAACCTTGAACCCCGAAACCAACCTGATTTTTTCATGCATCTTCACAGGCAACATAAACAAGTTGCTATGTTATCATCTGAGAAAGATCCAGGTTTCTCAGATGTATACCGTTTCCTTGCTCAATCCAACTACCTCATCGCCTTAACCATCGACCCTCCACTATATGAAGAACCCTTGCTGGAGTTTTAGAGGACCTGCCAAGAGGTGATCTTGGACGGTGAGAAGGCACTATCTGCCACAGTGTAGGGGAAGTCAGTTTTCATCACTCTAGCCATAATAAACTCTCATATATGGCAGGATGATGAAGAAGGCGAACTGTCTTTCCTGAAATTTATTGTAAATGACTCATTTCGACAGATGGGCTATGAAGGAGACTACACTTTCAAAACCTTTAGGAAGGGTAAGGTCTCTTACAAGTGGAAGTACCTCCTTCATGTTGTTATCCACTCTTTATCAAATAAACATTGCGGATGGGACCAAATTTCTAATGACTTATCATATATAGTCCATGGAATGGTTCAAAGGGTCAAGTTCAAGTACTCTCAGTTTGCCTATACAAACTTGCTTGCAAACTTGGACTCCTTAGAGTACTACATGTTCTCTAGATATGTCCTACACATTCTTAACTTTGAATTGGGCTCACAGTTAAGGGGAACAGGTACAACTCTTAAATTAGGACAAATGAAGCCTGACATCTTTAAAATCATAAGAAAGACCACTGTTGGCTTTGCAAGGGTAGAAACAGCCCTGGTCCCAAAAATATTAGAGCTCATTGCTCAAGTTGACAACTTGGCAGCACCAGTCAATGTTGAACCCATACCTTCCACATCTGCACCACCCACACAGCCTCAAATAACCATCACCTACACCAAAAAATCCAAACAAACCCTTGCTCAGTCTACTTAGATTGAGCAGATCCCCAAACAATCACCCATGCAGGAGGAAGTGAAACCAAGAGCTCCTACTTGCCTTGAAGATTAGACCACTCCCTTTACTTATTTGATCAGTGCTGAGGTTCCTCATGCTCAGCCTGATGAGCTCATTGCCCAAACCTCAAGCCTTCACTTTGAGTATCAAAACTCAGGTGATTAGCCTTCAGGGGACAGTTACCATCCCTAGCCGTTAGACTTAAACTAACCCATCCCTAACCTTCAATTCTATAATGATGAAGATATGGGTTTCAGTGAGTACCATGAGTCTCTCTTCTCCTCTCCTAATCAAGGAGTGATGAGTGCTCCTGCAACACCTATATCTAGCACATATCATCCACCCCTTACTAAGGTGGACTTTCCTAAACTTGTTCAGGAAGTCCATATGGAAGAGGCTCTCACTTTTGCAAGTGATTACATTATTAAGACCTCAACCATGGCAACCCAGCCCCTTGACACTTCTCTTGAAGCTGTCATGGAACACGGGAAATCCAGCAGCCAAGAAACACAAGCTAGTGGTGAAGAAGAAGACTTTGGTACAATTCTTTCATCCCCCATGATTCTTCTGATGAAGATAAGGGGAGTCTACAACTAAATGTTCAAAATCTGTCTAAAATCTACACATATTTACTTTCAAAGGTAAGTACCTAGAATCTCAGTTGGTTACGTTGCAAAGGTAGGTCAATGACCAGTAACTTGGCAAGTTAGCTGAGAGACCTGCTAGGCAAACTCAACTAGGTCCATAAGAACCTATGGATCTGGTAGACCTAACCCTTAGCTCCCCTGTGCAAGAGGGTGATGCTACCAAAAAAGGAGAGAAAGTCCTACCTATAATCATAGAACCTGGGAGTTCTGCCCAGAGTATGGAGATAGAGGCCTCACCATCCTCACTTGAAGTTGTCTATACTCAACAACCTTTTTAGGTCCAGATTGATGTGGATGACCTGATCTTATCTGAGGAGGGAATTCGTAAGGCTATGTCTACCCCATCCTATCCTGCTAAAAATTCAATAATAGGATGGAGGTATGATGCTGACAGAAGAGCCCTGGTACTATCTAGATCTTAGGGGCAACAAGAGGTCTTTAATTTTCAAACCTTGAGATACTATGAGAGCTTTCCTCTGGTTAATCTACCACTGGCCAACCCAAGTCAAAACAAGTAAGTTGACAGGTTAGCTAAGAGGATTCAGTAAAGGGTGCTTGAAGAGTTCAGAAGAAGATCCTACCTCTATAGACAGAGGCTAGCAGATAAAACTATTGGTCAACTGGATACTGAGGCAGACCCTAAGATTAGCTTCAAAGGAGAATCCTTAATTAAATGCCTAGCAGGTTAACCTATAAACCTTGAGACAGGAACTGCTTAAGCACCTAGTACCCTCAGTGAGGCACCAGCTAGTGAAGGTGTCTCACAGCCTTTCCTTGACTAGAGCTCAAGTTATACACCAAGTGGTGAAGGCCAAAGCCCTCTCCACCCTGAGTCATATAGGCCAATGACTGACAAAGGGAAGAGATTTATGACCTCTGAGGAGATTAAGGAGGAGAAAAGGAAGAGGAAGAGGAAGACAAGGGGTGAGAGAACTAGTGAGATCCCTAGCTTCATGGAAGCTACAATCAGGGCTGCCCCAGGCCAAACACTCAGGAAGATGAGTTAATGGTAGTCACATTGAACTACTTAGGGTCTAGGAACTATAACATGGATGAAATCATCTCTCTTCCCTTGGACGAACTTAATGAACTGGCTAACACTAAAGTGTCAAAAAAGAGGTAGGAAGTTGAGGCTGCAAAGTTGCTCCTTAAAATTAAAGAAGAAAGAAAAAGAAAGAGACTCTACAAAGCTCGTATCCTCTCTCCAGTTTAGGAAAGCCCTGAGGCAGAGGCTATGGTAGCTGAACAGAAAGCTTAGGTAGGTAAAGAACAAGAGAGATAGAACATGATAACCTACATGAGTGTCATAGACCTCTATCAGGCAGCAGACCTACTTCCCTTGTCATATGAGTACAATTAGTTTCAATTCCTCAAGCAGCTTGAGCAAGAAGTACTGAAAGAACAAAAAGCTGCAAAGAGAAAGATGAGGGAAGAGGCTGCAAAGTCAAGATCCATCATCCGAGCCAATCAAAAGAAATCTGCTAACAGATTGAAGATGGTGAGCTTCTTGAAGCTGCATGGGTTCTTTGAAAGGAGACTTGGTCCAATGTCTCTATCCACTATGGATAAGCACATTAGAGTGATCAAGCAGAAGATCAAGAAGGGTTAGTAAGTAGACTTGCATTCTCCACCAAGTCAGGCTGCACCTGAAGTTATGGTCAAGGTCGAACAGATCCACCATCCGAGCCAATCAAAAGAAATCTGCTAACAGATTGAAGATGGTGAGCTTCTTAAAGCTGCATGGGTTCTCCGAAAGGAGACTTGGTCCAATGTCTCTATCCACTATGGATGAGCACATTAGAGTGATCAAGCAAAAGATCAAGAAGGGTTAGCTAGTAGACTTGCATTCTCCACCAAGTCAGGCTGCCCCTGAAGTTATGGTCAAGGTTGAACCCCAAAGACAACACAACCTGGACCTAGTGTTGCATCTTGGTCAGCTTCATCTTCTGACCCACAATAGGGTTCTGATCCCTCTCCTTTTGAACATATGAAGGAAAAGGACCCAATTGAGGAGGAGAAACAAGAAACATCTGGTACTCAAGACCAACCTCCATAGTTAAAATACAAACTGAGGAAGACGATGGCCATCAGAAGGGACAAGAAAAAGAAAAAGAAGTCCAAAGCATCCATATTTGCACCTCAAGATAAGTCAAAACATCCTGATGGTGATCAAGAAGAGGCTGCTCATCCAACTCCAATCCAAGTATAGCCTCTTGCTACTAAGAGACTCATATTGTCTTGGGCATTTTCTTCTAACACAGATAGATGGTATGTCACTAGAGATCAAGGGAGTCAAGATGTGTACTTCTGGCAAAACATACTTGATATCCCTTTGCATGATCTCTATGACATAAGAAGATACTTTAAGAGTCTGAGGAATCCTGACCAATTGATGATGAAGGGAATGGTCTTGATTCTAATGAGGACTATCAATAGATGAAGATCAAGACTTAAAGCTATCCTTTAGTTTTAGAAGCATCAGCCTATGGGAGTTTGTAAGAACTATACTTAAAGGCTGATGCAACCAAAGCTCAGCATGCACACGTAAAGTATAAGAAAAGTTACTTCAAAAGATTTGATACAACTCAATGAAATTTACTAAGTATCAAATCTTCCGAAGCCAAATGACCATTTCTTTCAAAGACAAAGATGAAGTCTTCCGAAGCTTCAGGATAAAGTCTTCTGAAGCCAAGAGACTTATTTCTTCCAAAGACAGAGAACACATGCTTTCTCCGACTTACTTTTGAAAAAAGCTGAACCACTTTTCCCTGCCATCTTTGAAGACTCACCAACTTATATGAGTTGGTGAAAAGTCCATACTTTTGTCAACTCTAGATTATGGTCATAGTGTCTGTAACTTTCTACTTATGTATTTTTATCCTTTTTATATTAGATAAGAATGTGAGCTATGACATGTCATAGTCACTAGTCAAAAGGCAATTTGCCTTTTAACTTTACATTGATCTTGTTGTCTAGATTAGTGTTTCTAGCTGGCCTTCAAATATGGCTGGCTATAGTATGTAGTATAAAGTATCTCAGGTATCAGTCCATTGGACTAAGCCTTGTAACACTTTGTAAAACACTTGAGAGCAATATATAGCATTCTTAACATAACTGGTTCCCTATTTGATCTATTAAGTGTGCAAAGTCTCTCTAGCCCTGTGAAACTGTTGCGTTGACCCTCCTTCATCGGTCCTGCATGCTTCCCCTCAAGATCAGGAGTTAATGAACATGTCTTTGACATTAAAGTTTTAGCAGCCTTTGCATCAGTAGCTTGAAATCTTACTCAGATGTCCTGAACATACTTAGATTGATTTATGAAGATGCCATCAGAGGTTTGTTTTACGCCCTAGAAAGAAGGTGAGCTCTCCCATTAAACTTATCTCAAACTTTGACTTCATGATACTCTCAAACGCTTTGTACAAGCTCTCATTGATAGACCCAAAGATGATATCATCCACATATACTTGTACCAAAATTATATTCACATCAATCTTTTCAATAAAGAGAGTTTTATCTATAGATCCTTTGGTCTATCATTCTTTTGGAGAAAGGTAGAGAGTGCCTCATACCATTTCCTTAGGGCTTGATGAAGACCAAAATGAGCTTTGTCAAGTTTGCATACATGATTTAGATACTGGGGATCTTTAAAGCCTGGAGGTTGGTAGACATAACATCATCAATCTCACCATTAAGAAATGCACACTTGACATCCATCTAAAACACCTTGAAGTCTTTGGAGGATGCAAATGCTAGAAAATTTCTGATTGCTTCAAGCCTTGACACGGGATCAAAGACTTCATCATAATCAATCCCTTCTTTGAGTATACCCTTGTACCCCAAGTCTTTCTTTATTCTTGATAACAATGCCCCTGTCATCCTTTTTATTTCTATACACACATTTGGTCCCTATTGTGGTCTTCCCCCTTGGAAGTGCACATAGTTTCTAAATCTTTTACCAAGCAAATTGAAGAAGTTCCTCTTGCATGGCTTCTACCCAGATGTTATCTCTTAAGACCTCATCAACTTTCCTTAGTTCCAGTTGAGAGAGAACTCATGAAAACAAACAGATGTTTGCTTCATTCACCCTACTTCTTGTCTTGACACCAGCATCTATATTCCCAATAACATTCTCAACTGGATGCTCATCATGAATTCTTAGTCTTGGGATTACATGGAGTTGTTGAGATAGATCCGAATTAGAAAATTTTGTTTCAGGAAGTTCGGTAGATGGATTGACTGGTTCATCTGCTGAATTGACTCTATCTTCAGCATTTGTCACACTTGGTTCCTTCTCAAGAGATTGTCTAGTACCATAATGATTATTAGACTCTTCATCTGATGAGTCATAATGTGCAAGTGTTAGTTGACCCATATTGTTTATGGTACTAGCATCTGCTTCTGCTGAATGATTTTGGACTATATCAGCGAACGATCTGTTTTGACTGGTCCCTTGTGGTAGATCTACCCTATGATCTTCAGCACTTAGGACTTGTATGTCTACTAACCTGTTGAGAGAGTCTCCTAAAACATTCTCAATCGAATGGTTAAATGCATTTGTGAATCCATCTATATTAAACATCCAACTTGGGGTGTTTTTAACACTATTTGAAGAATTTTCATTTAATATGACATTTTTAGATTTTAATAGTGTGATCAAGTTTATTGTATACTCAGTAGGCGTTAGCTTGTGATGAGTATAACAAAGAACCCATCTACTGATATCTCAGCAAACTTGGATAAATGACCTTTGATATTAAGAAGGGTGCATGGACATCTAAAATATCTGAGGAACCCTATGAATGGTCTTCTCTTATGCCACACATCATAAGAGGTTTTTCTATATGTCTTGAATATCAGCACTCTATTCTGAACATAGAATGCAGTGCTAATTGCTTCAGCCTAGAATGTTATAGGAAGTTTGAAGTTAGACAACATGGTCCTTACAACTTTAATAAGTGTTCTATTTCTCCTCTCAGCAACTCTAATTTGCTGAGGAGTTTTAAGAGCACTCTATTGCCTTGCAATACCTTTGGATTCACGAAAAGAATCACGGGTGTGGTTTTTAAATTCAGTACCTTGATCACATATAATTATGTAACCTTTTGATCAATTTGGTTCTCACTTTTGATAATAAATGATTTTAAGATCTCAACAGTTTCAAAAAAGAAAACCCAAGTGAACATAGTAAAATCATCTATTATTACCAAGCAATATGATTTTCTTCCCAAACTCTTTACACATGTTGGCCAAAGCAAGACCATGTGTAGTAGATGTAAAGGGGTTGTGACTGAATTCATTTCTTTGGAGTTATGAGAGGATTTGTGTTGCTTTCCCTTAGGACAAACAACACAGTGGTCAGCATATGCGAACTCTTTATTCGGTAGGCCGGTGACTAACCCATTCCAAACTAGTTTATTCATGTTTTTGAGATTTACATGTGCCAATCTTCTGTGCCAAAGGGAGAACTTATTTAAAGAAGCTTTGAAAATGAAACAGGAAACATTTTCTAAAGGTGATGCATTCTGCATGTTGAGCATGTACATATTGTCCATCTTGGGAGCTCTTAAGAGTATTTTGTTATTTGGAATTTCAAATCCAAGAGATAGAACAATACATTCATGCTTTATGAAAAGAGTGTTATATATTTTATCACACAATTGAGACACACTCAGTAGGTTATAATTTAACTCTTTCACATAATTCACCTTATCAAAGCTTACCTTTCCATTGCTGACTGTCCCCCTGCCAGCAATGTATCCTCTTTTTGTGTCACTTTCAAAGGAAACAGATCCACCATCATATGATCTTAGATTCAGTAGGCATAATCTATCACCTGTCATGTGGTGGGAGCATCCACTATCCATAATCCACAAGTCTGCTGAAAATCACCATTTTAAAAAACACAATGGTTAACATTAGACACAATGGGTAACACAATGACTAGCACTAGACTCGATGATTAGCAATAGACATCATGAGATGCTTGATAATGATTACACAATGACCTCATCACGATTACACAATGAACTGAAAACGTAAAAAAATACATTTTTAGCATTGTGTTATTTGAAAATTATCATTTAGAAAAAAAATAATGCATAACAAAATGGCCACTATTAGCCACAATGATTAGATTAATATTACATAATGACCTAATATTACATAATGACCTAATATTACATAATGACCTAATAAATATTACACAATGAGCTAACGAATATTACACAATGACATGAAATTTCGTAAAAAAAACTTCGTTTTTATGCATCAAAATTATAGGCCTTTTAAAGATCAAAAAACGTTTGCTTTTATGATGTAATTTTTTTTTAAAAATAATATTGTATGTAAAAGTTACAAGTGCTAAAAGAAGGTGGAACTTAAAAATATGATTAAGACTAAAACACCCTTAGTCTACCAATGTTTCATTTATTTACCATTATATCATCATATATTTTTAACCCTTAGATCTAAGATCTAATGAATAATAATACTTCTCACCCATTTTAGTGTTCCGCCCTTTTTATAATAACCCTACCCCATAATTAAAACTTTTATTAACCTTTAGACGATTTGGGGAAATATTTCCTTTCTTTCTACATCAGTAACAAATATTTAGTCATATATGCACGTATACATATATGCTATGCACATATGATACATGTTATCTGAAGACAAAATTAACTTGAAACTTTATATGGATACATAGTAATTACTTTATATGCATTGTATGTATATGGAAATGCACGTATGCATTCTATGTACATGCACTTATGCATTTTATCTCTTTAACCTAAACCATGAACCAAACTAGTTTCTACAAGGTAGATTAGCTATAATAAAAATATGTAATTGATAAATTATTAAAAAAGAACAAGTGTTTTACTAATGCAACACTTTTCTTCACCAATTGCATATATATATATATATATATATATATATATATATATATATGAAAATAACACAAACACCATAAATAATAATAAAAAATTAATTACACCATGTTACATAAAACTAACTTCGCTTGTATCATTTTAAAAAGTAATACATATTGGAAAACATTTATCAAACTAACAAAACAAATAATGAACATTCATTAATATCTTACAGTATCCGATACCCCCAAGCAAACACAAAAAGAAACAAATGACTCATTATTAAAAAGCATCAAATTAAGTTTTTCATTGTAGAGTTGGAATATTTTCAATGGATTAAAAGTAACACTACGAAATGTGAACCATAAATAATTTACTATAATATATGTATAGAATAAACCTGTGGCATGTAATGTTGAGAATTTTAAAAAGAAAATTAACTGCATACCCCTACAATCATGGAGAATTGAATTCCAAAAATGCCCATACGTATGTAATTAGTTACACATTAGTATTGGTTAATTTACTCTTTTGCCACTGATTAATTAAGGCCCTTAATCATTCTAATTTATGGTCTTATGATTCTTAAAATTCTTCACGGTTATTTCGTTCTCAACTGAATGGATCCCTATCTATATATATAGAAGGAGGTTTAACTGAAAAATATATTTTGGTTAAGAAGACAAAGAAATAATCTTATAATTTTATTTTTCAATCAATAGTTAATATGAAAATGTAGTAAATAAAAAAAAGGAAGAATATTTTGGGTAGTAACCACTTTTATTGAATTTTTTTAGTTTCACTTATTTGTTTTTAAATGTTTATTACTTTTTCATACTAGATTCTTTTTTAAAACAATTGCACCATAAAATCAAGCATTTTTTTCTTTAAATTGAGTATGGTATGCAAAATAAAAAATAAACGATGCGAAATTGTGTTGTATTTTAATGTTTTTGTGCTGTATTTTGTCAAAATAGCATAGAACTATGTTGTTTTGCGTCAAATAGTACAATTTTGTGCCGTTTTGTATCAAACCACACAGTTTTGTGTTGTTTTTCGTAACATGTTCTGTGTTGTTTTACATCAAAACAACAAAATATCTTGCGTTGTTTCTATGATGTATTATGCCATTTCGTCAAAACAACACAAAATTGTGCTCTTTTGCGTCAAACAACACAGTTTGTGCTGTTTTGAGTAACATGTTCTATGTTGTTTTGCGTCAAATCAATAAAATATCATGTGTTGTTTCTGTGATGTATAATGACAAAATATCAAACAACACAGAAACTAAGGTTATTATTTCAGACCTGAATTTAATGGCTTACAAGCAGGAAATTGATTCTTTATGAGTGAATTTCCCCAAAGGTTTCTAACCTGAATTTATGAGTGCAAAAGTATACAAGATTCATGCTTAATGATCTCGGATTATCGATGATGGTATGACAATTTATCAATTCAACCTCGAATCAAATCACCGAATCGATGCTTGAAAGTACCTCATGAGTCTTGTTTTTGGTCCTCGTTTAATGTTGAAATCAATTTCAGTTCAGTCAATTTTCCCATGTTACTCAGACCATGGTATCACGGTTTGGTGGACTTGGTGGTGTGCTTTCAAATTTAGATTTTATGAGAAATGTGTTGTATTCTAGCAAAGAAAAGGGAATGAGAGAATTAATGATGGATAATGATTTTTTACCTATTTGCCCGTCTCTTGTTTTTTCTAGAAAGCCACGTATCACCATCTCATTCCTTCTTATATTTCTTAGCAAAATATATTTTTTATTTGAACCTCTATATATATATGTATGTATGTATGTATGTATGTATGTATGTATGTATATATATATATATATATATATATATATATATGCGTATATATCTGAGGGAGGGTTCAATCCTAGCCACAGATTTTGACTGAGTTGAAACAATTAATAAGGATCAAATATATCAATTGGTTTAAATGATAATTGTAGCGATATTACAAGGATCAATGATCAAAATAATCGGAAGTACTCATAATGTTCTATTATATATTGACAATAGGCATTCAATATTACAATATGGGTTTCCGTGTAATAAGGTTGTAAGTTTGTTTGATGGGTACAAGAGTTACAAAATGGGTAAGCACTTTATCTATTTATCTATTTATAGGTTAGATACTATGTCCTATACAATGATTTAAATACCGACATACAATCTAGAATATTAATTATAAAGTACATGATTAACGTATCTGCAAAAATAAATTCTTCACCCGCATTTGTTATTTGTAGATCCGCATTTGTTTTTGCGGGTGTACAAGTCTTGTCTGCATTTTTTGTTGTTAGGTATAAGTATTTGTTTTAGTTCACCTCCATTAGTTCTTTGCGGGTAAACAAATGCTTATCTGCAGTTGACTTTGTTCACCAGCAAAAACTAATGCGACCAAATAATACTTACCTTTTTCTTTATCTGCAGTTTTTCATACTTCATTCACATAAATCCACACTTATGTTTTCCAGCCAGAACATAATCCATCACTATTTGAATTGGCATGCATGATCCTTTTAGGGTCCAACAAGTTTTAATTCCCAAAAAATTCAAAGAAAAAGGGCAAAATAAAAATAAAAACACAGCCATACGATTTCCGCATAAAAAGGAAATAAAAGTAAAAACATCACATTTCACAAGTGAAGATGTGTTTCACACAAAAAATTCCATTTCACAGTGAAATCAACGTGACTTTTTTTTCTTTTCCTTAATTGCAATAATATAAAGGTTTTTCTTTGCCTTTATTTTGAAGTTTATGGAATTAAAATATATGGCAAGGATTGGTTCTCTAGTTTTCTCTTTTTCTGGTGTTCACTTTTAAACCTCCCTCTATATATCTGTGTATTTACCTGTATGTATATATAAGGGAGAGATCAAATGAGAACTCATTTTTTATAAGAACTCTATGAACCAATATGAGCCACAAGTTTTTCAATGGCAAAATGATAAATAACAAAAACATAATAAAAAATTATAAAAGGAAAAGTAACATAAAACTATAAAAAAAAAAACAAAAATGTTTCCCTCGTTCATAAAAAAATAAAAACATTTTATAAAACATAAAAAAACCTCGTTTTTTTGCGAACTTTGTTTTACACGTGTAAAACAGGATTTACACATGTAATAACTAAATTACACATGTTTAATGACTAATTTACACATGTGTAAAAAATGACTGGACGATTTTTTTTAAAGTATATCAATATGGTACGCTTATGAAATATAAAAAAATAATATCATGAAAAAAAGTTATGAACGTTTAAAAAAAGTAGAAAGGACATGTGACTTGTATGTGACGTTAAATACGTGGCTTAAATAGGTTAATAGAGTTCTCATAAAAAACTAAGTTCTCCACATAATGCTCCCCTATGTGTGTGTGTGTGGATATATATATATATATATATATATATATATATATATATATATATATATATATGGGTTGGATCTCTTGAAAACCATGTTATAAATGAAAACCATGAAAATCAGGGGTTACATATGTGTAAGTACGTGTTACAAAGTTTACAACTAAAAGTTAGGTATATGTAGGGGTTATGTATATGTAACTACATGTTACCAAGTGCACAACTAAGAGTTACATACATATAACTCATACAAGTTACGTATATGTAAGTTGTTTCATCGTCATCATCATTTGTTGGAGTTTAAAGTTAAAAAATTGTATAATGACCACAAAAAATCAGGTTAAAATTTACTTAAATATACTTTAAACAATTTAAAAGACAAATCAGTTATAAGTTATGTGATTGAGTAGTGGTGACATTCACAGTTTTTAATTATAAACAAGGTTTTTATTTGATACTTTCCTTAAAAATAGAAAAGGGATCCCTTAAAAACTATTATATATATATATATATATATATATATATATATATATATATATATATATATATATATATATATATATATATATATGCATTCCATTGAAAACCAAAAAAATATTAAGAACCAAAAGAACCATTTATAACCACTCAAATTTCTTTTCTAATTTTTAGTGTTTTTTATTTATATGGGTATTATAGTAATTTTATCGTGTGGATTAGTTGTTTTCTTTGTGTGGGAATACCATGAAAGTGGGTTTAATTAATTTTCCTTTTTTCTTAATTCAGTTTTTTACATAATACCATACAACTAACGTCAATTAAGAACTACTAATATAGATAGAAACGGCCAAGTAGTTTGAATATCTATTAAGAAAAATTGAGAAGACATCTTATATGCTGCACTAATGGAGTAAAAAACACACATCTAATCATAAGAAAAAAAAGATTCATACCATATATTATAAAATGTTTCTTGATTATACAATACAATTTGTCTTTTAAAATAGCCTAAACTCCTTATAAACTCGCAGGGTACTGACGCGTAACCTATATTCAAAGTAAAAATATATATACACATATATGCATGATAGAAACTTAACTTCCTTCACCAGACAAAAATATATTGAAGAACCCTAAAGACAACCTTTTACCCTTGTATTAACAAACCTCAAGAATAAAGATCAATTTACACTTGTAAAACTAATCCAGATTTTTTTAAGCATTAGTCTATTACTAGACCCAAGAAGGATCTTCATACTCCCATTTAAAACATAACATATGAAATGACCCTTTTCATCCTCAAAACCACCATTACTATCTACCATCTTTATTTCTTCTTTTTGGTGACTAAAGAATCTAATTTCTTCAATAGTCAGAACATTCAAGAACATTTTCAGTGCACAAACCACACTCGATAAGCACAAGAACCTACAAATGTGCATATATGCATAATTGGATATGTGAATAAATGCACAAATGCATAATTTCATATGTCCATAAATGCATTTATGCATGATTAGTTTATTACATATATGTCATTCATCATGTTTCTGTCATTTATCTCACTGGTGCACTGATCCATTCCTCATGGTACTGTGGATTATATGGAACAACCTTCCCATCAATATATGGTTCCCTAAATTCAAATTCAAACCCTCATAACACTAACAATTATAAAAATGTCAATCTATACAGGAAGGGAGCATAAATTTTATCTAGATTTTAGCGAGTTAGCTACCTCTATAATCATTGTTCTTAACATCCAAGTAAGAATCAGGAAGCGCCCTTCGAACTCCAGATAATTTCGATACAAACAATAAGACAATCAATAATTAAGATAAATAAAAGATTAAAAATCATATTACCATTATGTTTGTGGGATAATTCTTCATACACAAGAGCACCAAAAGCATAATGCATCTTTTAAAACCAAGTAGATTTTCATCCTTGCTTCATCATAACTATAATGTAGCATAATACAATCAATTAACTCCTAATAGTTTCTTTAAAAAGATAAAATCGCACAAACAATCTAAAGACATACAATCAATTATAGAATATGAACAACCTAAGGATACCTCCTTTATCATTTTCTTATCATATAATCAGTACCTTACATTCAATTTTCAATTGGTTAGGGTAAACCAAAATTATGAAATCATTATAATTTGTTCACAAAGTTATCATTAATACCTTCCTTGGTTTTAACATTTTGTATCAGGTTGATAATATTACTAATAATTATAAAATATTATTATTAAATTTAAAGATGAAAACTGATTCATGTAGGCTCAATAGTCAAATTGGATATCTTGGGAACTCACAAGACCTATGGCAATAAACTATGACAAAATAAATTACACACATAGATTTAGGTTATAACTATATTTCACCAATATACATACATAATACCATCACAAATTGAATTGTTATCCTAACTAGAAACCTAGATAACAAGTTGGAAAGAAAACTAACAACAACAAACGATGGAGGCTTCTTAGAATGCGTGGACATAGAAAAAGGATGGATACCTTAAACTTTCCAGAATATTTAGCATTGTCACGTCACTGATGTTTGAAGACGAACATTAACTGCTTGAAATAATGTAAGGCCCCATTTCCGGGGACCTCACAGTTGGATATTCACTACACTATTCATAAAACATTTCATAGTTCACATTGCAGCGGAATTTAAACGTTTAAAAGCCATTCATTTATTTGTAAACGCTGTTGCTAAGTAATACATGTTTGGTATAGTTACAAAAGATCATTAGTTTGCATTACAAAACAACAATGTTATATTCATGAATGGATGTCAGCCTTGCCCCGACGAGTAGCCTCCCCGAGTGCCATTCTCAGCAATATTACCTGCCAACTGAAAACATATAAAAGTCAGCTTTGCTAAGTGAGTTCTAGTTTTAAAATCATAAAAATATCTTGATAGATTTGTATACAAAATACTTCTTAAAGAAAATATCTTATCTTTCTTTCGGATGTGATCACACACCATACATACAAATCATTTCCATTACATCATCACCATTCTCTTTCTTGCTCATTATTATTATCTTTCACTGTCGATATGGACCAAAGTGCTATACCCCCCATATAATGCGCATAAACCTGGTACTGGGCCTTGAAGTCTATAAATAGACTCCATCCGTGGTGCACATATGCTGGCACCAGTATCGGGGCAGCAACAGTGGTCCCCTCAATCTTAAAGATTGACCCTGTGTACATCCTTTGGGTTAGCTAAATCGTACACAGTTGAGCTAACGACAACATGGTCGTGCACCTCCTGTAAATTTTTACTAGCAAGTCTTTTCATTCCTTGTGTTCCACTTTTCGTTAATATTAATCTTCTACTTGATTAATAATAATACTTTATGATCGTAGGAAATCCACATAAAATCAAATGTTAATATCATAATAGGCACATAAGGACAGCCCACAATATGCATAAGATAATCAGATACAAGCATCAAGTCAACCATGGTCAAACCCTAATCTCCATCTTCCAAAATTCCAAAAAAAATCTTAAGTCTTAAACTAATGCGGATGAACAAAACCAATGCGGGTGAACAACTTGCAAATGCGGATGAACAAAAACTAATGCGGATGAACAAAAACTAACGCGGATGAACAAAAGTGAATGCGGATGAACACTTGCAAATGCGGATGAACAACTTGCAAATGCGGATGAACAAAAGTGAATGCGGGTGAACACTTGCAAATGCGGATGAACAAAAGTGAATGCCGGTGAACACTTGGTAATTATTCTATCTTAAAAGAAATGCTGATGGACACTGTAGCAAATGCGCATGCATAAAATAAAATGCTGATGGATACTTAGGCTAAATTAAAGAAAATGTGGGTGAACAAAAGTGAATGTGGGTGAACAAAACACTTGGGCAATTATCACATTGTAAATGCGGATGAACCATCAGACCTGTAAATGAGACTTATGCTATAACCAGTTCTAAAACCTCATTCCCATACATTCTTAACATCGATCTATCATGGTAAACTCTTAGAACTAGCTTACAACCTCATAGAACATAGAAGTTCATACACGTACATACACAGTTATCATACATAAAGGTTGTAAAACATTTTAAATGCATTTTCAGCCCCAAAGAAGTTTTAAAACATAAAATTGGGGTCCTAGAACTCACCTATTGCAGCAAACAAGTGAATCTCCTCCCAACTTGCGTGTACAAGAGTTCAAATACCTAGAACAAGCCAAAACAAACACCCAAACGCCAAAAATACATAGAAATCAGTTTCTAAGGTTGAAACCTCAAAGAAACCGAACCAAATTAATCACAAAAACCTACTAACCTTGAATAATCTTCTTCTTCTTCACAATTCGACCGAGAGGAAACACAAAAACCAGCTTTCTTTCTTTTCTTCTTCGGAAAGCAGCAGCAGAAAGAGCATGGGCGACCATGCTCTTTATACACCCACTTTTGACTTTTTGGTACTATTTACACAAAGCACCCCTCAACTTTGCCTTCTTTTTATTTTCTTCAAATTACTTTTCTTCCCTTTTTATTCTGACGAAATTTCGGGTGTTACAAGTCTACCCCCCCTTAAAGAGGTTTCGTCCCCGAAACCTGTCACTCTTCGAATAACTGTGGGTAATGCTGTCTCATCTCTTCTTCGGTCTCCCACGTAGACTCGGATCCTTTTCGGTGTTTCTACTGTACCCGCACAAGTGGAACCACTTTATTTCTCAATCTCTTCTCCTTTCGGTTGATGATTGCCACTGGTTGCTCCACATAATTGAGCCGTTCATCCACTTCAATATCATTCAATGGTACAATCATATCTTTGTCAGCTAAGCATTTTCTTAGATGAGATACATGGAATGTCGGGTGAATCCCATTCAACTCATCGGGCAATTCTAGTCGATAGGCCACCTCTCCTACTCGTACAATAATTTGGAAAGGCCCTATGTATCTTGGACTCAACTTGCCCCTCTTCCAGAACTAGATGATCCATTTCCAAGGCAAGACCTTTAACATAACTTTATCACCCACGTTGAACTTGATAGGTCTACGCCTCTTATCGGCATACGACTTCTGTCTATCCTTCGCCGCCTTCATAAAGGCTTTGATCTTTTCCAGCTTCTCAGTCGTAGCCTCAATCACCTCGATGCTTCCCAATTCTTTTTGCCCAATGTCTCCCCAACACACGGGCGTTCTACACTTCCTACCGTACAGCATCTCGTATGGTGGCATACCAATGCTGGCATGATAACTGTTGTTGTACGAGAACTCTGCTAATGGTAGGTGATCATCCCAACTTCCTCTAAAGTCGATCACACATGCCGGGAGCATATCCTCGAGCGTCTAAATTGTCAGCTCAGACTGACCATCTGTCTGAGGATAGTAAGCCGTGCTAATGTGTAGTCACGTCCCCATGGCATCATGGAATCTCTTCCAAAACTTCGATGTGAACCGGGTGTCACGATACGACACGATAGACACCGGCACACCATGATGAGCTACAATCTCTTTGATGAAAAGATCCGCTAATCTCTCAGATGAATACGTCTCGCGGATCAGTAGGAAGTGAGCACTCTTTGTCAACCGATCAACTATCACCCAAATAGCATCGTACCCCCTTGCAGTACGGGGTAGCTTCGTGATAAAATCCATAGTGATGTGCTCCCACTTCCACTCGGGTATATCCAACGGTTGAATCTTTCCATATGGTTTCTGATGTTCTACTTCACTTGCAAGCAAGTAAGGCACTTACTTACATACTCTGCCACGTCACGTTTCATACCCGGCCACCAGTAGTCTTTCTTCATGTCTTGATACATCTTGATAGCACCGGGATGAATGGAGTATCGAGTTTTATGATCTTCGTCCATAATTCGCCCACGTAGATTCCCATATCGAGGAATCCACATTCGCCCAAAGCGGGTTTTAACACCGTGGGTATTCTCCCCTAATTCTGTAACTAGACCTCTCATTCGTTCAGAGTTGAGGTGATCTTCTTTTAACGCCTCATTTTGAAACTCTTTAACTTGCGTTATCACCTCTGAGGTCATCACCAACTGATACGCCTTTACCCGAATCGGTTCGGGTCTCTCCTTCTGGCTAAGGGCATCGGCCACTATGTTGGCCTTGCCATGGTGGTAATGGATCTCGCAGTCATAGTCTTTGATCAGCTCTAACCACCTCCTTTGTCTCATGTTGAGATCCTTCTACTCAAAGAAGTACTTTAAGCTTTTGTGGTCGGTGAAGATTGTGCACTTTGTCCCGTATAAGTAGTGCCTCCAAATCTTCAACGCAAAAACCACCGCAGCCAACTCCAAGTCATGAGTGGGGTAATTAACTTCGTGGGTCTTTAACTGTAGGGACGCATAAGCTATCACTAGTCCCCGTTGCATTAGCACGCAACCCAGTCCTGAATAAGATGCATCTGAATACACCACTAAGTCTTCACTTCCTTCGGGCAATGTTAAAATAGGAGCTCAAGTTAATCTTGCCTTTAACTCCTCAAAAGCATCCTCCTGTTCTCGTCCCCACACAAACTTCACATTCTTGCGTGTCAACTTAGTCAAAGGTGAGGCTATCTTGGAAAAGTCTTGAATGAACCTTCGGTAATAACCCGCCAAACCCAAGAAACTGCGAATCTCGGATGGCGTCTTTGGTGACTTACATTGCATCACTGCCTCAACCTTTTCCGGGTCCACCATAATTCCTTCAGTATTCACCACATGGCCCAAAAACTGAACTTCCCGCAACCAAAAAGCACACTTAGAGAATTTAGCATACAACTTCTCCTTTCTAAGTGTCTCCAACACTTCACGTACGTGGCCGGCATGTTCTTCTTTGCTCTTTGAATAAATCAGAATATCATCAATAAACACAATCACTGATTTATCTAAAATCGGCCGACACACTCGGTTCATCAGATCCATAAAGACAGCTGGCGCGTTAGTTAAACCGAATGACATAACGAGAAACTCGTAATGTCCATAACGTGTGCGGAACGCTGTCTTCGGGATATCTTGTTCCTTTAACTTCAGCTAATGGTAGCCAGATCGAAGATCTATTCTGGAAAACCAACTGGCACCTTGAAGCTGATCAAACAGGTCGTCAATCCTTGGTAGGGGGTATCTGTTCTACACTGTCAACTTGTTCAACTCCCGGTAGTCTATACACATTCTCATACTACCGTCTTTCTTCTTTACGAATAATACCGGAGCACCCCAAGGAGAGATACTCGGTCTAATAAACCCCTTATCCATCAGTTCCTGTAGCCGATCCATCAGTTCTTTCATCTTGGTCGGAGCTAACCGATACGGTGCCTTGGCAACAGGTTGTTCACCGGGTATCAGGTCGATCTAAAATTCTATCTCACGGTCCGGTGGCACACCTGGTAGAGCTTTGGGAAACACATCAGGGAAATCACGTACCACTGGCACTTCTGATAATTGTGGTATCGACATGTCCACATCTTTCACATATGCCAAGTAGGCACAATATCCGCGCCTCATACACTTCTCTGCCACTGCCATCGAAATCACTTTCGGAACCGTAGTGACGCGATCTCCATAAACTATCACTGAACTCCCATCGGGTGCAACTAACCGAATCATCTTCTTCTGACACACGATGTTTGCCTCATAGGCTGCCAACCAATCCATCCCCAGAACTAAATCAAACCCGCCTAGGGGCATCACAAATAGTTTAGCGGAGAACCTATGGCCTTCTAACTCTATGCCACAATCCTCAATCATATCAGAAATTCTGGTAGACTTACCAATAGTAGTTTCTACATCAAAAGGTTCATCGATGCTCCTACTACTAACAGGAAATTTAGCACAGAAGGCAGCAGATATGAAACTCCTACTAGCACCAGAATAAAATAGTACAGAGTCACAAGTTTGGTTTACTAGGAACACACCTGACACGACGTCGGGGTCTACCCGGGCTTCCTCTCGGGTCATCGTGAAGGCTCTTGCACTTGCCCTCTGCCCTCCTTCTTCTGGCCTCTTCTTCAACCCAAAACTTTCAGCCCTTGGCTTCTTGCAATCCTTGTTCATATGACCGATTTCACCACAGTTAAAGCACCGTGGGGCTCCACACATCTTTGAAATGTGACCGGGCTTACCACATTTGTAGCAGACATTCATTCCTAAGCGGCATTCCCTGCTATGTTCCTTCCCACACTTATCACACCGCCTCAACCCCGAGCTTGCAGTAACCACTCGGTGATCATCCATCCTCGGCCTCTTACTGTTCGGGTTGAAACCACCACGCCCGAATCTCTTCCCATTCCAACTCCGGTTATTACCACCCGTCTTCTTCACCACAACCACCGCTACTTCCCTTTCATCATACAACATTCCCGCCAAATCCACTGCCGACCTAAAAGTGCTTGGTTGGGCAGCGATCAAATGTCTGTGGATGTCGGTCAATAGTCCCTGAACGTACCAATTGATCTTCCTCGATACCGGCGTAACCTGATCCGGTACCAACCTCGCCATTTCGTTAAACTTGGCGGTGTATGGCTGGTGCGTCATAGTTCCCGCCTCCAGATGTAAGAACTCTCTTTCGATCTTGTTGAGTTCTCGATGAGGACAGAATTCCTCAATCGCCAATTTCTCAGCTCACCCCATCTTATTCTCTCGATGGCCCTGTCACCCTCGGCTTGGACAAGATTGTCCCACCAACATAGTGCGGAGTCGACAAATGATTGAGTGGCGAACATCACTTTCTGGTCATCCGACACTCACTGATCTTCAATACTGCCTCCATCTCCCTTATCCAGCGGTGGGCAATAGCAGCGTTACCGTTGTCGTCAAAAGTAGGGGGTTTACACCGTTGGAATACCCCGTAGCTGCATCCCCTCGCAGTTTCCCGCACCACCACCTCTTCATCATCACTTGAGGCTCCCCTTCCAGCATTTAGCTCCTCCTCCTCATCGTGATCCCTCACATCACCTCTCCTGCCAGCAGTCGTTCTCCTCTCCTCCTCCTTCTCCTTTCGTTCATCCTCCCTCACAGCTCTGATCACTTCAGTCACGACAGATGGTAGGATTGTCTGCATGACTTGGTGAACCTCCTCCATCACTGCCTCCTTCACCGAGGCTCTCAAGTTAGCACTCTCATCCACCCCCTCTGGGTGATGCAAATCAGGCCCAGCAGTAGCCGTCTCTGCGGTCCTCGTCTTGTTGTTTAGGGCCCGGGGTCTACCAGCACGACCACCCCGTACACCACCTCTAGAAGCCTTAGATGAACTACCTCCAGCCATCCTCTAACACTATAACATCCAAACACTCACACGGTCATTCAAGGTAATAGCTTAGTTAATGTTAAGTATAGTAAGTCCCTAATTACAGTGGCCAGTTGAAATTAGCCAGTTACTTTACTCTTCGTTCCCCGAGCATTTTCTATCCTGGCTACATCAGTATTCAAATCTACTAAAGCAAATAAATCAAATAGCATGCGCATATAATACCGGTTAACATTATAAAAGAATTACCTGATGCACATAGCTACACAGGCTGACATTCCTCCATTCAGTCCCATTTTCAGTTTAAGTTTAGGTTTTTGAAAATATTTACCCATTTCTCTTAAACTTTGGCTCTGATACCAACTTGTAAGGCCCTGTTTCCGGGGACCTCACAGTTGGACATTCACAACACTATTCATAAAACATTTCATAATTCATTATCACATTGCAGCAGAATTTAAACGTTTAAAAGCCATTCACTTATTTGTAAACGCTGTTGCTAAGTAATACATGTTTGGTATAGTTCCAAAAGATCATTAGTTTGCATTACAAAACAACAATGTTATATTCATGATGTCAGCCTTGCCCCGACGAGTAGCCTCCCCGAGTGCCATTCTCAGCAATATTACCTGCCAACTGAAAACGCATAAAAGTCAGCTTTGCTGAGTGAGTTCTAGTTTTAAAATCATAAAAATATCTTGATAGATTTGTATACAAAATACTTCTTAAAGAAAATATCTTATCTTTCTTTCGGATGTGATCACACACCATACATACAAATCATATCCATTACATCATCACCATTCTCTTTCTTGCTTATTATTATTATCTTTCACTGTCGATATGGACCAAAGTGCTATACCCCCCATATAATGCGCATAAACCTGGTACTGGGCCTTGAAGTCTATAAATAGACTCCATCCGTGGTGCACATATGCTGGCACCAGTACCGGGGCAGCAACAGTGGTCCCCTCAATCTTAAAGATTGACCCTGTGTACATCCTTTGGGTTAGCTAAACCGTACACAGTTGAGCTAACGACAACATGGTCGTGCACCTCCTGTAAATTTTTACTTGCAAGTCTTTTCATTCCTTATGTTCCACTTTTCGTTAATATTAATCTTCCACTTGATTAATAATAATACTTTATGATCGTAGGCAATCCACATAAAGTCACATGTTAATATCATAATAGGCATATAAGGATAGCCCACAACATGCATAAGATAATCAGATACAAGCATCAAGTCAACCATGGTCAAACCCTAATCTTGATCTTCCAAAATTCCCGAAAATTTCTTAAGTCTTAAACTAATGCGGATGAACAAAACCAATGCGGGTGAACAACTTGCAAATGCGGATGAACAAAAACTAATGCGGATGAACAAAAACTAATGCGGATGAACAACTTGCAAATACGGGTGAACACTTGCAAATGCGGATGAACAACTTGCAAATGCGGATGAACAAAAGTGAATGTGGGTGAACACTTGGTAATTATTCTATCGTAAAAGAAATGTTGATGGACACTGTAGCAAATGCGCATGCATAAAAAGAAATGCTGATGGATACTTAGGCTGAATTAAGGCAAATGCGGGTGAACAAAAGTGAATGTGGGTGAACAAAACACTTGGGCGATTATCACATTGTAAATGCGGATGAACCATCAGACCTGTAAATGAGACTTATGCTATAACCAGTTCTAAAACCTCATTCCCATACATTCTTAACATCGATCTATCATGCTAAACTCTTAGAACCAGCTTACAACCTCATAGAACATAGAAGTTCATACACGTACATACACAGTTATCATACATAACGGTTGTAAAACATTTTAAATGCATTTTCAGCCACAAAGAAGTTTTAAAACATAAAATCGGGGTCCTAGCACTCACCTATTGCAGCAAACAAGTGAATCTCCTCCCAACTTGCGTACACAGGAGTTCAAACACCTAGAACAAGCCAAAATAAACACCCAAACACCAAAAACACATAGAAATCAGTTTCTAAGGTTGAAACCTCAAAGAAACCGAACCAAATTAATCACAAAAACCTACTAACCTTGAATAATCTTCTTCTTCTTCACAATTCGACCGAGACGAAACACAAAAACCAGCTTTCTTTCTTTTCTTCTTCGGAAAGCAGTAGCAGAAAGAGCATGGGCGACCATGCTCTTTATACACTCACTTTTGACTTTTTGGTACTATTTACAGAAAGCACCCCTCAACTTTGCCTTCTTTTTATTTTCTTCAAATTACTTTTATTCCCTTTTTATTCTGACGAGATTTCGGGTGTTACAAATAATCACGAAACAGGTGCAGTAGCGTCATTCTAGGTTCCAAACGATTGCAAAAACTTATGCAACAATTATGATACTCTTGCGATAAATCGGTTAAAAGCTTCTTGAATTTCTTTCCTACTACAAAATTAGGCTTTTGATGTTTCTTCTGTAATTTCTTCTTTGGTGAAAAATGGGGGCTTTAATGTTGGTTTAATGATAATGAACATCAGATATATGAGATGAGATCGTGGACCTAGAATTTAAAATGTAATTCCAAGTTTGCCCTTTAATTTATTAATCTAACTACTAAAATACTAGAAAATTACTCTTCTACCCATATCATTTATAACCCTTGATCTTTTTAATAAATGGTCTAGATTAGGTTTTACGGTTCTTAACAAAATTTTGGTTCATATATATATATATATATATATATATATATATATATATATATATATATATAGATCCATTCAAATGAGTACCAATTTTTTATAAATAACCAAAAGAACTAACTTCTTCCGATCAGAGTTTTTAAAATTACTTTTGTTTAGTTAGTTAAATTATTTAGCACAAGGGTAATAACGTAATTTTATAAATCTAATTAGACTTAGTGGCGTAAAGGCCCACAACTGTCACCATTAAATTTGGCCTGCACTTTGTTCTATGCGACATCAGACATTCTCAAAGAAATCAAGAGTGGATGATATTCAATTAATTCGATTTGTTATGCAAAATTAAAGAGTTGATATTCATCTAACATGCATGGTTTTTATTTAGCGACTTGTATTATGCGAAATCTTACTGTTGGGCGACTTCTATAATGGGTAATGCATACTTTTTAGTTGGCCACCATGGAATTCTTTATATATGAGGAGATGATCTGTACTCTAGCCAACCTCCTTTTCGTGAAAGCAACACTAAGGTTGATAATGAATGTGTTTCAAATTACGAAAAGGGTGCGTCAAGCTCAAAAGGAGTTTCTGGTGATGCATATATCCACAATTGGGTTGTGTGCAATTACTGCATCAATACATTCTATACATTCATGCAAAATTGCATTTTATCAAAGTAAATATAAGCATTATTTTATACAATACTAATCCATTAAAAAGATGTAAGCAAACAATCGTTCGAAGGATAGGTTGTTATACAAAAACATTAAGTATTGCTGTAAAACAAAATGATTTTGTCCTAATCACTGAGTTCACATAACGTTTCTTGATTTTTGTTTGGTTGACTTCTGTCCAGCCTTGACATTCTCCCCCTTGCCTTTTGACTATTTCTCCTTTGTTTTTCATGGTCTTCAAAGCCTTCATTTCCTCCCAAAGTTGTTCAGCCTCCTTTATCACCTTATCGTTATGCAAATTAATTTCAGAGAGCAGGATCTTTGCAACATACTTGCAACGTAGTCTTTTGGTTGTTGTGTTCAGTGTTCTTCCTTCCACCTCGAACACATTATTCCATTCCTTTGTCAAACCTATATGTTTCCATTTGCCGTATCAATAAAATCTCATAATCGTTCACATTTTTTGTAGTGCCCCAATCCAAAGGCAACCTAATTAGCTTTGCATAGCTTGCTGGGTGGCCAATCAATTCCAGGTAACATCCAAAAATTTCATGCTACAAACAAAATAAAGATACAACATGTTATCATATTAGTACTATAAGCATATTGCTTACACTATAAAGTTGAATGCTAGATTAGACTTACATATTTTGACAGAACATTTGACTAGATATTAATTAATGTGTGTATGCTCCCATCACAATTCTCAACCACCGATTCTACAGTACCATCAGGTAGTTAAACCTAATAGTGCATATATGCATTCTAGATCAACAATATAAATAAGGAAAAAGTATAACTTTGGATTCAAGATATAGTGATAACTCCACAATTTATTAAAATATACGGCAATACATGATAAAAACATGAACAAGGTGTTTGCAATTAACATGGATACGCATATATGCATACTATAAGTACCGGTAGAAAATGTGCATAAAGGCATATAATGTTGGAGAAATGGTTATTGCAAGAAATTATAAACCATGATTTGAGTGACTAGCTAATGGATCTGAAAATTAACACAATGTAATACAAATTCTTATGTTCCATACCTGTAGGGATTGAACCAAGAGGCTTGGGAAATCAAACAAAAATATTGAAGATCAACAAGTCAAGCGAGCACTTTTGATCCACGTGAGAACTTACTTCTCGCGCGATACCTTTTTGTGTTTAGTATAAATAGATTGCTTTTGATGTAATTAAGTGGTATTCCTGATTTGTGCGAAACTTGTGTAACTTTCAATCAATGAACAATAGAAATCAAAGTTTATTTACATGTGTTGGTTGAATCTACTTCATTACGTTGTTTAATCTTTCTAGTTACTATTCCGTGAGCGATTACATTCCGCATTCACCTCATGAGATCAATCTGTATTGAATTATGAAGATCCTTACAATTGGTATCAGAGCCATGAGTTCTCTAGATCAATTGGATTAAAGATTGAAGAGTTTTGAAGAGTTTTTGAGCTATAAATTTGATTTCTTCTTGAAGATTGCATTGATTTCTCTTTTTGTGATCAATTTGAATGTGTTATGATCAGAAACAAGCTCGTTTGACAAAGTGAAGTTGATTACATGGTTAATTTGAACTTAATTGAACCAATTAGAGACAATTAGGATCAAATTTGAACTTAAGCAATTAATTTGAAGCTTAATCACTTCATTTTTGATTAATTGGAGATAAGATTGTGTTAGAAAACTTCAAAATGGCACTGAATTGAGTGTGCGAAAAATCAGTATTTGCACACGAGAAGTTATTCTTTAGCATGAGAAGTACATAAACTAGCAAAAGTTTGTTACAAAAGATTCTTTTCGCACGAGAAGTTCAACTATTCGCAAAATTCAGTTACATAATTTGTCACGCGAGAAGTTCAGGCGATAAGTTCACTTTTTGAGTTATTCACGCGAGAACTTCTTTTTTTTAACAATTTCTGAAAAGTCTGACGACTGACTTCAAAAATGGAAAATTTTGAATAATATCGCTGCTATATTAAACCTTGACAATGAGATTGGTACAAGCACCAAACCTCCAAGACTTTTAAGTGAAGATGATTATCCGGATTGGGTTTACCGGTTTGAAAAACATGTCATATACACCAAACTAAGGATGTTGCGGTGGACTATATATTCCTGTGTATTCAAATGACAAAGGAGAGCTGGTTCTAAAACCTTAACATTTATGGGATGAGGAAGACATGCAAAAGCTTGAACTTGATGATAAAGCTTATGCTGCAATCACAATGGCTCTAACTACTAAGATAGCACAAAAAAATCAAAGAATTCAGAGGAGCAAAAGTCTTATGGGATGCCATGGAGGAACAACTTATGGGAAATAAGGATATGCTAATTAAGAGTTCATCATGTTCAATCATGTGCTGGGTGAAACATTAGAAGCACAAATGCCAAGATTTGTAAAGTTGATCACTAAGATGAAAAGTGCAGGAATTTCTTTGAAAAATATAGTTGTCAACAAGAAGCTATTGAATTCATTACCTTACAGTTGGAACAACAACTGTACTACCATCATGAGAACCAAAGATCTGTTTACCTTATCTCTCAGTGATCTAATTTCTACAATCAAATCTTATGAAATGGATGACAAACAGAGAGCTGGAAATCACTTAAACACAATGGGAGCTGAAACAACTACTTTGTATGCTAAGATGGCAAGTAATCCTAATTACTATATGAGCTATTCACAACTCTATCAGCAAAACAGTTAGCAAACCCTATCATTCCTAGTATCAAAGAGACATCTTTCCCTCATTACCAAGTTCCTAATCAATATCAATTCTCTCCCATGCTGCCTCAACACATATCCTCTCAGCCACAAACTCACTCTTACCCATCCAGTCAACCCTCACATCACACTCAACAAGCATTTGTTGCCAACTCCAAGCCATCCAAACAAACCATTCAGATTGCCGAAGAACATCTTGCCTTGTTCACAACTTTCATGTCTAGCTATAAAGTTTTCATGACTGGATGATTGAGCGCACCAAACATTTTGGTTAATGACTTACAAAGGGTTAACCTAGATGATGTTGAAGAGAATGACATTAAATACCAAATGGTTATGGTGGTTTATAGGGAAAAGAACTTTGCTAGAGGAACAGGCAGGATAATGTTTGGAGTAAACAACTCTAGTAAGATTGGGTTTGATAAAACAAATTTGAGGTGCTACAACTATGACAAACCTGGGCATTTTGCCAGGGAGTGCACAGAATCAAAGACGAATCAGAATGATAGTGGCAAGAAAATGGTGACAGTTGAGGTTAAAGCATGAGGTGATAAGTCTGGTTCTTCAAACAATAAAGCTTTAGTATCTCAGGCAAATGGAGACTATGATTGGTCAGATCAAATTAAGATACTAGATCTCAAACTTTTACAACTTTGTTAGGAGAGATACAAGTTGATGAAAAAGAAGTTGAAGAAAATTTGTTTGCCGAATTTGTATCTAGTGATTTACTTGAAGGTGTGTTTGCTGAAGAAGAGATAATCAAGGGTGATGTGAATGTGATTACTGCATCTGCTATCGAGATTACTCAAGCACAAGAATCGAAGATTGAAGATGTTAAAGAAGGAAGTAAGGACAAAGCTGTTGAGAACACTTCAGCTGCTAATAAGAAGTAAGTCATTGCTGTTGAGAATACTCCAGCACCTGCTTATACTCAAGCTGTTAATGCTGTCGAGCTCACTCCAGCAACTATAGCAGGAAAATAAAGTGATGAGAAAAAGGAAGTGTTGAAGGCATATATGGTAAAAGAAATGCCTGAAGGATCTATAACGTCTGAAGTCACGAATAAGGTATATATTAATCTTTGTTCAAATTCTTGTATTGAAAAGGTTCAAAGATATAGAGTTCACTATGAACACTTGATTTTAGAAGTCGAAAAACTTCAACATCAAGCTTGAAAATATAAAATAGACGGAAAGATTTTTAAAGAAAAGCTAGAAGTGTAAACATATCAATTTATCAACCAAAACTAAATCTTCATGATAAATATTGTAAAATTAATGATTTGAATTCACGTAATAATGATCTAGCTTTAGAAATAAACAAACTTAGTAGCAAACTCTTGTCTGCGAAACTCACGGTTGAGAAGTTTGAGCTATCTTCAAACATGGTTTAAGGTATAATCAAGTCATCTTGTCTGGTTTAAGGTATCTTTAAACATGGAGTCGGATTTTCCAAAATTACAGCACCAATTAATCATGATTATACATGTTTACCTTCATCAATTACAACAACTAATGAAGAACTGAACTATGGTTTGGGATTTCAACCAACTTGTGACTTAAAACCTCTAGTTAACATTTCTTTGACTGTTGATCCAATCACAAAACCCAAAATTAAACTTAATGATAACAGTTCTTTTGTAGAAAGTGTGAAGATAGACGGTTTGGTTGAATAGTGGGAAAGTGATGATGAGTTAGTTTTTCTAGATAATGATAATAAAAATTGTACTAAAAAATCATCTTGTAAATCATAACAGTGGAATATTTTTGATGAAAGAAAGAAATGAGAGACTGTTAAAGAATCACAAGGCCAAAGAAATACTAAACCCAGATTCTATGATAACTTTGGTGGTTATCATAAATAGTTTGAGGGAAATACACAAGTGCAAAATGTGTATCATAAACCGTGTTGTTATGTCTATGGAAAGCCAAATCATATGGCTAGAAAATTCATTAATCAACATCAATCAACAAGCGAACAAAGATTTCATAATTCTATTTCATAAAATAGAAAACAATTCTTCTTAAATGCAAGGTGTAATAAGAATAAAAATCATTCAAATATTTTTGTTGCTAAACAAAATATTCAGATAAAATCTAATTTGAACAAAGGAAAGTCAATTTGGAAATCTCAAAAGGTTGATGAAAGCAATCTTAATCCTATGCGAAATACATTGAAGAAAATTATTACAACATAGATTAAGCCAATTAAAAAAATGGAAGGTCAAAGACAAACACTTAGAACCTGATATTGTTGAAGATTATGTTTTCAACAATAAAAGAGATATGAGTTTGTAATCTGTATCCTATTTAGATGACAACAATGTACTCAAGTCAACAATAGCTTGGGTACCTAAAATTGATTAAATTTATTTATACGTGCAGGAATAACCAAGACAAGTCATCAACAGTGTATGGCATGTTGATAGTGGTTGTTCTAGGCACATGACGGGTAACATCACTGTTAAACAACATTCAACCTTATAACGAAAGATATATTAATTTTGTTGGTGATAGAGGATGTAAGATTTCAAAGAAAGGTATAGTGTTAAATGGTGTGTAAGATTTCAAAGAAAGGTATAGTGTTAAATGGTGTGTTAAGTTTTAAAGATGTCAGCTTTGTTGAAAAATTAAAACACAATTTGTTAAGTGTTTCCCAAATTTGTGATAAACAGTATTCAACACACTTCACTGATAAAAAAATGTCTAATTTTTAAACCTGGTTTTGTAATACCTGATGAGTGGATTTTATTGAGAACTCCGAGAGACAAAGACACATACTTGTTAGATATGAATGGTTCATATTCATTTGTAACAGTGTCTTGTTTGTTACTAAAAGCATTGGAAAGTGATTCAATGTTATGGCGTTGTCGTCTTGGCCATGTTAACATAAAGAATATGAACAAGTTGGTTAGAGGAAATCATGTTGTAGGCTTACCATTGAAAGAATTTCAACTTAGCGAACATTGTTTGTCATGTTCAAAAGGCAAAAAAACACAAACTTCCTTATAAACCAGTTGTTCATACCAAAATTGAATCAATCCTTCACTTAATACACAAGGATTTGTTTGGTTTTGTGAGTGTTTTGAGTTTGGGACTTCGTGCATATTGCTTGGTTATTAATAATGATTTTTCCAGATTTACTTGGGTTTTATTTTTAGCAACAAAGGATGAAACACCATATTTGCTAATAAAGTTCATGACTCTAGTGGAAAATCAGACTGATAAAACCATCAAGTGCATCATAAGTGATAATGGAACAGAGTTTTGCAATCATATTTTGAATGAATTTCGTGATTCGAAAAGGATAGCGAGACAATTCAGTTCTGCAGGAACACCATAACAAAATGGAGTTGCTAAAAGACGAAACAGGACATTGATTGAAGCAGCTCGAACAATGCTATTAGCAGCCAAACTTCCTTCATTCTTTTGGGCTGAAGCTATTAGTACTACATCTTATGTTTAGAATCATGTCCTAATAAATAAACAACAAAACATGACTCCTTATGAAATATTTTTTAAACACTAAATTCAAATATTTTAAGACATTCAGATGTTGTTGTACTTTGTTACACACATCTGATTTCAAGTCAAAATTTGATGAAAAGGCAGATGACTATCATTTTATTAGATACTCAGCTAACAAAGCAGCATATAGGGTTTATAATAAAAATACTATACAAATTATTGAGTATTTGGTATAGATTGGCATGAATCTAACAAAATAGATGCAAGATCTGCTCCTTCTTGGGTATATGATTATGCTTCATTGTTTGATACTTTTAATCGATCTTCTGTTGTGTCTGCAGCTACTCAACCTTTGACAAAATCCATTTAAGATGTATTTTCTGATGATGTTGGAACTATTTCATCTTCGACAAAAGGAATATCTTCATACATACCTTCTTCTTCCATAATATCAGCTGTTCAACCATCTTATCTAGACTTGAATCAAGTTTCTAAATCTGATTTGATTCCATTTAATCCAGTTATTGAACAAGTTCCATAGGAATCTAATCCATGTTCTTCTTCAACACAAGATGTACCAATTGATATAATTCAAGTTCCTTTTGAATATTTATTTGCTGGTAATGATATCACTCAAGAGGAACATACTGTTTATCAACCAGAAAGAGGAAATGGTGGTGAAGAACCTATTGGTCACATGTCTAATTTAGATGAAGTTATTTATGAAGATCTTATTCCTCAGTTAAGAATACATAAGGATAATCCGCCTGAAGTAATCATTGGTCCATTATCGCTAGGTGTTTGCACTCGAAGTCAATCAGGGGTAATCAATACATGTTTGTATACTTGCTTTATTTCTCCAATTAGGCCAAGGAATGTAGAAATGGCTTTGAAAGAGAACTGGGTCGAGGCCATGCAAGATGAGCTGATGCAATTTAAGAAGTTAGATGTTTGGAATTTGTGTGAGCTTCCAAAAGATAAGCTGTCAATCGGATAGAAATTGATATTTCACAACAAAACATATGAGAAAGGTTTTATTGTTCGTAACAAGGACATAATTATTGTACAAGGATTCTATCAAGTTGAAGGTCTTGATTATGAAGAGGTTTATGCTCCAGTTGCGAGACTTGAAGCAATACGTATATTTCTGGCTTATGCTTCATATATGAACTTCAAGGTTTATCAGATGGATGTAAAGACTGCATTTTTGTATGGCAAAACGAAAGAGGAGACCTATGTTTGTCAACAGCCTGGTTTTGAGGATCCACATCATCCCGACTATGTCTATAAGTTAGACAAAGCACTCTATGGGTTACATCAAGCCCCTTGTGCTTGGTATGCTACACTCAGTGAACATTTACATGGAAATGATTATACAAGTGGTGCTATTGATCAAACTTTATTTTTAAGGAAGACTGGTGATGACCTTATTCTTGTCCAAATTTATGTTGAAAACATCATTCTTGGATCTACTAATGAAGACTTCTATAAGGAATTTGAAGCAGTGATGAAGAAGAAGTTCAAGATGGGCTCTCTTGGAGAAATTTCGTTTTTCTTGGGTATTCAAGTTAAACCAAATTACTAGGGTATCTGACACCTCAAGAAAATATGTTCATAGTATTCTAGACAAATACAAATTTTAAGATTCCAAGATTGCACCAACTTCGATGTCTTCTCGTCTTACTTTTTCCCCAAATCTCATAGGTGAAGATGTTGATCAACATTTGTATAGATCAATGATTGAATCCCTGTTGTATCTTATTGCTAGCTGGCCTGACATTATGTTTACTATCTGTTAGTGTGTATGATATCAGAGTAATCCAAAACAGTCTCACATGAAAGCTGTCAAGCGGATTTTCAAGTATCTCAAAGGCCAAACAAAACTTGGACTTTGGTATACTAGAAATTTTGAATTTAACTTATATGCTTATACTCAAAGTGATTATGGTGGTTGTAATTTAGACAGGAAATCAACAGCAGGTGGGTATTAATTCCTTGGGAATAGGTTAATTTCATGGCAATGCAAAAAGAAGAACACTGTTTCCACATCCACTGCAGAAGCTGAATACGTGGCTGCATCAAGCTGTTGTTCACAAAGCGTTTGGATTCAACAACAACTTCTTGACTATGGTCTTAACATTTACAACACCAAAATATTATGTGATAATTCTGCAGTTCTAAACATCATGAAGAATCCTATTCAACACTCTAACACAAAACACATAGATATCCGAATGCATTTTATCTTTGATTGTTTTGATCGAAAGCATATTTATCTTAAACAAGTCAAATCAGCTAAAAATATTGTTGTTCTATTTACCAAGGCATTTGATCATTCCGGATTATATTTTCTTGTTCAATCCCTGGGAATGATTATCTTTGGTTAATTACCAGAAAACCCTCTATCAAAAATATTTTTCTGTTATTTTTTGTTAAAATTGTAATCTTCTAGATAGATAATTAAAATTTTATGGGGAGAAATTTAAAAATGTACCAAAAAATATTGTTGGACTCAACAAGTGCATTGAAGGATAATGCTTGCCATAATCAAACATAATGTGTTCAAACATTCAAACAATCATTAACTAACACATTGGCATCATTAACATTCATTACATACACTAATTATTATTTAAATTTCTTTTTCAGGTTTGTAGATAAAAGAAATTTTGCAAGTGTCGGTAGCAGATAAAGAACTATCAACAGTGGATGATCAAGTCTATGCAACGGATGAAGAAAAAGCTTAAGTGTCTGCAACGGATGACCAACGCACATGCAACGATGACCAATTTCCTCAGTTGATGAACAGTCCAAAGTGGATGTTCATCCATAGTAGATGAACACTCCATAACGAACACGATCAAGAAAGCACACAAGTGTTCACAGCGGACAACATCCAAGACACAGCGGATAACTTATTCAAAATCCATAGGAGACGACTTAGCATTACAGTCTATCATCCACAGTGGATGACTTAGACTTAGAATTTTATGTAATTTTAGTCTACATAAGGGTATTTTTGTAATTGTATATAGCTATCTATATAGGCTATAAATAGCATAATACCCTAATCCTTTGTAAGCTTTTGAACAATCAATACAGACAAACATTTTATTATCTTCTGAGCATTCAATCACTAGCAAACACACAATCATACACACACATAGATATCATATCATAATTATGGGTTTCCGTACTATGATTAATGAGTATTGATTATATAACAGTCTGTTGTGATATTTGAGAGATTAGAATCGATTCTTGGGGGAATCCATTTGGTTTGTTCTTGTGTTACAAGTCTAAAACCCGAATTCCATCGAGTGGTATTAGAGCTTTCGCTCAAATCAACACTGATTCTGATCCTCTCATTCAATACAATGATATATGTGGTTCATTAGCTTCATAACATCCATTTTCAAGCTGAAAATCATCACAAAACCCTCTTCTACTCTAAACATTCAACAAATACTTAAAACATGATTCATTAATATGTTTTTGTGCATTGTGTAGAAGATTTTGTGTGTTTAAAGCTCTAACATTATTCATACATTGTTTTAGAACGTGTTCATCACAAAAACTCTCAAAAACCTCATCGGTTCAAGGGTTTTTGATAGAACAGTAACTAATTACTGTTTTATCTAGTTTTCTTCAAACATACATTGTTTTTAAACATTTTGAATCATTTTAAGTGTTTAAAATTATCATATTGAATTGTTTTCATACTTGAATCAGGTTTGTGTTCTTCAATCAACAAACTGATTGTTGATTTTTATGAAGAATAGTTTAGCCTCAAAAAACCCTAGAACAAACCCTAGTGTTCATTCATACACAACCTTCATAATCTACGGTGATTGTGTTGGTTTCAGTATCAAAAACAAGAAGAAACATATTCTTCTTTTAAATATTCTGAAAAAGTTATTTTTTGATCCAAAAAGTTAACTTTTATAAATATTTTCCTTGTGTTTTTTTAGGGTTTTGACTTTTCTTGACTAACATCGTTAAAAGTTGACATTCCTAAACTGAATATTCCTTTTATTTCATCGAGATTTGATAGTAACATCACATTGGATATTAATTGATTTAAAATTGAATTAATTAATTCCTTTATTTGGTAAAATTTAAAAGTGACAAAATCACTATCAAACAAATCCTAGTAACCTTAGAATAATTAAATTTAATAAACAAATTTGACTTAAACTGTTTAGTTATAATTCAACAACCATGTCTGATGAAACTTCAGGATCCAATAGTGGTCTCAAACCACCGAGACTAAAGAACAAGGCTGATTTCAAGCAATGAAAAATTATGTTCAAAAACCAGATTATTTTTCAAGACTCGAACCTATGGACATCCATAGCCGAGGGACCATACATACCTATGACTCTTGGTCCAGACTACAACATACAAAAACCAATCAGCTTGAAAAGTGTAGCTGGTGATGACTTGAAAAAGGTCAAAACAGACATGAAGGCTTACAACATACTAGCTATGACTTTGCCTTTTGAGATTTTAACCAGAGTTGAAAATTTCAAAACAGCCTATGAACTATGGAAGGTACTTCACACCATGTGTGAAGGAAGTGAGAAAATTAGGGAAATTAAGAAGGAAAAATTAAGGACCCAATATGAAACCTTTCATCATGTTTAGGGAGAATCGATACCACAACAGCTTCACAGATTTGTTCAGCTGGTAAATGAGATGATAGTTTATGGTCTCAAATACGAATCTGTGGAGCCACTAGAACTAGATGAGAGATCCAGGAACAACAACACAGTCAGACATGTGGAATCATACAAGTTTAAGGAGATACAACAAATAGACAGTGCATTCTTAACTTGCACTAGTGAGGAAGATGAGGAGTTTCTAGATTCAAGTGAAACTTCATTCTTTTCTGCTCTTGAATCATCCAAAAACAAACAAAAGTCCAAGAAGACTAGTGTTCATGCTTCTCATGAAGCAACACCTCAAAGCAAACAACATCCACATGCTTCCAGTTCAAGCAAACAACACCCAACAAAGACTCAAAACATTCATAAATTTAAGAAACCTATGGATGCACAAACAATCATCTTGCAGAGTGAGGAGTAAAAGGCAAGCTTTTACTTCCTTTTCAACAAGCTTTGAAGCCTACTTAGGAGCTAACCTCACACCATCATAGATCATACAACAAGACTTGGATGAATTGCCTCCTGATATGGTTGAAGAAATGGATCTTCAATGGTCAATGGCAATGATAGCACACAGATCCAAGAAGTTCCTACAAAGGAACAGGGGGTTAAGCATGGATAAAAAAACCAAGATTGGTTTTGATAAAACTAAAGTGAGGTGCTACAACTGCCAACTCTATGGACACTTCTCTAGAGAATGTCAACAACCTGGAGTTGACAGAAACAACCAACAAACACACACCTCAATCAGCTATCAAGCAAACAGACAAATTCCACCTCCTATTAGCATTCCTGCTGCACCAACACCAGCACAAATCACACAGTACAGCCCCAATCAACATTCAAAATCATCTGCAATGATTATCAAACAAGATGGTAAAAGTGACTGGAGTATGTACGAGGCAAAGGTCCAATCTCCTGACCATGCCCTCATGGCAAACACTGAGGATAAGATTTTAGAAATCCCAAAAGATGTAAGGGAGAATCTCTGTTCTTCGGCATGCATTGACGAAGTCACTAGATATAGAGAGCACGCAGATCAACTTTATAAGAAAATGATTGAAACAAACATTTTAAATGACATTCTAAAATCTGAACAACAACAATATGAGCTTAAAATACTATCACTGAAAAATGATTTGGACAAATTGTTGTCTAAAAAATTAACACTTGCAGCTCACGTGGAGCAACTCTCTGAATCATTGACTCAGTCAAAAACATTACAGGTTGAAACTAAAGTGAAACTTCAGAAATCTCAGGTGAGCAACAAGAAGTTTGAAGAACCTCTTGCTCAGTAAAGGGCTTTCAAAGACCCTTCAGGATTGGGATACAATAAGATCAACCCACCTTATAATGACATTTATATCCCACTTGACTCCATGACAAACAAATAAGGGGAATCACTTGATCCCCATGACTGGACTGATGACTCAAAACAATCATCATCATCATCATTAAAATCATCTTTGGCTCAACAAACATACAACTTTGCAGAGAGTTTGAGGCTCTTATGCAATCAAAATTCCAAATGAGCTCAATGAGAGAACTTGTCTTCTTCCTTGATCTTCAAGTTCAACAATCTGCTAAAGGAATCTTTATCAACCAAAGCAAGTATGTCAATCAGATATTAAAGAAGTATAATATGTCTGATTGCACATCCAGCAAGACACCATTTGCAACTGGATTGAAATTTGGCCCTGATCCAGAAGGAACATTAGTTGATCAGAAGCTCTACAGATCCATGATAGGCTCCCTGATGTACCTAACTGCAAGCTGACCATACATCATGTATGCAGTTTGTATGTGTGCAGATACCAAGCAAATCCCAAACAGTCACACATAAATGCTATAAAGAGAAATTTCTAATATTTAAAAAGCAAACAAGAACTTGGCCTATGGTATCCCAAAGATGGAGATTTCTCTTTATATGCATAAACTCACAGTGACTATGGTGGATGCAATAATAGAAAATCCACTAGAAGAGGTTGTCAGTTTCTTGGATCAAGATTGATCTCCTGGTAGTGCAAGAAACAAACAAATGTCTCTGTGTCAACAGTCGAAGTAGAATACATAGGTGCTTCTACATGCTATTCTCAAGTGCTTTGGATTCAAAACCAAATGCTTGAATATGGCTTTAATTTTCTTAAAACACCCATACACATTTACAATTCTTATGCCATGTTTATCACTGACAATCCTGTTCAACATTCAAAAACAAAGCATATAGATATTAGATATCACTTTCTGAGAGATTGCTCAGAAAAAGGGTTTGATAAAGTTGATCAAGGTACACACAGACAATCAATTGGCTGGCCTGTTTACAAACCATTTGATTCAACAAGATTTGAATTTCTAGTTTAGTCACTTCGTATGATCAACTATGAACCAAACAAGTAATGTTTTCAAAACATTAAATTCAAACAAGCTTATTTTTGTTAAAGTCCAAGTTTAACATCAAACATACATCTTTTCAAAATCAAGATATCAAAGAAACATTCATGTTTCAAACAATTTGAATCACACATAACCACTCATGAGAAATGATTGTACACTAGATTATTTCTTCACTTGAGTCATTTTCCACTAATAAAGACTGACAATACTTTGTTTGATATGTGGATAGGCTCAGCATGGGACACTTAACATCACATACAATAGTGAAGAGCTAATTTCTCATGATTGTGTGGTCAACAACACATATCTTTGTTTATGGTGAGTATTGGTCTATCCAATATAGATTGCCTATAAAGTAACTACAATACTCCAAGTGAAATAGTTTATAAATTGCTCAATCATATAAGTGTCTCCTTTGTTATGATTTTTACAGACCTAGAGTACACTAAGGCATTCTTTGTTATGCTAAGCACAAACCTTAATGACCTACACCATGATCCAAAAAGATTACCAATAAGGAACACATCCATCATGGATGAACAATCAATAAAGTCTTTTAGACTACATTCCTTAAGAATGAATCAAAAGAATCCCAAAGAGGATCACCTTCCAAAGTGAAGTGAAAAAGAATCCGAATGTGGATAAAAAATATGGATCAAATTGAGCATTTATACTCCTAAGTAGCTAGGTCATAAGTATTGAAAGTGCTTTCTAGTATATCTTGAGGAGGATTGATCTTAACATACAATCAGGTGTGGAGTACATACAAATCATATCAATTCACCCAAAACATAATAACCACTCATTGTTTCAATCAATCATAAATACCATGCATACGTTTAAGTGGATCACAATATCTGCAATCAACATTGTATTAGTCTATGTCTATTCTCAAAATCATCCAATCAACTCAATGAGGATTTAAGACTAGTATAATCTCATGTTATGTGTACTTGATTCATGTCCAAGCATGAAAATTATCCATTTCTTAGTTAGATAAAATGCTATCTTTCTAAATATTTATCATGCAAACAATCAAATTGGACTTTGATAATTTACATTAAACCAAATTCAAAATTTTGTCATTTTATAACAAGTTTTTATAAATATGAAAAAATTCAGGGGGAGAAAATAAATATGGAAATATCAAAGGCAGCGGAAAATGTGTATAATCATACAATTTAAAATTTGAAATTTTAAAATTTTGAGATTTAAATAAAGCCAAGTCAAGCCAGCACACAAACACAACAGTTTGACACAAATACATGCACAATATTGCTTGTGAGTGATATACTATCATCCATATATCAATCATGTTAAAATTATAAAATTTTAACAAACATTCAAATTTTGAAACATTTCAAAATAAATTTTAAGAAAAAACAAGAAAAATTCAAGTCTCTACAACATATGTATTAATTTACATAGCTGATGAGCAAAACAAAAATTTTCAAAACAAACAAAATTTTAAAATTTTGACAACTGTTATCACAGCAGACAAACAAACATACATCCGTTGTAGCTACAGTTAACCAATAAAGATGCAAAATACACTAAATGTTTATAACAAACAAACAAACATGCATTCGCTATACATCTTTGATCATACAAGTGTTCACAGCGTATGATGTTGGTAAGGCATCCGCTGTGAATACAGTGTTGAGCAGCGCATGACTAAATTTAGTCATCCGTTGTTGAAATAGTAGAAGTGTACATAGCGTATGTACACAAGTAAGCATACGTTGTACACCATCATCAAGCATTCACAACGCATGACAATAAGTCATCCGGTGTGAATATCTCATGATCAAACAAAGTATACATAGCGCATGAACAAATGTTCATCCACTGTGAATAACCAAACAATCATTCAAGTTTACATAGCTCATGAACAAATGTTCATCTGCTTTGTGAACAGTGGTCAAAACACAGCGTATGACTTTTAGTCATCATGGTCCAGAGCGCATGACTAAATAGTCATCCGCTATGTACATAGTCAAAAATATTCAAGTGTCCACAATGCATGACCAAATAGTCATCCACTGTATACACAGTCAAACATTCAAAGGGTCCACAACGTACAATATAAAAGTTGTACAACGGATGCACTGTACCCATAGCGTATGTGTATTTCACAGCGCATGACTTAAATTAAAATTTTAAGTTAAACTGTTTACATAGCGCACATACAAACTGTATACATAGCAGGCATTCATTTTGTTTGTTGTATATATAGACCAACACTTGTCATTTTTCATTCATCATGAGTGTGAGAGAGAAAAATCAAAATTTTAAAATGTTCAACAATGCGATAAACCTTTAAACCCCTGATCAATCAAAACCCCAATATTTGTTTGATTTAACTACTGATTGTCAATCAAATAGGTATAACAACATGATTCTAATTATCATACAATCATTAAAACATCCGGTTCATCAATTTTGAATTTGACATTGTCAAAGCTAAGTCGAAGAATGAACTGTAATCAAACATGAATCATTTGATGTTTAAAATGAAATCAATCATTGAATATATGTTAGATGACCTTAATCGCATGTATTAGGACTGTTATTATGAAGAAATTTGATTAAGTGTTCATCAAGTTTATGAACAGTCATGATGTTCATGCCAATACCATTCAAAAACTGAATTTTGATGTTTGAAAATGTTTAAAATGACTTGAAATATATTATAATTTGATAAATATATTCACACGTCAGCTATAAACATGTAAAGTTAGTTAATTTGGCATAACATTGATTACAACAACATCAAATGTATATACATTCAATGTGCATTGAATGGTAGGGTTTGACTTTAAAAGTCAAACTGAAATTCTTATATGATGTTGTTATGAAATAAATCAGTACATGTCATGAAACATACAACTCATTGTAATGAAACAAACATGATATCAAATAATTTGGATCAAAATAACTTGAAATCAACTAGATTTACTTGATTAAAATTGACCAAAATTGACCTATTAAAAGCAAACTGATCCAATGAGTGTTTTTAAACAAACGTACACTTAGTCAAACTCATTATGTTCAACATACATATGTTATCATTTCATAATAATGACAATTTTCCTATGAACACTTGATCAACATTTCATCACATTAAACATCATACATCATTATCATACAAGTTACTAACACACTCTTCTTCATTGCAGATATGGCAAACTTAGTATTTGTCAGAGATCATAATCTCTGTGCTTTTCTCAACCCTAATGCTCCTAAAGCTGAAAATTATAGAGACATCATTCAAACCATAAGATAGACAAGCCTGCTTCATGCTATGACAGCCAGGCCAGAGATCTACGAATATCATATTGTCCAACAAGTTGTTGTGTCTAACATACATGATCATCAGATCATCACCTCAAAGTGATAAGGAGAGTTTTACAACTTGGAGATGAACACTCTGAAGGACCAGTAGAGTTTGATGAAAACTATGTCCTTCATGTTTTCAGGCAGATTGGTTATACAGGTACAATCGACAAGAAGCAAATCAAGAAGTCCTTAATGTGTGCACAATTCAGATTCTTAATGCACACATATAAGAAAACAATAACAAATAGGAAGACTGGCTGGGATGCCACTTCTTTGAGGAGCTCTTCAGCTATAGCAAGTATCATTGCTAAAAGGCCCTTCAACTTTGTAGCGCAAGTATTAAATGGGATGACTTATAACTTGACAAAAGTAAGGAATAAATTCCAAATGTATCCAAGATACCTCTGAATGATCATTGATGATCTACTCCCAAACATTCCAAAAGTAGGTGCTATCTTCCAACCTATTCATTTTAATGAACATGTGCTTAATAGAATCAAGTCCAGTCTCTATCAAGGAGATGAAGTAACTGTTCCACCACACATGATTGATCATGACATACCTGTTCCTAAAGTATTCTTGAGGATTCCAGGTCAGGGAGAACCACACATGATGTTTCAAAACATTATTCATCAAGCACCAATCATTCAACTACACCAATCATACAAGAAGAAGAACAAGTTGCACCCATACAAGAACCAATCATTCAAGAAGAACAAGGTGATCCTGCATAAGAAGAAGTGAAAGAACAAGAACAACATCATGTTGAACATTACATGCCTTCTCCACCTCATAGCCTATACTTTTCTGATCAGCAAACATTATCCTCTCTTTTAAGAGACATTGATGCATCACTTGCAGAACAAGCAACTCACCAAGAAGAAGTTGGAACATCTTCCATGCATGAACATGAACAAGAAGAACAAAGTGTTCATGTTAAGCATTGAAGATCATGTATAGGTTGGACTCACCTTAGATTAGGTTATGTTTATATTTCTTTGTAATAGGCTTAATGTTAGTTTACTTTTGTATGTTGGTTAATTAGTTTAGTTTTGCTGTCACAGCGAAACTATGAGCGAAACTATAGTTTCGCTCATAGTCAACTGCTAGTTTCACCTGGTGAAACTGTTAGTCTCAGCCGGGCGAAACTGTGACTTTAGCAGAATAGTTTCGCTGACAGCGAAACTATCAGCAAAACTATCATTACTATATATAGTTTTAATCCTGTTCATTGTTGGGTATCCTTGCAAAACCCTAATCGTTTACTCTTGTTGTAAGTGTCTATTGTAGGCGGAATTTTCACAGAAAAATATTGAGCCTTTGTTCTTTTATTGTATTGGTTCATTAATTGCTTTATGTTTAATACTTTTGAATTCTTCTTCTTCATCATAGTGTTTGTTGTTTGTTATTATTGTTGATATTGAATGAATCAACCTCTCAAGTGTACTGAAATTCGATCAAATGGACCAACAAAATGGTATCAGAGCTATAGTGCTCTTGATCGTTTGAGGTTATTGGTTGTTTATGTTCAATATCAATATTTCATCAATTCTAGATCAAATTTGAGTGTATTTGATATGGAATTTGATTGAATTTTGTTTGTTATTGGTTGGAAAAGCCTTGGTAATCATCAGATCTCAAGATCATTGAGATTTGGGTGATTTCAGATTGATTTCATGTTCAAAAAGCTTTTCAGATTCAATGGGCGAAATTAGAGTTCTTCCAGTGAAACTGTCATCTTCATCCAGCGAAACTACAAGTGTTTTACACTTTGTGGTTGTTTCGAGCATCTCAGCGAAAGTATAGACTTTGAACAAAAGTTCAGCAGTGTTTGTGTTCAACTTCCAAGCGAAACTACTGTCAAAATTACCTCTGAACGAAAGTTCAAGCTTGTTTCGTTCAAAATTGTCGGCGAAACTAAGCATTTTCAAGCTTCTGGCTAGCGAAATTGCTGCCGAAATTACTAGCGAAACTACTATTCATTCTGCGAAACTAGCATGTCTAAGATGACTACTCTCACTCTTGCTGATCTTGAAAGTGTGGCACCCAACAGACCCCCGAGACTCATCAACGGAGACAATTTTGAAGATTGGAAGAGATGTCTCAAAGCCTTTTTCTTCTACACTGATCACAATCAATGGGAATCAAATATTTCTGGTCCACACATACCAACCGTTATTGTTGGTGATGTTGTTTCTCTAAACAAGGACCCAGCTATGTTCAATGAAAGAGATCTAAAGTTGATTGACAGAGATCAGAAAGCCTTCGGAGATTTAACTCTATGCCTGGCACCAGACATCTACAATCATTTTGCTGAACACAAGAATGCTAACTCTCTTTTTGATGCTCTTTGTGAGTTCTATGACGGAAATGATGAGTTGGTAAAAGATAAGAGTATTCAAGCTGAAAAGGAGTTTAACTCTTTTGTGGGATACAAGAACGAGAGTCTCACCGATCTTACAAATCGTTTTCAGACAGTTTCGAGCACGCTGAAGAAATATGATGAGAAACTCTTAAATAGTGAGCAAGTAAACAGGTTGTTAGACTCTCTCCCACCTCAGTGGAGTTTACAGGTGAGGATGTTAAAGCAAGAAAGAGGTTTCACTGACTACAAGCTTATGGACATCATTAATAAGCTTAAATCATTTGAGTTAGATATGAAACGAAGGGAGTTTAATCATACCTTGATGCCTTCATCTGGTTTCACTTAGAATGCTGCATTACCTTCTTCCGCTGCAAGCTCTCCAATGCAGGCATCACGACAAGGAGGAGTGAATACTGGTGATCATTCTGGTGGTAGTGTTAATGCTAGTAGAGATCAAGCTAACTCGGAAGCAAATGCTGGAACGTCAATTCCATCTGAAATGATGGCTCTATTTGGCATGTTCGTACAGAGCTATGAGGCATTAGTGGCTAGAGAGTTGAAAGGAAAAGGAATGACAATGGAGGATATGTATCAGGTGGATCCTGATGATCTAGAAGAGACTGACATTCAGTGGCAAATGGCGATGTTGACTCTAAGAGCCCGAAGATTTATGGAGAGAACTGGTAGAAAGAATTTTGGAGGTCAAAGCTCTAACTCCAAATTAGGATTTGATAAATCCAAACTGAGGTGCTTTAATTGCAAACAATTAGGGCACTTCAAACGAGAATGTCCACTGCCGATTGTCACTAATTCAAGCAATTCAGGAGCCCCAAGATTGGCCTCAAGCGGGGATAAAGAAGAAATGAAACAGAAGAAAGAGACAGCCTTGATCTCTAATTTTGACTGGAGTGCAGAAGTTGAAGAGACGAGAGAAGAAATTAACCAAGCGTTGGTTGCTGAGATTGTTGAAAAGAAGGAGAAGATGAATAGTGAGGAAGAATTTGATCCATTTAAAGAGTTTAGAAGTGAAGCTTATGAAACTGAGGAGGGTTTAAGAAGATTATAGAAGAAAATTTGAAGGCAGAGGTTATGACAGAGGGGGAAGATGAGAAGGTGTTGAGAGCAGGAAGCTAGACCACAGAGCACAGCAATGAGAAAGATGATTCTGCCACCACTGTCGAGGAAAACAAGCTGAGTACTCCGGTGTGTCAATGCGAGAAAGCTTTGGCAGCAGAAAAAGTGGTGATGGGACTTCCTTATGAGGAGTCATCCACTAAAGCTGTAAATAGTGTATGGCATGTTGATAGTGGCTGCTCCAGACACATGACGGGGCTAAAGGATTTATTGACAAATTATCAAATAATCAATGGAGGATATGTCGCGTTTGCCGGTGACAAGAAAGGAGGAAAAATGATTGGCCAAGGAGATGTTTCCAACGGCTCTCTTACTCTAAAGAAAGTGAATTATATGCCAGAGCTAGCTTTCAATCTGTTGAGTGTCTCTCATATTTTCAATAAGCATATTCCGGTCTTGTTCAAGTCCAATGAATGTCTCTTTCTGAAATCGGAGATTGATATTCCAGAGGAGATGCTGCTTATGCGGGCTCCGAGAAAGAATGACACATATCTTCTTGACATGGCTTCAAGAGAATCAACGTCTACGGTTATCTGTCTTCTGTCAAAAGCCTCCACATCCGAGTCTTTCCTATGGCATCGCAGATTGGGTCATGTTAATTTCAAAAATATAAACAAATTAGTTAAAAACAATCTTGTTAGGGGATTACCTTTAAAAGACTTTTTAGTGGTTGAGAAATGTTTGGCATGTGCCAAAGGAAAACAACATAAGAAACCACATAAACCAAAACTTGAAAATAGCATATCTAATCCCCTCGAGTTGTTACATACTGATTTGTTTGGCCCAATAAGAAGTAAATAAATTGCTAAGAAATCTTTCTGTCTTGTGGTTACAGATGATTTTTCCAGGTATTCCTGGGTGAGATTTCTTGCCCATAAAGGAAAGGCTGCTGAGGAGCTGCAGAAGTTGATTCTTTCTATTGAGATGATAAGCAAGAGGAAGGTTATGGCGATTCGAAGTGACAATGGTACCGAATTCAGAAATCAAATTTTTGATTCGTTCTGTGCTGGTAAAGGTATTCTGAGATAGTTCAGTGCAGCGAGAACACCTCAGCAAAATGGTGTTGCTGATAGAAACTATTGCACCCTCATTGAAGCCGCTCATACTATGCTGATTGAGTCCTCTTTACCCATCATCTTCTGGGCAGAGGCAGTGAATTGTGCTTCATATCTTCTTAATAGGGTGTTGATCGTCAAAGACAAAATGAAGACTCCATATAAACTGTTCCATAAGAGGAAGCCTTTGATTGATTTCTTTCGGCCATTCGGATGCTCGTGCACCTTACTGAATACCCAGGCATAGAAGACAAAATTTGGTGCTGTGTCTGATGAATGTTACTTTGTTGGCTATTCATCCTCTCAGAAAGCTTATCGGGTGTACAACAAGAGAACCCGTATTGTTCAAGAGTCTTTTTATATTGATTGGCAGGAATATAATTCCTCTGATGTCCGATCCGAACCTGCATGGTTCTTTGACTCCAATACGGTTTTCAACTCATTTAATCTTCCAGTTTTTGATGATGATGCGTCCACTTCTACTGTTCAAACAAACATCATTCCTCCAGATCCATTACCCATCGTTACTCCCATTATTCAACCTGTTCCTCATTCATCACCTGACAATGTCACATCTGTTGACATTGCATCTTCTTCATCATCCTTTGACATTCCACCTCCACCTGTTTCCGCTTCTCTTCCCTCGTCACCTACATCTACATCTCAGCCTGTTCCATCCACATAACCAGTTGACTCTAATCAACCATCTTCAAATACCCTATGTTTAACCACTGATTTTAAAACCTTGAAAGACCACCCCCATGATAACATTATAGGTTCCATTACCGATGGAGTGCGGACGTGGAGTCAATCTAGTTTGATTAATGTATGCCTATTCTCTTGTTTTATATCCCAAGTCGTACCGAAGAATGTTCATGCAGCCCTTCAGGATCCTTGTTGGGTTGAGTCGATGCAATTGAGCTACAACAATTCAGGAAGCTCAAGGTGTGGACCCTGGTTGATCTCCCACCAAACAAATGCCCACTAGGCATGAAATGGGTGTTCAAGAACAAACCCGATGACCGTGGTATTGTGGTTAGAAACAAGTCAAGATTGGTGGTTCAGGGATTTGCTCAAGAAAAGGGGATTGATTACTCAGAAGTCTTTGCTCCCGTAGCCCGTCTTGAAGCTATTAGGATTTTTCTGGCTCATGCCGCCAATAAGCACTTCAAAGTCTATCAAATGGATGTCAAATGTGCATTTCTCTATGGAGACATTGACGAAGAGATATACGTGTGTTAACCACCAGGGTTTGAGGATCCCGACTTCCCCGACAAAGTCTACAAGCTTGATAAGTCCCTTTATGGCCTTCATCAAGCTCCTCGGATCTGGTACGAGACTCTAACACAGTATCTTTTAAGCAATGGCTTTTCTCGTGGCACCATTGATATGATGTTATTCAAGAAGGAAGTGGATGGTGAGATGCTGATTGTGCAAGTCTACGTGGATGATATTATTTTTGGCTCCACCAATCCAAAGCTGTTTTGGGAGTTTGAGGAAGTTATGCGTAGCCATTTTGAAATGAGCATGATGGGGGAGATGTGCTTTTTCCTTGGGTTGTAAGTTGAACAAAAACCAGAGGAAATTCTCATTCATCAGGAGAAGTATATTAAAGACATTCTGAAGAAATTCAACATGGATGATGCTTCTCCTGAACTCACTCCATTCACTGCTCAAACTTGCCTCACTCCAGACGAGAATGGAAACCTGTTGATCCTCATCTTTTAAGATCTATGATCAGTTCCCTTATATATCTTACAGCAAGCCGTCCTGACATAAACTTTGTTGTAGGATACTGTGCTCGATACCAATCTGCCCCGAAGGAGTCTCATGAAAAGGCAGTCAAACAGATTTTTTGTTATCTTAAAGGCTCTTCTCGTTTAGGGCTTTGGTATCCTTTTGGTGGGTATTTTGACTTACATGCTTATTCTGACAGTGATTCAAATAGTTGCAGGTTAAATAGAAAATCGGTTACTGGAGGATGTCAGTACCTAGCAAATTGTCTTGTATCATGGTAGAGCAAGAAACAGACTATTGTCTCTGTTTCCACGGGGGAGGCAGAGTACATTGCTGCTTCAAGCTGCTGCTCACAAGTGCTCTAGATACAACATCAGATGATTGACTACGGCATCAACTTTCTCCACACCCGTTGTTCTGTGACAACGAAGCAGCCATTTGCATCATAAAGAATCCTATCCATCATTCCCGAACCAAGCACATCGAGACACGGATTCATGCAATCCGTGATGCTCAGGAGAAGGGTTTTATTGATATTATTCCCATTGATACTAAAAATTAAAAAGCAGATCTTTTCACTAAAACATTTGATAAACCTCGTTTTTATGAATTGATCTCTATGCTAGGATTAATATCATTTTAAAATCCATTTTTCTTTAAATCTAGGTCATGTGAATATTGTTTATACTTCTTTGTTTTTCTTTTTCATCTTTTTGGTAAGCCCCATAGCTCTTCCTCATTTCACATAATAAAAAAAACATATATATATATATATATATATATATATATATATATATATATATATATATATATAATATAATATAATATATATAAAAATCTTTACTTTGAAATTTCTTAAATCTTGTTGATTTGTAGAGATTTCGGGGGAGAATAATAAACGGTTTCCTTCTTGTTCTCTATTGCAGAATTATCCTAAATTTGCTGACAAGGATGATGTGAAGGAAGTCAATAGTATTGTGTTAGGATATGCTTGATAGGTTCAGCCAGAAAGCGAAGTAGACAGTAATCTCGTGGCTAAACTAACAGAATAAGAAACTTGGTGATTCAGATAATTTCCTTGACATTTTTGGCCTTCACAAAGTTATTAGTCGTTGTTCAAAATGGGTTGAGAACGTGATATTTCTACATTGATTTATTTTTTAACAAAAGTATCCTTATTCTTCTTTGCCATCCTATCTCAAAAGCTATATGCTTGTTCTTCTTTGTTTCTAAGAAGCTCCTGTCTGTATTCTTCCTCGTGCTTATCTCATCTGCTATGTGTGAACATTGACTTGGAGTGATGATCTCCTTTGAGGTACGATAGCACTGACCTGGAGCTCTCATCGGCACAATTTGATGATCTTCTTTGTTATATGTAAGTATAGACCTGAACCTCTCATCTGAAAGACTCAATTGATCAACTCCTCTATTATACGTGAGTATAGACCTGGAGCTCTTATCATTTGATGTCTATAAGGAATGTGCTTCTTTTGTAAAAGGATCTTTGTTACTTTTAAAAAGGAAATAGTCAAACAGGATGTGTCATTTGTTCAATATATCATGAGGACAGGATTAGTTTCTTTGCCAAATGTCTGTGGGGACTGAGTCATTCAAGTGTTCTTTAAATGAACCAAAACATGATAACTATAGCTGCGGTTTACTTGTTGAAAAGAAGAAGGCATGGACTTAAAAGGACAAGTATATTAGTAATTCCGCCGAACTATGACTCTCCAGAAGATCTCTTTAGCTTCTCGTTCCTCTCTATCCTTATTTTTTCTTCTTTTATTATGTTAAAAATATGTGAAGTTTGGTGAGGTCTTGTGGGGAAAATTCTTTAATTCTTTTTCTAAATATTTTATTTTATATGATTTTTGAAGGGTAAATAATTTTTTTTTTAAATTTTAAGTTTCCAGCGAAATTATACTTTCGTTGATAGTTTTGCAGAGTGATATTGTAGATTCGCCGGCTCTTTCGCTCAAATCAGAGTCATTTCTGACCAAAGCTTATACGGGCGAAACTATAGTCTATATATCGCTTCTTGCGAAACTAAGACTTCTTTTTTGCTCAATCGAGGATTTAGGTCTTTGAGAGTATACCGTGTCTATCTCGAACGATTCTTAGATTCTGTGTGTTTGTTACATGTTTGATGGTTGTTTAAGCACCTAATGTGAGTTTTGAACCATGGACAATAATTTAATCTAGGTTTTATCAACTCGTTTTGAACCGATTGGCTGAGACTCTTCAGTACCTTCGCAGTTCTTACTGCAAAAGTATCGATAGTCCAGCGAAACTGAACGAAAGTTCAAAGGTTTTTCAGCAAAACTATGAAGTCATGCTATCCGAGCGAACTGAACAGTTTCGCTGGTCATGTTTCAGTTTCGCTGCGCCGAATTTATAGTTTTGGCGTGCCGAATCTATTGCTCTGTCATGTCGAAACTGCTTCATGCTTGTTTCCGAAATTACATTTTCGCCTGCTGAAACTACTGCTTCGGCTAGCGAAACTATACTTTCGCCTAGCAAATTTAAATTGATTTTTCTACATTTTATTCTTTTTAATTATTTTTCTTTATTATTCATTTTAATATATCTTTCTAATGCATTTCATCTGCTTTTCAGATTATATGGCTAATCTAAAGTTTGACGAGAGGAATAACATCACGGCCATCTTGGATGATACACATCCCAAAGCTGCGGGATTTAGAGATTGTATCCGCTGGCTTCAGAGATCACCCATTGAATATGCGGTCACTCATTCTCCCACCATCTACGATCTATAGATCAGAGATTTCTGGCGTACTGCCGAGTAAGACACCAGAGCCAATCCTTAGAGGATTGTTGCGAGAGTACTGGAGAACCACATTGTTATTACTGCTGAGATCATTTCACGCATGTTGAGACTCTAAGAGGATAGTGGGGATGAAGTCGTGTTGACAGACCAGGAGGTTTTTGATGCATTCAGGAGTATTGGATACGAGGGCCCTCCTTTTGGCACTAGAAAGGGGATCAAGAAGTCCTTTTTGTCCAAGGAGTGGAGATATATCGCCCATGTCTTCATCATGTGCTTAGATCACCAAAAAGGTGGATCCGATGGGCTAAATCTTGACTGGGCCAAAGCTATGGTTATATTTTGTAGAGGGCAGAAGGCCAATATAGCCCAACTCATCTTTGACTGCATGGCAGAGAATGTAATGGTCCTAAAGAAAGATAAATGGCTGTTGTATCCTCGATTTCTGCAGATGATTATTGATGAACTTATTCCTAATGTACCGAGGCACGGGGAGATAAAGAGGTTAGTGCAGATGAACACTCGCATTTTTGCCGATTGCTGTGAGATAAGGCACGATTTCAGTGGGAAGATTACACATCTGCCGGAAAATATGTACCCTCCTGAAAGATAGAATTATATTCGGAGGGTGGTTGAGTCAGAGGATAAGAGGGCTGAGGAGACGAGACATAAGCAAGCTGAGTCAATGAAGTAAAGAAAGAGGTATGCTAAAGAGAAGGATTATGACTTCGAAGATGAGATTCATGAGGCTGAACAAGAAGTAAGGGCAGAGAAGGAAAGAAGGTCAAAGAAAAAGGCTGAGGAGGGGTAGTCCGAGAGGAGGACTAAGCACAAACATCAAGCATTCACTGAGCCCCAGAGAAGGGAGGAAAGAGCTGGTCTGGATGAGGATGTTATTAGGTACCTCAACTCCTCTTTGAGGTTAAAGACTTGCTCAAGGACTTTCAGGAAGTAAAAAAAATGAGTTTGAGCAAACATACAAGAGATATAAAGAGATAAAAGACCAACAAGAATTCCAAAAGAATCTACCAAAGGATCCATAGATTGATAAAATTACATACTCCCAGGTTAAAAGCTGGTTGAGTCATACAAGGATATCTTACATATCATATGTAGGCAAATCTTTATCTCAAATAAAGGATATGGCTAGAAAAATTTACAACAACATGCTAACCAGTGCATTAAAGCCACAGATCTCTAGACCTCATCCTGCTTCATCATTATCAATATATCATCAAGCCCCACCAGAATTACATCCAATTAAAGAACCCAGACAATTTATGTCTTATAGGCTTTGTCCTGAAGCTAATGAGGTGAGGGAGATGATTAATGAAAACACTAACTTTGTCAAGTTGTATGACAGAATAACACTGACAGCATCTGCTGATGAAAGAAAGATAGTTGCATGGAAATATGATGAAATCTGGAACACAGTACTCATCAAGAGAGTATCTGGCTTAGTCCAATACCTATCATACATATCCTAACTGGGATCTTGAGCTATGACGATAGATTAGACCTGATGCAATTAAGGATGGTCAATCACACCAATAATCCCAGGGTAGCAGATTTCTATCATATCTTGAGATGTTATATGAACAGACATCATCATGAGATGAAAGCAAAAGCAGACAGAGAGGACAAGCTTTACTTGGCTAAGTTGAGAAGAGAGCAACAACTGGTAAGTAAGCGAATGAAACAAATTGAAGAACCTTCAACCCAGATTGATACTGAACTTTTTGAAAGGGTTGGATACCCAATTAGACCATCAGACTTAAAGTTAATCATGAAGAAGATTGATGGTAACCTATACAATCATCCAATTACCAAGTAGTACTATGACGAAACATATTTTGAAGTGGTATTGGAGAGAAAGCTTGAAGATAAAGAAGCAGTTGACATCAGACTTTTGAACTAGTGGAGATTAAACTGCTACATCCCTCCTATGTTTATTTCTAAAGACCAAGTCATTCCCTGCTATAGAAGATGTCTTAAACAAGGATGACTGCTGCTACTTCATACATATGCTAAGGATTTTAGGCATAGTTTATGTGAATGTTGCACTAAAGCAAAGGATTGAGACAAATCACCAATCATTAACACACATATAAAGAATTACTGGCCTTAGAATATCAGACAATAACAACATTAAGTTCTTAAGGGGAATCATGTTGTAACCACATTGGTTAGCAACATTGATGTGCAAAGCTAGGATCTATCAACCCTAGAAAAGATGGTTCACCTCTCCATCCATTGTAAGTGTGATGATCAAAACAATGCAGTACAATATTTTGCTGAACATATTGTAAACTGTCAGAATGCAATGAAGATCACTCCTTTGACTGACCAAGTCAAGGAAGCTGAAAAAGATCAGATTACAGAGAAGGATGCTGAAGAGTCATTGAAGGCCACAACTGAATTCCAAAAGAGTGTTGATGAAGCTGGACCATCACACACTTAAAGGTTTCTATCAAACAAACAGACAAAAGCAAACAACAAACATATCTAACCTTTCAAACAAAAAAACATCCAACCATGCATAACAGACAATAAGTACATCAGAGCATCAATCATTCTTCAATATCATACATATCATCAATCACACAATAACAAATCAAACAACCAAACATATATGATTCGAAACATACAAGGCAATCTGATTACACATGTGAAATCAGTTAATCATTCATGTAATTTATCAATCATACATGTAATCAATCAATCTTACATGTAATCAATCAATCATACAATGTAATCATTTAATCAACCAATCATTCATTATCAGTCAATCATACAATTAATCATACGATCATTCAAATTAACCATAATCAAACACCTTATCACTAGCAATCAAAGGTAAAGGATGGCAACATCATTCAAACATCATAAGTCAATCATTCAATCATGCAAATCATTCAATCATACATCATAATTCAATCATGCAAACATCTATATCAAACACAATTAACACACTAGCACTAACAAACATAACAGTCACAAGCAAACATCAAAGATTGGCAACATCATCCTTAGGGAGAGTATAGTTGGACTCAACAAGTGCATTAAAGGATAATGCTTGCCATAATCAAACATAATGTGTTCTAACATTCAAACAATCATTAAGTAACACATTAGTATCATTAACATTCATAACATACACTAATTATTGTTTAAATTTCTTTTTTAGGTTTGTAGATAAACGAAATTTTGCAAGTGTCGGCAGCGGATGAAGAACTATCCACAGCAAATGATCAAGTCTATGCAGTGACTGAAGAAAAAGCTCAACTGACTACATCGAATGACCAACACACATGCAGTGGATGACCAATGTCCATAGCTGAAGAACAGTCCAAAACGGATGTTCAGCTATAGCGGATGAACTATCCACAGCGGACATGATCAAGAAAACACACAAGTGTTCACAGCGGACAACATCCAAGACACAGCGGACGCCTTATTCAACATCCACAGCGGACGACTTAGCATGCACAATGGACAGTCTATCAACCATAGCGAACTACTTAGACTTAAGATTTTATGTAATTTTAGTTTACATAAGGGTATTTTTGTAATTGTATATAGCTATGTGTATAGGCTATAAATAGCATAATACCCTAATCCTTTGTAAGCTTTTGAACAATCAATACAAACAAGCATTTTATTATCTTCTGAGCATTCAATCACTAGCAAACATATAATCATACACACACATAGATATCATATCATTAATCATGGGTTTTCGCATTATGATTAAGGAGTATTGATTATATAACAATATGTTGTTATATTTGAGGGATTAGAATCGATCCTTAGGGGAATTCATTTGGTTTGTTCTTGTGTTACAAGTCTAAAACCCGAATTCCATCAAAGATTTTGGTTTTAGGGGGAGTAAAGTTTGAAAAAATAACGAAAATATTGTGTTCAAAAGTTTATAAAATGAATTTTCAATGCTAAATAGGAAACGATAGTGCATTTCTTGATTTTGGTATATTACATACAAAAAGCTTAAAAAGGAACTGACTTGGATTATGTTGCTTTGTGATGCACTGAAACTAAATTCTCTATGACTAAAGTGGTTATGCATCATGGTTTCGTAGTAACACTGATTCCAGGCTAAAACAGACTGAGAGTTACAGTCTAGTCATACTCAAGCTAGTTACTTTCTGATTCAGTGATTTTCATTAGTATTCCATATATATATATATATATATATATATATATATATATATATATATATATATATATATATATATATATATATATAATGAAAAGCGATAAAGATGAAGTTCAAGAAAAACAAAAGAAGAAAATTGAAAAATAACAAAAGAGCAAAACGATACCAAAAGGCCATATAGGAATAAAAGATTGTTCACAATAATAATAGATATGTCAAAGATATACAAACTATATGATAAATATTTTCTTTTTGAGAATATCTTCTAACATAGGAGGCAAAATCAAAATATGTGGCATGTAAGTCCGAATTGGCATATATATGTCCAAAACGTCTTGCAAGGGCAAAAGATAAGTCTGAATGCCTGTTAATAAGTCCAACAAACTTGTTAATATTCTATGTTCAGAAATATTTTTCAGGCTAGTTATTCTCTAAATACACATTATAATAAATCTAATAATCTTGAGAATACTTATTAGAGTAAAAAGTTTAAGTCAATTTGGGGTGACTTGAAATCTCAAAAGTATCTTGAAACTAAATAGGAGTTCAATAGGATTTTTGATTGTGGGATCTATTGATTTCATATAAATAAAGCAAAACATGATAATAATCACAACATATGTGTCTTAGTAAAAATTGAAGTATGAGTTTAATTTGGATAAATCATATTAACAACCAGCTTAACCAGTCTTATTCTAAATACAGTCGGATGATGCTAATAATTGATTTTAAAGAAATATGATCCTATACTTAAATATTCACAAAAATATTTAAGTTATAAGTCTAGGATTTTATATGTTTTACTTTGTTTCATTTTGTTTTGATTTACCAAAATTTGTTCATAAAATTAAGAGTTTCTGGTTAAAAATCAAAACATGGTTAAACATGATATTAAATTAATAAATCAAAAGATAATCAAATAAAAATGAAGAAAATTTTTAAAAAATTTGAAAATTAAAAAATTTGAGCTTCTCGCGTGTGAGAAGTTCATAATGTACGAACAATCTATTGCACGCGAGAGCTAACTTCTTGCGCGAGAAGTCATAGGGTTATAAAAGTAACTGTTGTGCGAGTAGTTGACTATTCGCATCACATAACAGTCGATCTTTCTCTCAAAAATTATTCTATGTTTTGAATCATTTCTTGTGATAGACACGTTCATTGTGGTTGATTATTGGTACCTAAGAGTTTTTTAAGGTATATTGATAATTAGTGATTTGTTTTAATTGAGTTTGATTTTGAACCGAATCTTGTTTGACAGATAAAATTCAAATCTAATGAAATTAATCAAGTATAAGCATAATACTAACATAATTGATCCTAAATGACATGGTTTTAATAGTTAACACTCTCTAAAATGGTTGAATTTAAAAACTGATTTTTTGAACAAATTGCACGCGATAAGTTTTCAAAAGATGAACAGACATGAGTCGCTTCGAATTAAACACATGGGAATCTTTAACTTGTCACGCGAAATGTTGACTTTTGGTTAAAACTAATTCTATGTGACTAATGACATGTTGCATGACAAGTTGAGATAAAATAAAAACTAATCGCATGCGATAAGCTTCTTGTCGTGCGAAAAGTTCTAAACTCCAAATGCTTTAAAATTTTTCTATGTCTGAATGTTTAACATTGATACTTTGATACTAATAAATGTTTATTCATTTTTGATTTCATATGGCGAGATAAATGGTTTTTAACAAAAACCATAATGTTGTGGCTTATCTTGGTGATATACCAAAAGACAAGGCATTATTTAGATCTCTTATTGATGGGCTGAAGACTTCACGCATATTTCATGCTATTACAGCTAACCCGACCATCTACACTGACATTCTTGATCAGTTTTGGCTATTTGCAGCCAATTAGAGAGATTCTCATGGAGAACCGTGTATCACTACTATGGTGAAAAAGAAGAAGATAGTTATCACTACTAAGGTGATTAACAGTGTCTTACTGTTAGAAGTTAGCTTAATGCTCCCGTGAAGATAGATGATGATGTTACACGAGATTGTCTAAAGAGAATGGGATATGATCATCGTTATCCATCTTTGGAGAAGAAGCATTTACCTCTATTATAGAAGCTTTTGTTTCATGTGGTTGTTCACTGCTTAAGCAACCTGAAGGCAGGGCTAGACAACGTTAGTGCTATATTCGGATCACTGCTGGTTTCATTAGTCGATGACTTACCATATAGCATATCTAAGGCTATTTTTGCTGAGATGCAGAAGAATGTGATTGCACCGGCTAGGAAGAAATTTATTATACATCCTTGGTTTATTCAGATGATCATGAACGCTCCTCATCCTAAGTTAGTTGTGTCTGATTCTTTTACCTATGCTGTTATGGTGATGAAGAAAGATATTTTTACTTATCTGATAAGATATCACGGGAATGCGTGGAAGGATGATCATTTCGCCAAACTTGGCAGATTTATTGATGGGTATCAACCTGATGATTAGCCTCTCACCAATAGGATGCTATTAAGCAACAACAGACTGATCAAGCTGCACCTTCTTCTAAAACTCCTAATGATGCTCTAGAAAGTACTCAGTCAGCTAGAATGTCTATTAAGGAAGAGGTCGATTCATGGTTCAGTGTTAGTGAAGCCGACAGTGAAAGGATTAGACAAGTTACTTATATACTGCAAGAAAGACCAAGAGTGTAAGTTACACCGACCAAGAGTGCAAGTTACACCGACTAAGAGCACTACTGATGATATTGACACTGATTTTATTCATGAGGACTCACCATCTACTTAGAGGAGGAAAAAGAGGATGATAAGGAAGAGGGTTGAGTCAGACAGTAGTTCATGTGGTATGGGTAGAGGACGAGGTGTTATTTGAAATCATCGGACCCTGATGACCGTCGTGTCAACTAGTAGTGATATTCCTGTGTATGAGCCTCCAGTTATAGTCAGTGATGCTATTTGTCAAGACGTACCTGTAATTTTTATAGAATCTACTACTATAACATCATCTCCAATTCCCACTACTGATGAAATTATAAGTACACCACCAACAGATCAAGGACATGATGATACATTTGGTATGGAGGATTTCATCAATACACCTTTTATAGCTCACCAACATGCGTTACACTTGTGAAGAGGGTTTAGGTTTTGGAAAAAGAGATGTTGGATGAAACCCAACAGATTTATGAGCTACATGCTCTAAATCAGGATAAGGATGAGAGGATCAAGAATCTTGAACATCAGTAACAATTTTTATTTAGCTATGTTCAAATTCTAAAGAATAACATTAGAGGCCTCACTTCCAGAGTTCCATTCTTATTTGCATAACAGAGAACTATTAAAGTTGGAGAGTCAAGTGGAAAGATTCTGTTGGTCCTTATGTTGATATTGATCCTGCTACTGCTACTGATCCTATCATTAATCCTATTGCATATGAGAAGGCAATAGAGAGTACCAGAGTTGATCAAGAACCTACTAACACAATAATTGATGAGGTTACTTATGATCAATTATAGTTCATCACACTAAATAGGCATTTATTGAGCCTGAGCATGATATACAGCGTACTAAACTTGCTAATGATGATGATTTAGATCAAATGGATTTTAGTTGTGATGAGGAGGATGATATAGATGATGATGATAATGATGGTGGTGGTGGTGATGATGGTAATAATGATAAGGGGAAGAAGAAAAGAGACGATGATGATGATCAGGGCGGTGATATGGGTTCAGCTACTAGTCCTTTTAGATTGTCAGGTTCTGCTAATGTCTTCAGACCAAGATCTAATGATCCAGATGACTATATACCTTTAGATCCTACTATTGAAGAAATGTACGAGAAAGAATTCTATACGTTCCAACAAAGGATACTTGCTGAGGAATCTGATGAAGTGTTTGGTACATTTGATGACTTAGATGAGGAGGTGGATTACACTGATGTTTTTGGAAACAGTCAGAAAAGTTTATTTTCTAACATTTTGGTTGAAGAAGGAGATATTGTGAATGAACCTGGAGTTACTCAACCGAATGACAAATTTATGATCTTATTGGTTAGAGAGCAGTATGTTAGGTCGAGAATCTTAATGTTGATGCACCTCCATCGCCAGCCTAAGTGCATATGCTTAGACATTCCAAACCTTTCACAAGGTACAGAAATTCAAAGCCGATTATCAGTTGGGCGTATGACAGTGAAAAAAGATATATGCTATGAAATGATGAGTAGGAGCGATAGCATATTATCAGGACGAGCATGATTTTTTTACTCTAAGAGCGTCTGATTTGTACGTTATAGGTCATGTTCTATTTTTCAACCCGAGTAACTATGGTAAATCCATTTGTATTAGGAATATGATATGGCGACCGATTAGATCCAACTTCAAGGACTTTAAGACTGCAAAATGCAAAGTCATTATAGATGAGACTCGTATTGATCCGAATATTAACAAGCCAATGAAGATACGAGTTTACAAGCATCCTAGATATGCACAAAAGATTCCTATTAATGCCTCCATACCAGTTAACAGCTTGGCTAAGTTCATGTGGTAGGGTTGTGAAAAAGAGACTTGGCCTGCAGTTATTCATTATATGGATATGGATCACCATATCATCGACCCTATGGATCTACTCAAGTTTGGAAGAAAAGATTTGATGAAGTTGTAGGATTGTCCGATTGTAGCTGATGAATCTGTTTATTTTTTTTGCAGCATAATACGGTTGGTTGATTATGAAGGCCCTGAACAACAAGATCTATGCATACAGGGGTAGTTATAAAGTTGTAGACGTGGACTTCTAAAAATTTGATTCATTGAGCCTAGGGGAAGATTTTAGGGATTGAACCTAGAGGCTGGGGAAATTTAACAAAGATATTGAAGATCAACAAGTCGCGCAAGCACTTTTGATCCGTGCGAGAAATTTCTTCTCGTGTTAGACCTTTTTGTGTTTAGTATAAATAGATTGCTTTTGATGTAATTAAGTGGTATTCCTAATTTGTGTGAAACTTGTGTAACATTCAATCAGAGAGCAATAGAAATCAAAGTTTATTTACATGTGTTGCTTGAATCTTCTTCATTATGTTGTTTAATCTTTCTAGTTGCTATTCCATGAGCGATTACATTCCACATTCACCTCATGACGTCGATCTATATTGAATTATGAAGATCCTTACAATACCTCCATGTTGTAGTAGGTGAAATGAATTTAATAAAATAAAATTAACCATTTTAATTATACATTCTAATGTAATCTAGCCAATGATTTTCTTACAAATAATGTAAAAACATACCGTGCATTTGAAATCAGATTTCTTTTTCTCTTATCAAAAACATAGTTTTCCATCTATCTTTTAAAAAATACTTAAGAACTGACAGCCACATGTATCAACAAATTTATATAACACTTGCATCATATACTAATGAAATATTAAAGGATTTTAGAGCTGATTGTTTAAATTAAGTAGTAAACTGTTGGTGTTTATAACTTACAAATTGACAACAATTCGACCCATTGTATGCATCCTACACCTTGAGTTTTATTTCTTATACATATTCCATACAGCTTAGACATGATACTGACATCTGATGCAAACCACTATCTTCGTTCCTCATCCTCTTTCCAATCAAATCTATTCTATGGTGCCCAGAGGTAGGGAAACAAATTTCTTTTATGGAAAAACATGTTTTTGATGTTGTAAAGATAGCAAGAGTTGCATAAACTTCATAGTTAATGCCTTCATGAAAATGGTTGTTTGTTACTTATTTTCTTCAACATAATGGTTCAAAAATGTTAACAAAAAAAGATGCATGAATGCTTCACTAAAATGGATATGATCATGAAACTTCATGTCTAATTGTTCTTGACGTTTTCTAACTAAGGAGCAAGTTTGACTTTTCTTTTCATATAGTAGAATCTATTGGTTAATGTGATCAGGTGTGATACTTGAAACAAATGCTTATCATGAAAATATCCCAAATCATGTGAGCATAAACTAAATATGTAATAAAACTTTAATGTTTGTCATTACTTAAATTAAAGTTCAACAGACCTAAAATAACAGAACAACAAAAACAATATTCACTTGAACTTCATAATACACTACTTTAGGTTAAATATCTTACATTCCTAGTTAATTGATACCAATTCCCATTTATTGGAAGTGAAGTAACATTAAAATCACCAAACAAAGCAATTTTGTTTATGAATATCCAACTGATTCAAATGATAATCCTCCTATACACCACAAAACATGTTAAAAACTATGTTTTTACTCCAGAATCACTCCTAATTTTGAAACTTTCATTGATTTTTAGACAAAAAAAAATATGTAGCTTTCAACACAAATATTTGCATAATAACCAACTTACAAGATATATATATATATATATATATCAAGAATTTATAATATATGGGTCCACATTATCAAGCACTAAAACATGTAACTTATACAAAAGGGAATAATTATCAAGATAAATGTCTGTCTTAGACATCCAACATGAAGTAATCACCAACAAATAAAACCCTAACAGAGGTCGATTAAGTGAAAATTATGCCCTAATGTGTAAGGCCCCGTCCCCGGGGACCCCATAGTTGGTCATTCATAGCATCATTCATTATTAAAAACGCCTTAAATCACATTATTATAAGAAAAGAATCGTAGCGGAATAATTTAACCAAAAACCATTTCTTGCATTAATGATTACTTTTGCCAAATAATACATCGTTGTTTAGATTTACAAAAGAATATTTAGTTGCATTACAAGACAAAAATATCATAATTGCATAAATGGATGCCGGTCTCCATTCACCAAGTAGCTTCAGCCATGCCATCCTCAGCAACATCCTTACCTGCCAACTGATATACATATTAAAAAGTCAGCGTTGCTGAGTGAGTCCTAGTTTAATAATATCAAAAATATACTTTGGTAAACTTCACTTGGTGATCATTCATCATCATACATAATCCATCATTAAGAGATTCTTTATCTTTCTTTCTTTCATTATCTTTCACTTTCATTAACTAGGATCACAAAGCAAGAGCCTACATCGTTGGTTGGCAACAGATGCCGAACCCCTGTCGGTACACATTAATAAGTGGTAGCTAACCCCCGACAGTTGATCCACACTGCTAGCCACGAAGGCTGCTCATGAACTTGGATCCATTAGTTTATTGGTCATTCATAAGGATTAGACCCCGGATGTGCCTTTCTTGGGCTGAAACAGCCGCACATCAGTTGAGCTAAAGACAACATGGTCGTGAACCTCCGTTGGAAAAGCTTGCAAGGCTTTTCACCTATTTTAGGGCCCTGGGGTAATATTTATTAAGTTTCACTGTCCTTCTTTTATTCCTTTGTGCCCACTTATAATATTATTACCTTAAAATCACATATCATGAAACAGTAATAATTATTCATAGCAAGCAGCCCATAAGAAGGTAAATAAAACATTAGAAAAATAGAACAAGCATAAACACCCATTAAACATAAGTTCTTAACACTTAAACTCTATTCCTAAAATTTCAGAAAAATCCTAAGTGTTCACAGCGCATGAGTAACATATACAGCGAATTACTTAAAGTACTAAGTATCCATAGCGGACAACCTAAGTCCACAGCGGACAACCAAGGTCCACAGCGGATGAGTAAAACACTAAGTGTTCACAATGGATGAACATAGTTCAATGCGAATGGCCATAGTCTAATGCAGATGGCCATAGTCCAATGCGGATGAATAACATCCACAACGGATAACTAAAAGTGTACAACGGATGAAATAAGTCCATAGCGGATAACCAACATCCACAGCGGACGTACAAATTTTTGCTAAGGGTTCACAGCAGACAGTGTCCATAGCGGATAACCAACATCCATAGCGAACAACTTAAAACCCCTCAAGTGTCCACATCGGACATTTAAGTCCACAGCGGACGTTCTACATTTCTAAGTGTCCACAGCGGACACACAATGTCCACAGCGGATGACCAACATCCATAGCAGACACTTTGTTCAGTATCTGCGATGCAACATATGAAGTTTTCCAATCCTAAACATCATCCTAATCTGAACTTAGCATAGATCTAACATGTTACAAGCTTAAAACATATCAAACATCATCACAACATCATAGAAATCACTTAAAACAAACATACTTCAAACACAACCGTATACCATGTAAAACTCATAGTTGGTTAGGAAAAAACAGCAGTTACTATGCATATCAGCCCCAAAACAAGTAGAAAACATGTAAAAGAGGGGATCTAGAACTCACCTCTTAGCAGCTTTCGAGTGAAACACCACAAACCCGAGAACTAACAAGTAACTAACACCTAAACATATAAAACAAACAACCAACACAAGATAACACATAAAAATAGGTTCATAAGCTCGAACCCAGCAGAAAATCGAGAAGAAATCTTCTGGAAATCTTCTGGAAATCTCACCTTTTCGAAGAACTTGAGCTTTCTCTCTCTGAAACCGGATGGGGTTTTCTTTTCCAAGCCTTTAGCTGAATTGTGCATGAGAGAGAGGGTCATGGGCGGCCTTACCACCTTTTTAAAACCCATTATGGGTATGTTTACCCTTTGTACACCTTCACCCCTTAACCTTTTGGATATTTATCTTTTCTTCTCTACTTTTCTTTTCTTTGAATTTTTTTTCGGGTGTTACAAGTCTACCCCCCTTATATTGGTTTCATCCCTGAAACCTATCATTCCTTAAAGAGGTCTAGGTAGTGCCGTCTCATTTCTTCCTCTGACTCCCAAGTGGCTTCTGATCCCTTACGATTTTTCCATTGCAATTTTACTTGGCCAATCACTTTATTCCTTAACCGTTTCTCTAACCTTTCATCAACCTCAATGTCCGTAAGAGGAACAACAACGTCACCTTCCGCCAAGCACTTTCGTAAGTGAGATACATGGAACGTAGGATGAATTCCATGCAGTTCGTCGAGAAGTTCCAGCCTGTATGCCACTTCACCAACTCTGGCAATGATTTTGAATGGCCCAATATACCTAGGGCTCAACTTTCCTCGCTTACGGAACCTGATAATCCGTTTCCAAGGAGATACCTTTAACATCACGTTATCTCCTACTTGGAATTCAATTAGCCTCTTTCTTTTATCAGCATTGGACTTTTGCCAGTCCTTTGCTGCCTTCATGAAGGCCTTGATCTTTTCCAACTTCCTCGACGTGGCTTCAATGACCTCGATACTTCCCAAATCTTTCTGCCCGATGTCACCCCAACACATCGGGGTTCTACATCTCCACCCATACAACATTTCAAATGGTGGCATGCCTATACTGGCATGATAACTATTGTTGTAGGAGAACTCTGTCAACGGTAGGTGTTCATCCCAACTTCCACCAAAGTCAATAATGCATGCCCGGAGCATATCCTCCAAGGTTTGAATGGTCCATTCTGATTGACCGTCTGTCTGAGGGTGATAAGCTGTGCTAATGTGTAACCTCGTCCCCATCGCATCATGAAATTTCTTCCAGAACTTGGACGTGAACCGGGTGTCCCTATTAGAAACAATAGACACCGGCATGCCATGACGAGTTACGATCTCCTTGATGAACAGCTCCGCCAACCTTTCCGACGAGTAGGTCTCTCGGATTGGCAAAAAGTGTGCACTCTTTGTCAGGCAGTCTACGATCACCCAAATGGTATCACATCCTCTCGTAGTGCGAGGCAACTTTGTGATGAAGTCCATGGTGATGTGTTCCCACTTCCATTCGGGTATATCCAAGGGTTGGATCTTTCCATATGGTTTCTGATGTTTCGCCTTCACTTGTAAACAGGTCAGGCAATTACTCATGTACTCCACCACGTCACGCTTCATCCCTGGCCACTAATAATCCTTCTTCAGATCCTGATACATTTTGTGAGCCTCATCCATGATCCTTCCCCTCAGCTCCCCATAACGAGGAATCCACATCCTCCCGAAATGGGTTTTAACGCCAAGGGTGTTCTCCCCTAAATCTATCGACTGCCCCTTCAATCGTTCAGAGTTGATCCTATCATCCTTTAATGCCTTATTTTGGAATTCCCTAATTTGACCCATAACATCCGGCGTACAACCAACTGGCAAGCCTTCACTTGAATCGGTTCCGGCCTCTCCTTTCGACTGAGGGCATCGGCTACCACATTTGCCTTACCTAAATGATAGTGAATTTCGTAGTCATAATCCTTGATCAACTCTAACCATCTTCTTTGTCTCATGTTAAGATCCTTTTTCTCGAAGAAGTACTTCAAGCTTTTGTGGTCAGTGAAGATGGTGCACCTCGTCCAGTACAGGTAGTGCCTCCAAATCTTCAATGCAAAGACCATAGCCGCCAACTCCAAATCATGAGTAGGAAAGTTAGCCTTATGGATCTTCAATTGTCGTGACGCATACGCTATAACCTTTCCTCGTTGCATCAAGACACTACCTAAACCCAAATACGAAGCATCTGAGTATACCACCAAGTCTTCATTCCCTTCAGGCAACGTCAAGACGGGGGCTTGAGTTAACCTCATCTTCAATTCCTGAAACGCACTCTCCTGCTCAGAATCCCATTCAAACTTTACATCCTTGCGAGTCAGCTTAGTTAACTGGGCCACCACCTTAGAGAAATCTTGAATAAATATCCTATAATAGCCTGCCAAACCCAGGAAACTATGGATTTCGGACAGCGTCCTTGGGGGTTCCCATTGTATTACAGCTTCGACTATTGCATTATCCCTTCGGGGTTAACCACGTGGCCAAGAAATTGAACCTCACGCATCCAAAACGCACACTTAGAGAACTTTGCATACAACTTCTCATTTCTAAGTGTCTCTAGTACCTCCTTGATATGATAGGCGTGCTCATCTTCGCTCTTTAAATAGATCAGAGTCTCATCAATGAATACAATCCCACATAGCAAATCCTACATCGGTCGTGGACAGGAGAGATTCCTGGTTCATAAGGAATGTCCTTCCTCTAATATCACCAACGCGTTTTGGGCATATTGGCTGTGGATGAGAGGAGAACTCCACAGTTAAGCTTGCTCAGGTGGCAGCAATCCAGGGATGGGTGACCTCCCTAGGAAGTTTTCACCCGGGCAACAAAAGCAAATCCATGAGCTCCTCGTGGGCAAAGCGGACAATATTGGTGGTGTGAGGGGCTGGATGTTACAAATGGTATCAGAGCCACTCCTGTGCCGTTCGGGATGGTAGGGCAAACCTCATCAAGGATGGTGAGTCCCCGGAGGTGTTCAGAGGGACACCTTAGGCAAATCCCACATCCATTGATGGGATGGTGGGGCAAACCTCATCAAGGATGCTGAGTCCAAACGGGGGGGTGTTTGTAACACTGTAGGCGAATCCTACATCGGCCATGGACAGGAGAGATTCCTGGTTCATAAAGAATGTTTTGCCTCTAATATCACCAACACATTTTGGGCGTATTGGCTGTGGATGAGAGGAGAACTCCTCAGCTAAGCGTGCTCAGGTGACAGCAATCCAGGGATGGGTGACCTCCCTGGGAAGTTTTCACCCGGGCAACCAAAAGCAAATCCGTGAGCTCCTCGTGGGCAAATCGAACCACATTGGTGGTGTGAGGGGCCGATGTTACATAATGCAGGACCGGTGAAGGTGGTCAATACAACAGTTTCACAATGTCTGGAGAAACTTAGAACACTAAGCAGATCAAATAGGGAATCGACTTAAAGTTGAAACAAAGAACACAAGTAAGGAACAGAACAAGAACACAATAAGATGGTTTTCAAGAATGCTGTATATTGCTCTCAATTTCTTTTTACAAAGTGTTACAAAGCTTAATTCTAATGACAAGTACTTAAGATAATTTATACTACATCCTACTAGTGGCCATACATTGAAGGCTTGCTAGAAACACTAGTCTAGACAACAAGATCAATGTAAAGTCAAAAGGCAGATTGACTTTTGACCGGTGACTATGACATGCCATAGCTCACATCCTAATACATTACAAAAAGGGTAAAAGTACATAAGTAGAAAGTTACAGACTCAAAACCTTAATCTACAATGCTAAATCAATATTTCAAATTCATCAAGCTTGGATCTTAGGATTCATCATATTCATGACCTAGAAATCAAAATTAAGATAGGTGTATGTGTGTTAATCACAGAACAAAGAAATGGATAATGTTAATGGTATGATTTTATTGATGTTGATGAACAACTTACAATGAGAATCATAAACGAAAGATGGAATCAAACCCACCCAATGGAGGAATTCTCCTTGGGTGGTGGTTCGAACCATAAGAAACACACACAAGAACCACACTTGCAAAAATGCACTAATGGGTCTATATATAATATTGTTACATCATGACCTAATTTTGACTTTTTATTTTGTCTTGATGTTGACTTTGTCATGTTGAATTGTCTTGTATTGTTGTTCATGTTATGATCAACTCGGTCTTTGAACTTGTATAATGAGATCTTAAGTCGTCTATGGTTATCATTTGGTAAGCTTCAGTTTATTCAATTGTTTAACCCAAAAATGCTCCCCCTAAACTAATCCTTACCAAACATTGAACTTGAAGATCTTCTTTGTCACGTGTCTTCATGAAAAGACTTGATAATCTGACATTCTTTTTGATAACCATTGGTCCCCTTGATTAAAGTCTGTCTATCTGTTCCGCTCAATATTCAGACACGGGTTCAACAAATCATCTTTGATTGTAGTATCATGACTTTCAGAGAGTTTCTACAGTTGTACAAATCCTAGAATGATGCAGTGGTTTTGTGACCATAGTTAATTTATGTTATTGTTTTTCTTTTTGTTGAATACACAAAATCAATGTGCCTGTTGGTTGAAATCGTCCGCATTCTTGATATTCGCTGAATCAAAATTTCAGATTCATCAAGCTTGGATCTTAGGATTCATCATGTTCATGACCTAGCAATCAAAATTAAGATGGGTGTATGTGTGTGAATCACAGAACAAAGAGGAATTCATGTATGTGTGTGAATCTCTTTTTATGAGTCACAAAACAAAGAGATGGATATTGTTAATGTTATGATTTCTATGATGTTGATGAACAAATTACAATGAGAATCATAGAAGAAAGATGGAATCAAACCCACCCAAAGTAGGAATTCTCCTTTGGTGGTGGTTCGCACCGTAAGAAACACACACACAAGAACCACACTTGCAAAAATGTTGTTAGACTCTTAGAAGCTTAACATCTTGTCTTTGTATGTTTTTTGTCATAGTATAGGGACTTATTTGTAAATATATGTTCCTTAGTTCATGATAGTATATTTAGGATATTTTATGTATGTGCAGGGAAGACCAGACTAGACCAGAATAGACCAGACTAGACAGAATAGAAACTACAGATAAGAAACTGTTAGAATCAGTTGAACGAATTTTAACCCTACACATTGTATCCATGCATTTACTATCAATGAATCTATGAATTTTTCGATATAATTGCATGTGTTTGATTACTTGTGTTTGAATTGATCACTGCATCATGAAATCATCACAGATTCGATCCTTTTGAACCAATCAATTGGTATTAGAGCCTTTGGTTCAGTGATCAGAGATTATCGATAATTTTGAGCTCTTTGAATTACTTGAAATCTGTGATTGATTGCAATTTGATCAATTAATTGCTGATTTAGTTGTGTTTCAACAATATAAACATGATTTGAATCACAGTTTTGTGTTCAATTCGTTCAAATCTAAGAAATTGATTGAATTAGTGTTCGAACTTTGTTCTTCATATTCGGACTGAAATTCAATCAGAATACTAATTTTTTGTTGTTGTTTGAGCAAATTGAGAATTAAGGATTGTTAATCGACCTAATTACTACCAAATTGGAAGTTTTTAGATCAATTAATCAATTTTTGAAGATTTTCATAAGATCTGAGTTTGTTGAAGCTGATGAATTAGGCGCATTATGGTTGAAAACTACTGAAAATTGTCTAAGTATCTAGGTGCATTTCCACTATTTAGGCGTTTTGATACTGTGTAGACATTTCAGATCAGGCGTTTCACCACTGTTGAGATGTTTTGAGACTGTTTGGACACTTGGTGACTTTGCAGAAACAAAGTAATTCTAGGCGCATTTCAACTGTTTAGGCACTTTAGAACTGTTTGGGTGTTTTATACCCCAGGGACTTGATAACTGTTTGGGCGATTTACAACTGTTCAGGCGCATTACAAGTTGGGCGTTTTGAGAATTCTACTAAGGCATTCCCTTAGGAGTTTCTAAGTCAAATTCAGGTGTTTCAAAACTGTTTAGGTGTTTCACTACTGTGTAGGCGCTTGTCAACTATTCAGGTGCAACAGCTTTCAGACTTATCATTTTACACTTAGAAATTTTTTCAGAAACTAAAATCCAAAAATATTTTCATTTCATAGTTTTTAATTCAAAACATAAAAACAACAAAAACAAGTCTTTTTCTTAAATTCAAAAATACAAAATGGTTAAGTCTGAAGATTCTGAGAACAGTTTTCCAAAGCTAAAGAACAGAGCTGATTTCAAGAACTGGTCTTTAAAACTGAAGCATAATCTAAATTCTATTGACACTGACTTATGAAAGTCAATAGAGAAAGGGCCTCATATCTCGATTACATCTGATGGTCCTGATAGAGGATTTGTTTACACAAAAGACTCTCAAGAACCTTATCCTAAAGATGATTTGCAAGGTGATGACTTAAGGAAAGTGAAGAATGATATCAAACCTTATTCATTGATGTGTAAAGGATTACCATTGGAAGTCTTGACTAGACTTGATGGTTATCAAATTGGGTACACTATGTACAAAGCTTTGAAAATCATATGTGAAAGAGGTAAAGAGATACAAGATCTCAAAAAGCAGAAACTTAAGAGGCAGTTAGAGTTGTTTTAGCATCTCTCTAGTGAAACAATAAATCAAATGATGAACATATTTGTGCAACTAACTACTGAGATGTCAACTGCTGGTATCAAAAATGATCTAAAAGATCTAAACTATAGACTTCTCAATGCTCTTCCATCTTCATGGAAACAGAAAGTTACACTGTTAAAGCATACTGAAAAGTTTCCTATGGATTTAGATCTTTTGATTGCCAAGATTGAATCAGTTGAGATTGATGAGAGCTTAAGAAACAATGATAGAGCTGCTTCAATGTCTCAAAACAAGTATGTTACATCTCCAGCTAATAAAGTGAAGAATGCCTTTCTGGCCAAAGATGATAAATCTCCAAAAGAAGAGGGTGATTTGTTCATCGGAGCTGGTTTCTTTACAGATTCTTCTTACACAAGTGCTCTTATTTATGCAAATCAACCTGAATCTCAGTCTCCTCCTAAAACTCAAACTCCTAAACCTCAAACTGAAACTTCATCTTCTAACTCTGCTAAAACTATCAAAGTTAAAGATGTTATTAACATCCTCTTACAGGATGATGAGTCTAAATATACTTTTACTGCTGTTATGGCAAGTTTTCAACCGTATCATGGTAGTCATTTAACACAATTAGATCTTGTTTTGCAGGATTTGTTTGAGATGGATCCAGACAATGTAGAAGAGATGGACTTCAACTGGCAGATGGTGATGATTGCTTATAGAACCTAGAAACACTCTTATGTTAACCGGAACTACAAGCCAAGTGCTAACAAAACCGTTGGCTTCAACAAATCAAAGTCAAGGTGTTTCAACTGTAACTGCTATGGTCATTGCTCGAGAGAATGTAAAGCTCCCAGAAACCAAAGAGGAAATGGTCAAGTAGGTTTTAGCAGTCAAAGATATCATCAGCAGTCTCAGAAGACATTTTAAAAGCCTTATTAGAGTCTTCCTATGAAAGAACTTAAGGATGAATCAAAAGCATCTGAAGAGCCAAAGAAAGCTCTAGTTGTTAGCATTAAAGATGGATATGACTGCAGTGCTTCTGCTGAACAATTTACAGCTGATCTAACCTCTAGTTTATCTCTTGTTGCAGAAATTCAAACTGAATATTGGTAAGAAGACAGTGATCCTAAGGCTGAAGATAACTCAGAAAATAAAGAAGAAGAGTATGACTGGAGTGATAAATCTGATCCTAAAGAGGATTCAGAAGAAGTTGCACTAATGGCATAGTCAGATTAACCAAAGGTTGAAAATTCATCTTCTAACTCTGAGACTTCTTTCTCAAAATATCTTGAAATTCTAGTTGAAATAAGAGAAAAAATGTGCACTAAAGCTTGCTTTGAACAAGTAGAATACTACAGAACTTATTCATATAAAATATGTGACAAGCTCAAACAAGAGTAAGTAATGCATAACAAACTTAAAAACGATCACAAAATATCTGATGAAAAGATCATCTCTCTACAAACATCATGGAATAAAACTTTGAAAGAACGGGAAATTGTTACAAAACAACTTGAAGAAATGACAAATAATTTAGAAGAGAAAATAGCACATGCTACAACACAGGTTGATCTTGCAAAAGTTAAAAGTTCAAAAACAATTGTAGAACAACTAGTAAGTGAGAGAAAAGACAAACAAAAAGCAGGTTTAGGTTTTACACATGAACCAATGCCTGAATCCATCACAAACACATTACTAGAAAACTTCAACACGCATGATCACTCACCTGAAAACAAAGCTAAGCTAAGAGCATTCCAAAATAAGAAAAAGAATTCTGAGAATGATGAAGAGAAAACGAATATTAAGATATTTGAGGAGCAAGATTCAGAGAAGATTAAAACTGGTCATCCTATAAAAGTAAAATCTTATGAACCACGACCAAAGACTAAGAAAATTTTTGTTCCAAAAGAGTCTGTTATTGAAGAAGTGGTAGTAAAGAATGATTAACAAAACTCAAAGAATAAAGAGAAAGCAAAACTAGATGAAGTAACATCTGAAAATTCATTTTCTTACGGCTTAAATAATCCTGATTTCATTAAATGGCAAAAAGAACAAAAAGATAAAGAAAATGCAAAAGAGTCGTCAACTAGAGATGTTCAATCCCAAAGTAAACAGAAATCATCAAAATCAAGAAATCAAAGAAGGAGAAAGAAAAATGCTAAATCTAACTCTTCTCAAAACAATCAAACTGAAAGAACAAATCAAACTAATCAGTTTAAACCAATATGGTTTGTATTTGAACAAAATTCTAGAAATCAAATCTAACTCAAAGAACAAATCTAACTCTGATCTGAAAACAGGTTCAGTTCCTAAGTCTTCCGCTGTCAATAAAAGATTTGTATCTAAAGTGTCAAGAAATGTTGTTAATGAGCAAAAGGAAAAACCCAAATTTCAAAAGAACAAACTTTTAAATCAAAAACAACAGATTAACTTTTCAACTCCTAAATCAAAACAAGGATCAAATGTGGCCTCCACATCAAAAGTTAATCAACAAATGTTTAAATTTCAACAAAGGTTTTGTGATATATGTGATATGTATAATCATAAGACTGAAGAATATTTCTTTAACACGTACTGTCACATTTGTGATATGAAAAACCATTCAATAGCTGATTGTTATTTCAATAAATATTATACCTATTGTGATGAAAGAACTCACAAAACTGAGAATTGTTACTTCGGAAAGAACTCGCCGAGGAATGGATATGTTAATCCACAGTTAAGGAATGGATATGTCAATCCATAATTTCAAAGAAATCAAAGTTTTGGTTTTAAAAAATTGACAAAACAACCAAAGTAGTATAATCAAGGAAAATTCATTCACGATCTATGAGAATCAATAGTGGGAAGTTTGGTAAACAAAATTTTTTATCTGATGATTTGAAATATCTTGATAATGATCTTGAAAAACGTTACAATGTTTTAAGGACAAAACAAATCAAAGAAAATCAAAAAGTTGTAAGAAACGGAATTGGTAAATTTGTTAACAATAAGCCTGATTTGAAAAAGCTTCACTTTAAACAGTTAACCATTGTTGATATATTGGCAAGCCCAAGACCATCTCGGCTTGGGTTGATAACTCAACTTAATTCTTTTTGAAATGCAGGTATGCCCGAGAAGGCCTATTAACACATGGTATGTTGATAGTGGGTGTAGCCGGCATATGACAGGCAACCATGCCTTGCTTCAAGAATTTAAGTTAAAAGATGGTACACATGTTGCATTTGGAGGTGATGCAGGTGGTAAGATTACAGGTGAAGGAACGGTGTCCAATGGGATTATTAGTTTTGTAAAGTCAACTACTGTTCACAGTTGAACTTTAATCTTTTAAGTGTTTCCTAAATTTGTGACAAATCTTACTCAGTTCTTTTTGATGATTCGTTCTGTTATATTTTGAAGCTATGTTTTCAGATTAGCAAAGAATGGGTAGTTGTTAAAGTTGTTCGAGAGCGAGATGTATACAAATTAGATATGTCTCAAGTTGATCCTTCTACAGAAAAAACATGCCTAATTGCTCAAGCATCAAATGATGAAAGTCAGTTATGGCATAGACGTCTCGGGCATTCGAACTTCAAGAATATGAACAATCTTGTATCAGGAAATCATGTTGTAGGTCTTCCAACAAAGAAGTTTGCCACAACTGATCTCTGCTCAACATGTTTAAAAGGAAAGCAACACAGAGCGTCTTATAAGTCCAAGCTGATAAACTCAAATTCCAAACCTCTCCAGATGTTGCATATGGACCTATTCGGACCAACAAATGTTCGGAGTATTGGAAAGAAATCTTACTACTTAGTTATCATTGAAGACTTTACAAGATTTTCTTGGGTTTTCTTTTTGCATGCTAAATCTGAAACGGTTGAATTATTAAAAGAATTCATCATTAAAGTAGAAAATCAATTAGAACAAAAGGTGAAAATAATTAGAACTGATAATGGAATGGAATTTAAAAATGCTAATATTGATAGATTTTGTGCAGAAAAAGGTATTGCTCGTCAGTTCAGTGCTCCTAGAACTCCACAACAAAATGGAGTTGCTGAAAGGAAAAACAGAACTTTGATTGAAGCAGCACGGTCTATGTTAGCAGATGCCAAAATTCCAATCACTTTCTGGGATGAACCCATATCCATAGCGTTTTTTGTGCAGAATCATTCATTGATTGTGAAAGATAAACAGAAAAATCCTTATGAGTTAATGTTTGGCAGGAAACCTAATATAGATTTTCTTAAATCTTTTGGTTGTCCAGTTTTGATTTTAAATTCAAGTGATCAGCTAGGAAAATTTGATGCAAAATCTGATGAAGGATTTTTCATTGGATATTCATCGGTTTCAAAAGCTTTTAGAGTTTATAACTCTAGGACAAATGTTATCCTTGAAACTTTTAACGTTAAATTTCTTGATAACTCTTTTCCATCTGTAGCAAATGGTCCAGCTTGGTTATTTGATTTAGATTCTTTGTCAAACTCTTTCAATTCTAACTTGTTTGAATCTATAGGTCAGAAGAAGAAACAAGAAGGAGATCTCTGATCATTCAGCGATGATTCTAATTCTGATGATATGGATGACTTAAGCCCAGATTATCTGTTTTTCTCTTTTGTGAAAGATCCTATATTTCAGTTTGAAACTCATAATCAATCTCAACAAGCTCAAGAACATTCCTTGTCTAAAAATACCAATGTTTCACAACCTATTCCTAATGATGGTCCTGAAATTATACAACCTATGTCCGGAACATCATCGATCTCTGATGATGTAGTTGTTACAGATAATCTTGATTACTATATCAACTCACCGACTCAAGTTCCTAATTTCAATCCACATTCTTCGAACTTATTGCATCAGCTTTCCGACTTCAACCAATCTAATCTAGATATTCATGTTCAAGTGAATGAGATTCCAACATCTCGTGTTCACAAGAACCATCCTACATCTCAGATTATTGGTCCATTGAATGAGAGAACAACGAGAAGTCATTCAGAACAAGCAAATCTCTACTTATACTCATGTTTTCTATCTCAAATTGTTCCTAAAACATCATTGAAGCATTAAAGGACAATAGTTGGATTGAAGTAATGCAAGAAGAGTTATTGCAATTTCGTAAACAAGAAGTGTGGATGCTTGTGGATTTACCTGAAGGAGAAAATGCCATAGGCACAAAATGGTTGTTTAGAAACAAAACAGATGATCGGGGAATTATTATTTGCAACAAAGCGACTTGTTGCACAAGGTTACACCCAAGAAGAAGGAATAGATTATGATTATGTATTTGCTCCAGTTGCAAGACTTGAATCAATTCGTGTCCTCCTGGCTTATGCATCATTCATGAAATTCAAGGTGTATCAAATGGACGTCAAAGGTGCTTTCTTATATGGACCAATCACCGATGATGTGTATGTCAAGCAACCTCCAGGTTTTGAAGATTCAGAATATCCTCATCGTGTGTACAAGCTTAGCAAAGCTTTGTATGGTCTACATCAAGCTCCTAGAATCTGGTATGAAACGTTATCACAACATTTGATCCAACATGGATACACGCGAGGGAAAATCGATCCTACTTTGTTTATTAAGAAGGTTGCTGCTGACCTCTTATGTGTTCAAGTGTATGTTGATGATATCATATTTGGTTCTACAAGTCCAAAGTTGTGCAATGAATTTGAAGATATCATGAAGTCTCGTTTTCAAATGAGTTCTATGGGAGAAATAATTTTTTTCCTTGGTCTTCAAGTGAAGCAGTCTACAGATGGAATTTTTATCAATCAAGAGAAATTCGTTGACAAACTCTTGAAAAAATTTAAACTGCAAGATTTTCAATCTATCAGAACTCCAGCTAACGTAAATTCCAAGATTGAACCTGATTCTAAAGGAAAATCAGTTGACCAAACTTTATACAGATCTGTGATCAGATCTTTGATGTATCTTACTGCATCTAAACCTGATATAATATATGTTGTTTGTGTCTATGCCAGGTATCATTCTGAACCTAAGGAATCTCATCTAATAGCTGTTAAATGAATATTCAGGTATCTCAAAGGAAAACCGGCTTTAGGGTTATGGTATCCTTATAAAGGAAACTTAGAGGTACATGGATATAAAGATAGTGATTATGCGGGATGTTGCCAAGATCGTAAATCTATGACGGGTGGTTGTCAGTTTTTAGGTCCAAGATTAGTCTCATGGCAATGTAAGAAACAAACAAATGTCTCTGTTTCAATGGCAGAAGCTGAACATTGCTGCATCAGCAGGATGTTCTCAAATCCTTTGGTTACAAAACCAACTGCTGGATTACGGGTTCAATTTTCTTAAAATCCCTATTTACATTGATAACACTGCTGCTATGTTTATTACAGCTAATCCTGTCTAGCACTCAAAAACAAAATATATTGAAATTTGATATCATTTTCTCAGAGATAACTCTGAAAAAGATTTAATCATTTTGATTCAAATCGCAACTGAAAAACAGTTGGCTGACCTATTTACAAAAGCCTTTTTACCAGGTCGATTTGAATATTTGGTCGAGTCAATTGGACTTATTAATCATGTTTAAAAACTGGTTTTGAGTTTAATTCAGTTGTTTGATTCATTAAAAATGATAAGAACCCTCCCTTAGCTTAATCTTGAATACAGAGAAACTGTCAAAGTTAACTGTCTGATTGTATATATTATGTGTGTATGTTCAATAAAAAATGGAAAAACAAATACAAAAATAGAAAATTGAAAAATCAAATAGAAAAATATAAAACAAAAACACAAAACTAGAGTTTTTCTTGTTACTTAAGTGTTTAGGACTGAATCTGTCTTTGCAATTTGTGAGAAATGATAGATACATTAGTTATGATCAGCTGCATGCTTCACTCGCTTTTAAAGTCTGACGTGATCAGATATGATGTGCAGGTAAGCTCATGTAATTATACTGAAAAGTAAATTCTTGTGATCAAACTAAATCACTCATGCATTCATGTTTGTCCATTTTAGTACCAATGAGTAGTGTTGACTTCTAAGACTGATTGCTTGTTAAGTCATAAACTCACACCTGGTGGTGATATGAATAACCATGGAGCTCTAATAATTTAAAGCATCTATTCACTTCTTTGTTATGAGTCATCATAGACCTGAAGTGATGAGATATCCTTTGTTGTAAGTCATTACAGACCTGGATATTCTTACTTGATGCAAAAGATGCCAATGTGCACAATCTAAACATGAGATCTGGTTATAAGTATATCTCAGGTTAACAAGTTAAGAAAATTGATTTCTTGCATATCTTGATGAGGGTTGAACTCTCTAAGTCTAAGTGTGACTTACATAATGTCATATCTAATCGTACCTTAATCAATCCAAGAATTGAAAAAGTAAGTGTGCTGAGTATCTTGCCAAAAGCACTCATTTTCTGTCCTTAGATCTCGTGTCTCCTTTGCTACAGAAATGCTGACCTGGAACACACTTGATAAGGATTTAATCACTGTCTATGACTATCCATCATTTTATTTTATTTTAATGTGCTGATCTTAACTGATATGATCTCACTGCAGGCATGCGATTCAATTGTATATAGTAGATTTTTATTCTGTTTTAATTTTGATTTTTTGCATGATTTTCTGTGTGCAGGCATGTTGATAATGATTAGTTTTCTCTTCCTACAAAATCAAAGAAACTTCTAAGTTTGTGAAACTTAAAAGTTTGGGGGGAGAAAAAAGAAACAGAGAAAATAATTGAATTTCAAAAAGTGAAAAATAAAAAATAAAGTATTTTGGATGAAAGGATGAAGCTGCAATTTCAAGCATATGTATGTTTGATATGATGTAAAAATGAACCTGAAAAAGAATTCAAATTCAGTGGAAAAGCTTCTTGTAAACAAAATGAGATCATTTGTATTTGTAAAAAATTAAATAGAGACTAAAATGATGGGAAATTAATTTTTGAAAATTTGAAATAAAAATAATGGTCAAAAACAAAAATAAAAATTTTGAATGTCAAAAATGTTAAAATTGAAGGAAATTATTGAAAATTTTGAGTGATAGTCAAACAATTTTGACTAAGTGTTGAAAATTGAGTGTGAATAGTGCTAATGTGTTTTAATAGTGTTCAGATGGATGATGAGAAAAGTTACAAGTGTCAAGACTTATGGAAGTATCCTCATGCACCTGAATAGTACTCTTAAGTCTAATTCAAGAGTATGGTGATTTTTCAGAAATTTGCACAAGTGTTAGGCGTTTCAAACAAGCTCATGCGCCTAAACAGTTGTCATGTGTCTGGAAATTTGGTTAACTATTTGGCGTATTATCTATGCTCATGCGCCTAAACAGTACCAGACTTCCAAGGGGTCAGACGTTTGAAGTGAAAAATCACCAAGTGTTGGGTGTTTCATCTAGTCTCATGCACCTGAACAGTGCCAAAGCGCCTAAATAGTGCTTATGCGCCTGAACAGTGCTCATGCGTCTAAACCTTATGCGCACAAACAGTGCTCATGCGACTGAAAAACTTGGTGAAATTTAGTCTCATGCGACTGAATAGTACTAATGCGCCTGACCTCATGCGCATAAATAGTACTCATGCACCTAAATTTTCACTTATATATATATACAACACTTGTGATTTATTCATTCATTCACTCAAAATCCCTTGAAAACACTCTCGACAGTCATACTCACATCATTCAGTTCATCATTTCTGATTGTTTGATGTAAATACTTGTGATTCATAGGTAGATACACTAAATCTAAACTTCATTTCGAGATCATATTCATCAGATTTCAAGTTTACATTTCAAATTTAACTGGGCGTTTTAGATCTGTGTAGGCGTATGAACCCTAGTCGAATGAAAAACTAAAATTTGTGAATATAATGTGAACAATCAACTGAAATTGGACATTGAATGATGATATACACATGTTTTCGAACATATTGATGTGATTAAATCATTATTTCAAAAAATTTGTTCTTGATGTTTATGTTCAACAGTCGGGTTTTGAATATGAACAGTCAAATTCATGAAATTGTTAACAAAATGTCAAATTAATCACAAAATTTCATTCATTAATCTGATTTTGAGAAAAATTTAAATGATTTGGTGTGTTTAAATCATTCAAACATTAACTTGAATGCAATCTGCTCTTGACAGAGTATGTTGAAAACTAAGAATTTTTTTTTTGTGAAAGTTAAGTTTGAAAGTTTAAAAATGCTAATTCAATTGAAATCTAATCAAAGTTCAAGACACTTAATGCATTACTTGATTATTATGAATTGTGTAAATCAAACTTGTAACCAATATACTCTTGTTCATGTAATGAGATATATATAAACACTTTGAAAATTTTTAAGTGTTTTGGTTCAAAATTGATAAATCACAATTATGTTATATATTCCAACACGGTATGTCCAAACGAAGTGCGGGTTGGAACTCTTTTCTTGTTGATATAGCATCTCCAATTGTTGCCATTGCAACAAACATAAGATTCAACATGGCTCGTTGGATTATGAATGGATTTGTATTTAACTTGGAGAAAGGAATCAGAAATAAGTATCTGACGTATCCCAGATTCCTACCGATGATCATAAATGAAGCGAATCCTGATTATCATGCTTATGTAGTTGGTGGTGAAAGATTGATTCTTGAGCATATGACAGAAACTTCATACAAACGACTAGCAATGATTACTAGTGCTCCTAATGTACCAATGTTTGACTATATGAGGGTTGTGGCTTAAGATGAGGTAAACATAAATGAAGATCATTTACATTTACTTAAGGATGAACCAGTTGATCCAAACGACCTGATTGAAGTAGATCCTCAAGAGTTATTTGATGAAGATGAAGATGAAGATGATGATAATGATGAGAATGTTAATGATGATAGTTCTAGTTCCACATCTGATGATGATGGTGATGGCAATGATGGTGGAAATGAAATTAATGAAATCATTAATGAAGTAATTGAAAAAGTTATGGAAGAAGTTGATCATGTAGATGAACAACAAGAAGAGATTCAAAATGTTGATAATTCTAATAATGACATTAATCAGTATTTAGATTTTGATGTTCAAAACATAGAGGTTATTGAACCTGTTGTGAATGTGGATGAGGAACAAGAGAAAGATAATCAAATTTTGGTAGAGTCCTTGAAAGAAGAAAACTCAAACAAGGATAAGATCATTGAGAATCTAAAAGAAGAAAATGAGAAGTTAAAAGAAGAACTGTTAAAGAAAGATGTTATGATTGCTGACTTGGAAAGAGAAAAAGAAGAGAATGTACAAAATTTTGAAGTAATGATGAAATATTATGAACTAATGGAAGAAAGGTTCAAAGAGTTAAAAGAAAGTCATGAGGCATTGAAAGAGGAATTTTAAAAGATAAAGGAAAGCTTGATATCTCCATCTTCTGATGTTATGATTGTATCTGTAGTCACTCCTATTGATGTTGAAAAGATAGCTGAAGTAAATAAAGGGAAGAGAAAGATTGATGAAGTTGATGCATCAGCTCATGCTAAATCTTCATTGAAAGCACAAAAGATTACATTTGAAGCTGAAATGCAAGAAAGTCAAGAGTTTGAAGCACAAGAGAAGATTGAAGCTCTTGATGATTTAGATTCAGAATTTGAAGATGCTTGGTATAATGAAGTGTTAGAAGATGAAGATATAGTAGAAGTCAATTATTCTCCTATTGAGGCTATAACAGATGATATTCCTGTTGATGTTGAGGACAAGTATAACTACTTGGTTAACATGAAATATAACAGAGTTTTTCTGGATGGGTTGACAAGTTTACATGGCATATCTTTTTTGCCAAAGAAAAGACTCATCACTATTGGCTATAAACAGAAAGCAAGAAACTTCTCCAGAAGGGGAGGTTTCCTGCAAATCCATCTTGTACATGTTCCTTTTTCTGGGGGCTCTGAGAAGGATATGCTCTTGAGGAATGATCATCCTGGGCTTGAGAATAATACACTCATGCTCAGTGAAGATCATGTTATGACTCCCATCACAAAATTGGGATACACTCAAGAGATTATACCCAAGCTCCTTGACATAGTTTACCTTTTCAATGCTAAGCTTACCATTTATGACCCTGCCCCTTCCAGTGATGTAACTACATGATTCTCCTCCAAAGGCAACTGGCCCTCCATCAATTTTCTCAAAGTTTGAAGCTAAGAGCCATTGCCTATCATGTGCCTGGAACAGCCGCTGTCAATGATCCGTACATTTCCATTGGTCTTTAGCTGTTCCTTCACAGAAAGAAATGGGTAGTTACATTTGGAAGCCCAAGCCTCATTGGCCTTGGTCTTGTCAAAGTGAGTTAAAGATAGTTCAACATCTATTGATCCTATATGCAAGTGCTAAGGATCACTTGCTGTTGTAGATGAAGAACTTTCAGTCACATGGCCTTCCTTCATCTTCCACACCATCTTTGGAAGAGTAGACTGGCCTTTAAGACTTCGAAAGTTTTGATGACTTTGGAAGTTTTGGAGACTGGAAATTCGGAAGCCTTTGCATCCAGTGCAGCAGACTTTAGTACTTCGGAAGCATTCCTTGATTCCGAGACTAAAATTTCTTCCAAAGGTAATTTTTAACCTATCTTCTTTTTCACTTTAGAGCTTCCTAAAAGGAAACGTTTTTCCTTCTGAAGCTATTTTCTTCTTCTTATTCTCAAAAGTTTTCTTCTTGTTCATATGGATTGTACTCTTGGGATTGTACATGCGATCCTTAGCAAAGTGAGAGGTACCACCACACATGATGCATTCAACTTACATACTTCTGAGAGGCTTCTTTTGAGTAGAGGGCTGAGCTAGATCTCTTTCCACTTCCTTCTTCACCTTCACAGATGATGTAATAGGCTTCTTAGGGTGAGGGTTGCTCTAGGAATTAGATGGTTCAGGCTATGCAGCAGCGGTATATATTTGATCAACCTTCTTCTTTTGACTAGAATGATTTGGTCATGAACTAGGACTCCTAGTATTAGAGTCCATAGTTGGGTCTTCAGTCTTTGCCACTTCAAATCCAGCAGAAATAAAGACTTTTTTTGCAAGGAGTTGAAGGTGGTCTTGATTTCTTGGGCTTTTTTTGATTTTCTTTTGGCTGCCCTGATCAAGTTCTTCCTAGCAGACTTGGTCATCCTTGGTTCTTTCATCTCTCTAGGAGAATAGTGATCCTTCTTAGGATAACCCTTCTCACTCACTTCAGGTTCATCCTTCACTATCTATTCTTTATTTCATCCTCTACTTGGATAGTATCAATGGGGGCAGCTCATCTTGACAAGTTCCACACCTTGAAGATTTTACAGATGGTAGTGTATGTGGAGGAGCTATCTCACTTGAACCTAATCCCTACCTGTTCTTATAAAAAATCTTTACATGCATGGATAAAGAATGATGTTCTTGAATGTCTCTTCTTTAAGAATATTTTTCTGCCCTGGCTTTACTGATCACAAGCTTAGCCTGGCATTCAATTAACTTGGTAATGAGATCTTTGATTTGAGTCTTGTAATTTATGTGCTCATGCTTAAGAGTTAAAATTGTTTTCTCTAAATCTTCTATTTTAAGTTTATAGTCATTTTCAGCTCTTTTGAAATCAGCTTTTAAAATGTTCAAGGACTCAAGGTCAGATCTCACTTCCAAGTTATAGGACCTATACATATTTACTTTAACAATTCATTCAGGAGTACAGATATGTTTTAATACCTCAACTTCTTCATGGTCAGCCATCAGTGCTTGGTTGGGAGAAACATCCTCTACCTAAGAGCTCCAGTCAAAGCCTCCTTTTTCAACAGCAATAGTAACTTGTTGTTTTGGTTGACTTGGCTTCTCAATTTTAGGAGCAGCATCAGTGTAGTTAGGCCTGGATTATGCTTGGCCACCATTAGTCCTTGGTGCCTTGCACTCCATAGCAAAGTGTCCTATTTGTTTACAGTTGTAACACTTCACTTTGGCTTTATCTAGTCCAATCTTTACACTGGATACATTGTTGGGTTCTTCCAGTCCTCTTGTAGAACTTCTTGGCTCTATGAGTCAGAAGAGCCATTTTCTAGACTATCTCCATATACTACAAATCATCTGGATGGACACAATCCAAGTCTTTAAGAGTGAAGAGAAAGTTGCCACAACTTTCATCAGCAGACACAAAGGCTTGAGATGAGCTTGTCTTTTGGAATGGGCTTCCTTGGATGCATCTCTCCCTTGGTGTCTCAGGGAAGGTGATGAAAGGGCCCATTTGTGAGTTGTCAAGGTAGCAGATAAGATGATGTTGTGGTTCTCTACTATCTCTTTCAACCACATGGAGGGCTTAACTCTATTGTTTGCTTGAATAGCTGCTTAATAGGTTCTGCATGTTCATCTCCATTTGGTAGCCACTAAGGATACCATACAGCTCTGTGAGAGTAAGGGCAGAGAGTTTTCAGTTCTCTTAATGGCCACACAGTAGTCTGTCCATTGTCTAGGAAGAGAGAACATGAACTTCCTCATAATGTCCCTATACTCAAGTTTTACTCCAACATCCATGAGAGTATCTACAATCTCAACATACTTGAAGTATTCTTGAGTCATAGTTTCACCTGACTTGCCGACAAACTTCTCAAACTACTACTTCATGAGGTCCTTCTTGTTTTCTTTACATAAGCTTTAGTGCATCCCAGAGTTGCTTAGCAGTTTTACACTTCTTGAAACCTCTATATATAGAGTTTGGAAGTGCAGTTTAGAGAGTGGTCATGCCTTCTAATTTATGTCTATCTTCTTCCAATCTTCTTCAGAATAGTTAGCCACTTCCTTTGGTATCATCCCACCACCAGTAGTAGCTGAAGTGGTGCTTAGGATAAGAGGTCCTTTGACAAAAGATCTCCACATCCTACTGTCTTGAGACTTGATAAACCCTTCCATATGTTGGCTCCAAGTATCAAAGTCATCAGGAGTGATAAGTGGAGACTTTTTCGTGGTATCGATTTCCATAACAACCTTTGTGAGAGCCGCCATTTGACCTTGTAAGTGTTTTGTGAAACTAAAGTGATCTAAAATGGTGAGATCTTACAATCCAGACCCTGAAATGCATTGATACCAATTGAAGGACCGGTGAAGGGGGTCAATACAGCAGTTTCACAATGTTTGGAGAGACTTAGAACACTTTGTAGATCAAATAGGGATATTGTGAGGAAGTTCATGTTCTCTCTTCCCAAACAATGGACTCACTACTGTGCGGCCACTAAGAGAACTAAAAACCTCTCCACCCTTACTCTCACATAGCTGTATGGTATCCCTAGTAGCTACCAGATGGAGATGAACATGCAAAATCCATCCAGCAGCTCTTCTAGCAATCAACCGAGTTTAGCCCTCCATGTGGTTGAAAGGGATAGTAGAGAACCACAAAATCATCTTATCTGCTATCCTAACAACTCAAAAAAGGGCCCTTTCATCACATTCCTTGAGACACCAAGGGAGAGCTACATCCTAGAAAGCCATTCCAAGAGACAAGCTCATCTCAAGCCTATGTGTCATTTGATGAATGTTGTGGCAACTTGTAACGCCCCAAGAATATTAAGAAAAGAAGGAAGAAGAAGTTCTCTCGTGAAGATGACTTCTCGTGCTAGAACCCCGAGCGAAAAATTGAACTGGGTATAAATAGCTGAGAACACCCGTTTGACGCCATAATCACGCGAAAAGTGCTGCTGTGTAGAGAGAGAAAGCGGTTGTGTAGAGAGAGAAAGTGAAGAATTGAAGTGTTTAAGGTATGTAACTCATGTAGTAACTCGTGTTATGTACTAAGAATGGATTATTGATTATGAATGTGTAGTTTTTGTTCAGCAAGGGCTTTTGGGAAGGTTGTGTTTGTGTTAGATCTTCAAGAGGTGAGTTTCTAGCCCCTTTTTATGCAAATTTTTATATTTTGGGGCTATTATGCATACTAAAAATGCTTGTTTATGCTTGTGATGATGTTATTTATGGTGTTGAGCATGTTAGAACAGCATTAGATGTGATAAGTTAGGTCTAGGCGAGAAACCCATATGTTTTCGCGCGAGTAGGCAGATTGTACTGTAAGAAATTTCAAATATGGTGATGTTATCGCTTGACGTGTAAGTTTTCGTGCAACCTGCAAGTTTTCACGTAACTGAGCTGACTTGATATGCAGGGCTTGACTGTAGTAAGGTTCTCACGCAAAAGGAAGTTCTCGCGCGAGATAATGTTATAGCATGATTAAGTTCTCGCATGGCATGTTATTTTATGTGTTATGCTATCTTTTGTATTTAAACCATTTTCAAAATGATTATGTTCTACGATATGACTTTACTTGGTACGTTATGTATATGTATGTAAAGTATTATGTAAAGGAAGTGAAAGATAACGTGTAACACCCCGAATTTTTATTTAAAAGACGAGAAAAGAAAAGTGTCTAGAATGAAAAGTAAATGGGTACAAGTTGAAGGAGGCAAAGTGCAAAAGGTGCACAAACTCATTATTTTAATATAAATGAGGGTATGGCCGCCCCATAAAGCAGCAATCTGCTTTTTGGCCTCGGCTGAAGAAGAAGGAGAGCAAGAAATCGGTTTTTGGAGAAGAAGAAGGAAGAAGAAGCTGCAAAAAGGTTAGTTCTCGGTGTTTAGAGGTTGTGTTCGGGATTTTTGAAGCTGCTGTTGCAAGTGGGTTTCGAGTTGGAGGTGCTTTGTTCGAAGAGCTACTTCAAGGTGAGTTTTAGGACCCCTCTTTTACTGATTTTTTAAGTGTTGGGGCTATTATGCATACCGGACAAGCATTTTTAAAAGATAACCGTGAGTTTATGCTTTATGTTCGAGGGTTGTTTTGTGAATGTTTGTTTAGAGGTTGTTTATGGGTTAGACTTGATGTTTAGTATGTTCTAAGTGTGTGGTATGATAGATCTAAGCCATGGATGTATTAGGATGGTGAGTGGGAGCTGGAAATAGCATAAGTATGTTGCGGGTTAATATGTTCGTCTGCATTTCTTTTAATCTCCCGCATTTGCTATAGCATCCGCACTTGCTACAGTGTCCGCATTTGTTTCATCCGCATTTCTTTGGACACTTGGAATGTTTTATTAAGACTTCATCCGTATTTTCCATCCGCATTTAAGTACTTTGTTCATGCGCATTGTTGTTTGTTCATCCGCATTTGTAGATGCTTATGCGCCTAAGTGTTCTTCCACATTTCTTTTATTCATGCGCATTCGCTACAGTGTTCATGTGCATTTCTTTGGGACAAAATATTTTCTGAGGTGTTCATCCGTATTAGTGATGTTCATCCGCATTAGTGTTGTTCTCCCGCATTTGTCCTTGCTCATCATCATTTCTTTAGGGACTTGGGTTTCTTTTCTGGAATTTTGGGAAGTAGAATTTAAGTGCTATGAAATGATGTCTCAGGGTGGCTTATGCTTATTTATCAGGTGGTGGCTTGTGATGATGTCTATGGTGTGATTGTTGTGGTTGTATGAATGTGTTATCTTTCTTCGTTAAACGGTTTTCAAAACGTATGTATTTTGTTATAATACCTGTTGTGTTTTATGTTGTGACTTTACGTGGTATGATGTATGAATGTGAGTAAAGTATTATGTAATGAAAGTGGAAGATAACGAATGATGAGAATAGAAGTAACGGATGATGAGATCCTTGTCACGTACTCCGGTACTGTGTCAGTCTTCGGACATGAGTCAGGGGTTTGTTTACGGGCCCCGGCATAGTATCAGTCTTCGGACATGAGTCGGAGGTATTGCATGAGACACGATGGTATGTGAAGGAGATGAGATCCTTGTCGCGTACTCCGGTACTGTGTCAGTCTTCGGACATGAGTCGGGGGTTTGTTTACGGGCCCCGACACAGTATCAGTCTTCGGACATGAGTTGGGGGTATTGCATGAGGCAGGATTCTGATGATGGTATGTATTGTTTGATGAACAATGATAAGATAATAAATATTATTATCTATTTGTACGTATAATGTAGGATCGCTTATTAAAGTAAAGTATGATTTTAATCAAAGGAAAAGTATTTTATTTATTAAACTAGAACTCACTCAGCGTTGCTGACTTTTTGTATGCATAATAGTTGGCAGGTATTTTGTTGATGCTGAGGAGTTGCAGGCATGGATGCATATGCTACTGGGGACGTTTTGAGACTGGCATCCATATTTTGGACAAGTTATTGTATTTTGAAATGTAAATGATTTATGTAATGAGATAACATGTTCTAAATATAGATGAAAGTTATTAATTTCCACTGCAAAGAAATGAGTATTTTAAATGTTTTATGCAATGACGGTCCAGCTGTAAGCGTCCCGAGAACGGGGCCTTACAAGTTGGTATCAGAGCTAAAGTTTAAGCGAATTGGGTAAATATTTTCAAAAAGAACCTAATCTTAAACCGAGAATAGGACGAAAGGAAAGGGATGCCAGTCCTAGTATCTACGTGTCTGCAGGTAAAAGGTTTTATGTAACTTAAAGTTAACCGGTATTATGTGCGCATGTTATATGGCTTGTGTGCTTTTGTGTGGATTTAGATACTGATGTAGTCAGGATAGGAAATGCTTGGGGAATGAAGAGTAAAGTAAGTGGCTAAACACAACTGGCCACTGTGATTAGGGACTTACTATACTTAACAATAACTGAGCTATTACCTTGATTGACCGTGTTGGTGTTTGAATCTTGTAGTGTTTAGATGGCTGGTGGTAGATCTTCTAAGGCTTCCCGAGGTGGAGTGCGTGGTGGACGTGGTGCTGGAACACATGCCACAAGGAGAGGAGTTAGGGATGCGGAGACGACTCCTATAGGTCCCGAGGTTCATCAGCACGAGGGCGTTGATGAGAGCGCAAATTTGAGGGCCTTAGTGAAAGAGGCGGTGGTTAAGGAGGTTCATCAGGTCATGCAGACAATCTTACCATCTGTAGTGACCGAAGTTATTCGTGCTATGAGGGATGACGAGCAGAAGGAGAAGGAGGAGAATAGGAGAACGGCCCGACGAGGGGATGAAGCTGGAGGTTCCGGGGATACGGAGCAACCCGATGTGGATATGGTTGTCTCCGATGATGATGAGGAGGCAGTGCCGGGAACTGCAAGGGGATGCAGTTATGGGGCATTCCAAAGATGCAGGCCCCCGACGTTTGATGGAAACGGAAGTGTTGCGGCTGCTCAGGGTTGGGTGAGAGAAATGGAGGCAGTGCTTGACATCAGCGAGTGCCATGAGGATCAAAAGGTGAAGTTTGCTACCCACTCTTTTGTGGATTCAGCCTTATGCTGGTGGGACAATATTGTCCAGGCTGAGGGTACCAGGGCAGTCAGGAGGATGAGGTGGAAGGAACTGAAGTGGTTGGTGATTGAGGAGTTTTGTCCTCGTAGGGAGCTGGACAAAGTCGAGAGGGAGTTCTTGCAGCTGGAAGCAGGAACGATGACACACCAGCAGTACACCACGAAGTTTAACGAGATGGCAAGACTGGTGCCAGATCAAGTGACGCCTATGTCACGGAAGATCAAGAGGTACATCCAAGGTCTGCCAATAGATGTCCGCAGACATCTGGTCACTGCCCGACCAAGCACGTTTAGGTCGGCGGTCGATTTGGCGGGAAGGTTGTACGACGAGCGAGAGACGGTGGCGATGATGGACGAAGAGGAGGAGCGAGGCTATGATGGGAATGGAAGTGGAAGAAGGGGTGATGAAGATGGACTTGAGGCTGGTGGTAAAAAGGTGAGGATAGGCAATCAGAGGATGGTAACCGGGGAAGTGACGGCATGCAAGAAGTGTGGAAAAGGCCACAAGGGGGAGTGCAAGTGGGGACTGAATGTCTGTTTCCAGTGCGGGAAGGAGGGCCACAGGGCAAGGGATTGCCTTATGGCTAAATGCTACGACTGTGGTGAGACTGGACACATGAGCCGAGACTGTAAGAAGACGAGGGCAGGAAGCTCCGGCGCAAGGAAGGATGGCAGAGGATGAAGGCTGAAGCAGGTGCCCTAACCGAGAGGAGGCTGGAGCGGACTTCGACTTGACGTGAGGTACGTTTCTGATAATTTAAGTTATGCATCTATGCTGTGATTATGATGCTAGTAGTAGTTTCATTCCTACTGCCTTTGTGTTAAGTTGCACGTTAGGAGTAGGAAGATCGATGCATCCTTCGATGTAGAAATTGCTATTGGTAAGTCCACTAGGTTACCGGATGTCCTAGAGAATTACGTGATAGTTTTGAGAGAGCGCGTGTTTCCTACTAGACTGTTCTGGATAGACATGGATGGATAGACGTGTGCCTTCGAAAGGATTGGCTAGTAGCCTGTGAAGCAAACATCGAGTGTTGCAAGAAGGAGGTTTGAGCAATCGCGCCCGAAAGGAGTTTGGTGCTGATCTGCGGCGGTGGAGTAACGATGAAGGTCTCGTCTTGGGAAATGAGATCACTTGATTCTGAAAGCAAGGGAAGCTAATACTGAGGTGTAAAGAACTAATCTAAACTGTTGCTCAGGTAGGAGAAGTGGCATGTCGACTGGAGCGACGTGTTAAGTGGGATTCATCGGACATTCCATGTATCTCGTTTAAGAAAGTGCTCAACTGATGGGGATGCGATCATGCCACTAGAGAATACTGAGATGGATGAAAGATTTAACTACGTGGAGTAACTGGGAGTCAATTATGATAGAAGGAAAAGAAAGGCTAAGGAGAATGGTGGTTTCACTTATGAGAGTACAGTGGAGCCTAGAAGGGGACTAAGCCTACGTGTAAGATCAAGGAAGAGGTGAGACAACGTTATCCATGACTGTTCGAGAAGCGTCAGGTTTCGGGGACGAAACCTATATAAGGGGGGTGGACTTGTAACAGTGCAAAAGGTGCACAAACTCATTATTTAAAAGACGAGAAAAGAAAAGTGCCTAGAAAGAAAAGTAAATGGGCACATGTTGAAGGGGGTAAAGTGCAAAAGGTGCACAAACTCATTATTTTAATATAAATGAGGGTATGGCCGCCCCATAAAGCAGCAGATCTGCTTTTTGGCCTCGGCTGAAGAAAAAGGAGAGCAAGAAATCGGTTTTTGGAGAAGAAGAAGGAAGAAGAAGCTGCAAAAAGGTTAGTTCTTGGTGTTTAGAGGTTGTGTTCGGGATTTTTGAAGCTGCTGTTGCAAGTGGGTTTCGAGTTGGAGGTGCTGTGTTCGAAGAGCTGCTTCAAGGTGAGTTTTAGGACCCCTCTTTTACTGATTTTTAAAGTGTTGGGGCTATTATGCATACCGGACAAGCATTTTTAAAAGATAATCGTGAGTTTATGCTTTATGTTCGAGGGTTGTTTTTTGAGTGTTTGTTTAGAGGTTGTTTATGGATTAGACTTGATGTTTAGTGTGTTCTAAGTGTGTGGTATGATAGATCTGAGCCATGGATGTATTAGGATGGTGAGTGGGAGCTGGAAATAGCATAAGTATGTTGCGGGTTAATCTGTTAGTCCTCATTTCTTTTATTCTCCCACATTTGCTATAGTATCCACACTTGCTACAGTGTCCGCATTTGTTTCATCCACATTTCTTTGGACACTTGGAATGTTTTATTAAGACTTCATCCGCATTGTCCATCCGCATTTAAGTACTTTGTTCATGCGCATTGTTGTTTGTTCATCCGCATTTGTAGATGCTTATGCGCCTAAGTGTTCTTCCGCATTTCTTTTATTCATGCACATTCGCTACAGTGTTCATATGCATTTCTTTGGGACGGAATATTTTCTAAGGTGTTCATCCGCATTAGTGGTGTTCATCCGCATTAGTGTTGTTCTCCCGCATTTGTCCTTGCTCGTCCACATTTCTTTGGGGACTTGGGTTTCTTTTCTGGAATTTTGGGAAGTAGAATTTAAGTGCTAAGAAATGATGTCTCGTGGTGGCTTATGCTTATTTATGAGGTGGTGGCTTGTGATGATGTCTATGGTGTGATTGTTGTGGTTGTATGTATGTGTTATCCTTCTTCGTTCAACGGTTTTCAAAACGTATGTATTATGTTATAATACATGTTGTGTTTTATGTTGTGACTTTAAGTGGTATGATGTATGAATGTGAGTAAAGTATTATGTAATAAAAGTGGAAGATAACGAATTATGAGAATAGAAGTAACGGATGATGAGATCTTTGTCGCGTACTCCGGTACTGTGTCAGTCTTCGGACATGGGTCGGGGGTATTGCATGAGACACGATGGTATGAGAAGGAGATGAGATCCTTGTCGCGTACTCCGGTATTGTGTCAGTCTTCAGACATGAGTAGGGGGTTTGTTTACGGGCCTCGGCACAGTATCAGTCTTCGGACATGAGTCGGGGGTATTGCATGAGGCAGGATTCTGATGATGGTATGTATTGTTTGATGAACAATGATAAGATAATAAATATTATTATCTATTTGTACGTATGATGTAGGATCGCTTACGAAAGTAAAGTACGGTTTTAATCGAGGGAAAAGTATTTTATTTATAAAACTAGAACTCACTCAACGTTGCTGACTTTTTGTATGCATAATAGTTGGTAGGTATTTTGTTGATGTTGAGGAGTTGCAGGCATGGATGCATACGCTACTGGGGACGTTTTGAGAATGGCATCCATATTTTGGACATGTTATTGTATTTTGAAATGTAAATGATTTATGTAATGAGATAACATGTTCTAATTTTAAATGAAAGTTTTTAATTTCCGCTGCAAAGAAATGAGTATTTTAAATGTTTTATGCAATGACGGTCCAGCTGTAAGCGTCCCGAGAACGGGGCCGTACATAACGATAACGAAAAGTGGAACATAATGAACGAATGAAAGTCTTACAAGTAAAGTGAATTGTGGTACACAACCATATTGTTGTTTGCTCAACTGAAGTGCGGCATAGGTAGCCCATGAGGATGTGCTTCAGGGGTCCAATCCTTGAGATTGACCAAACGATACGGAATCCTTGTCGCTTTACCCTGGTACTATAGTCAGCTTCATGCATAATGTATGGGGGCTTATTTATAAGCCTTGGCATAGTACCAGCTTTGTGCATAATGTTGGGGGTTTAGCACATGGCATTGATCCATTACAGTGAAAGATAATAATCAAAGACCGAAAGGATGAACGATGATGAATGATAATAAATGAATATTATCTAGATGTACGTATGATGTATGCTCATGTACGAAAAAGGAAATGTTTAAACGAAAGTAAAGTATTTTATGATAAAAACTAGAACTCACTCAGCGTCACTGACTTTTGTATGCATAATTGTTGGCAGGTAATGGTTGATGCTGAGGAGGTGCAAGCATGGACATGAAAGCTACTGGGATAGTTCAAGTCTGGCATCCATATTTTTGGAAATATTGTTGTATTAATACAATTTTTGATGTAAAAAAATGACATGATATTTTGACGCAAGTTTACTTATTAATGAAAAGTTATATTTTCCAATGCGAATGTTATATTTTAAATGTTTTATGCTATGAATGACCAGTTGTGAGGCTTCCCGGGAACGGGGCCTTACAAGTTGGTATTAGAGCCAATGTTTAAGGGAATTGGATAAAATTATTTTCAAAACCAAAACTTAAACTGAGAATGGGACGAAAGAGAAAGGGTTACCAGTCCTAGTAGCTACATGCTTGCAGGTAAATATTTTATGTAAATTAATGGAAAAAGGAATTATGTGTGTGTGCTATGTGAATTATGTGCTTTTTGTAGATTTGGATGCTGATGTAGTCATGATAGGAAATGCTTGGGGAATGAAGAGTAAAGTAAGTGGCTAATCACAACTGGCCACTATAATTAGGGACATACTATACTTGACATAATCTGAGCTATTACCTTGAATGATCGTGTTGGTGTTTGGATCTTATAGTACTTAGGAAATGGCTGGTGAAAATCTTTGAAGGCTTCTCGAGGTGGAGGTCATGGTGGATGTGGTGCTGGACCACGTGTCACTAGGAGCAGTGCTAAGACTGCTGGAACGGCACATGAGGTGTAACACCCGGTAATTTTCAGAAAATAAAAGAAAAGAAAAGTAAGGGAGCAAACAATAATTTATTTTAAAAGCGAGGGTAAAAGTGTACAAGGGCCAAACCGGCCCATAATGGGGGTTAAAAAGGAGGTAAGGCCACCCATACTCTCCCCATGCACTAAAATCGTATGACTAGAGTGAGATAAAGTACTCCCACCGGTTCTAGAGTGAGAAAGTAAAAGTGATCTTCAAAAAGGTAAGATTTAAATCGTGTTTCTTCTCGGATTTTAGTTGGGTTCAAGCTTTTGGACTGGTTTCTATGTGTTTCTATGTGTTTAGTTTCTTGTTTTCATGTATTTAGGTGTTAGAACTCCAGGTTACTCTCGGGTTATGGTGTTTGCTCAAAGGCAGTTTAAGGTGAGTTCTAGATCCCCTCCTTCACATGTTTTCTACTTTTTGGGGCTGATATGTGTATTAAAACTATGTTTCTTGTCAAACTATGTTTTTCCATGATCAAGATGACTTTTATGAAAATATGGGTGTCTTTAAAGATTTCAGTGTTGATAACTGATGTTCATGATGATCTAAGTGTGCTTCTTGTAGATCTAAGCTAAGTTTACGTTTTTAGATGTTGTATGAGACTAGAATTCACATGAACATGATATGAGTGTTAATGCAATTGTCCGCTGTGGACCTTGGTCATCTCCTGTGGACTTTGGTCATCCGCTGTGAACACATTTAGCGTTTAGTTCATCCGCTACAGACTTTGATCGTCCGCTGTGGGCTTTGGCTATCCATTGTGGACTCTTAACATTTAAGTCATCTACTATATATCTATTTCATGCACTGCGAACACTTAGGTTTATTCTAAAATTTTGGGTAAGGAAATTAAGTGACTGGTACTTATGTTTTAATACAAGCTTATGTTTGCTTTTCTTCAGAAGCTTATGTTCGCTTCTCTTCCAAAGCTTATGTTTGCTTTTCTTCCAAAGCTTATGTTTGCAAATATTCCGAAGCTTATTTTTCTTCCGAAGCTTATTTCTTCCGAAGGTTAAAATCTTGCGAAGCTTATGGTTGCCTTTGGAAGTATTAGTTTTAGTGTTGAGATTACCAGTTGATAGTTAGCATAAGTTCAAGGGCTTAAATTTCATGTTTGATTCTTTTCTTATGTGTTGCTGTTATGAGTACTTAATATTTCATGATAAGTGATTATAAGACAATGGATATCTTAAAAGTATTATTCATAATCAAGTGGTCACAAAGTAATAAAAGAAAGATAGTGGAACTTAATGAATGTTACCCCCGGGCCCGTATGATGATGGAAAGCCTTGCTAGCAAAATGAATGGAGGTTCACGGCCTTGAGTGTCGTTTGCTCAACTGATGTGCGGCCGTTTCAGCCCAAAGGATGCACATCTAGGGTCAAATCCTTGTGATTGACCAATGAATGAATGGGACCCGTATTCATGAGCAGGCTTCGTGCCTAGCAGTGTGGGTTAACTATCAAGGGTTAGCTATTATGATAAACGTTTGCTGACAGGGGTTCAGCATTAGTTGCCAACCAACAATGTTGGCTCTTGCTTTATGCAATCCTAGTTAATGAAAGAGAAAGATAATGAAAGAAAGAAAGATAATGGATCTCTTAATGAATGATTATGTATAATGATGGATGAACACCTAGTGTAGCTTACAAAATGTATATTTTTTATATTATCAAAAATAGAACTCACTCAGCAATGTTGACTTTTTATATGCATATCAGTTGGCAGGTAATGATGTTGCTGGGGATGGCACGAGGTTGAAGCTACTTGGAAAATAAAGACTGGCATCCATGTTATGCAAAAATGATATATTTGTCTTGTAATACAACTAAATGTTCTTTTGAAACATGTAACAACGATGTATTCCTTGGCAAAAGTTATTATTAATGCATGAAAATGGGTTTTATTTAACTATTCAGCTGCCATGTTTTCTTACTTTAATGTATTTTAATGTGTAATGTGCTATGAATAACCTACTGTGGGGTTCCCAGGATCGAGGCCTTACATGAGGAGCCTAAGCTTCATATCCATGAAGGTGTGGATGAGAGTGCTAATCTGAAGGCCTCAGTAAAGGAGGCTATAGTTGAGGAGGTTCATCAAGTCATACAGAAATTCTATCATCTATGGTGACTGAGGTTATTAGAGCCTTAAAGGAAGATGAAAGGAATGAGATGAAGGAGAAGAAGAGTACTACTAGGAGATGGGGGGAAGAGGGAGGTTCAAGTTAATGAGAGCTACCAGAGATGGAGATGGTTGTTTATAGTGATGATGAGGAGGAGGAAGCTGTGCGGGAAACTGCAAAGGGGTGCAGCTATGGGGCATTTTAGAGAAGCAAGCCCCCCGACTTTTGATGGAAATGGGAATGCTGCTGCTGGCCACCGATAGGTGAGATAAATGGATGCTATGTTGGTTATCAGCAAGTGTAGGGATGATCAGAAGGTGAAGTTTGCTGCTCACTTGTTTGTAGATACAGCCTTGTGTTAATGGGATAACATAGTCCAGGCTGAGGGTAGCAGGGCCATTAGTAGGATGATGCAGGATCGATTATCATCAATGCAACCATTTCACAAGGTGGGAGAGTTTAGGACACTTAGCAATTCAAATAGGGAACCAGTTGGAATGAAAACCAAGAATACAAGTAACAAGAACAAGAACAAGAACAAGAACACTCGAATATGGTTTTCAAGAATAATGTATATTGCACTCAAGTTCTTTTACTTGTATTACAAAGCTTATCGAAATTACAAGTACTTGAGACACTTTATACTACTTCCTATACCCGGCCATACTTTGAAGGCCAGCTGGAAACACTAATCTAGACAACAAGATCAATGTAGAGTCAAAAGGCAGATTGCCTTTTGACTAGTGACTATGACATGCCATAGCTCACATCCTAATCTATTACAAAAAGGATAAAAGTACATAGTTGGAAAGTTACAGACAAAACAACCTTATTCTACAGTTGACAAAAGCATGGACCTTTTCACCAACTCATTTAAGTTGGTGAGACATCAGAAGTGGTAGTGGAAAGTTGTTCAGCCTTTGCCAAAAGGTAAATCAGAGAAAGCATGTCTTCTCTGTCTTCGGAAGAAATCAGTCTTTGGCTTCAGAAGACTTTGTCTTTGAAGCTTCAGAAGACTTCATCTTTGGCTTTGGAAGATTTGGTCTTTTGGCTTCGGAAGATTTGATACTTTGCATAATTCCCTGAGTTATATCGAATCTTCCGAAGTAGCTTCCTTGTACTTGTATGTGCATACTGAGAGCTCTTTTGGTTGAATCAGCCTCTAAGTGTAATCCTTACAACCTCCCCCTAGGCTGATGCTACCAAACTAAGGAGACCTTTGAATCTTGATTATCATCTATTGACAGTCCTCATCAATATCAAGACCATTCCCTTCATCATTAGTTGGTCAGGATTCCTAAAGCTTTCAAAGTACCTCCTCATATCATAGAGATCATGCAGAGGAAGGTCAAGTATGTTTTGCTAGAAGTACACATCTTGACCCCCTTGATTTTTGGTGACATACTATCTATCTGGATTGGTGGCAAACATCCAAGACACGATGGGTTTCTCAGTAGCAAGAGGCTCTACTTGAATGGGAGTTTGATGAGCAGCCTCTTCTTGATCACCCTTAGGATGTTCTGACCCATCCTGAGGTGTAGAGGTGGATGCCTTATACTTCTTCTTCTTCTTCTTCTTCTTCTTATCCCTTCTAATGGCCATCCTTTCCTCTTTCTATATTTTAACTGAGAAGACTGGCCTGTAGCATAAGATTGTTCTTACTTGTCTTCCTTAATTGGGTCCTTGTCCTTCACTGGTTCAAAAAGAGAAGGATCAAGACCCTGCTGTGGATCAAAAGATGAAGCTATCTATAATGTAGCACTAGGTCTTGGTTGAGTTGTCTCTTGTGGTTCAACCTTGACCTTAGCTTCAGGTGTAGCTTGACTTGTTGGAGAATGCAAATCAACCAGCTCAGCCCTCTTGATCTTCTGCTTGATCTCTCTAATATGCTCATCCATAGTGGGTAGAGACATTGGACCAAGTCTCCTTTTGGAGAATATATAGCTTCAAGAAGCTCACCATCTTTAGTTTGTCAGCAGACTTCTTCTGATTGGCTCGAATGGTGGTTCTTGACTTAGCAGTCGCTTCCCTCATCTTCCTCTTTGCAACTTTTTGCCCTTTTTTAAGTTGTTGCTCAAGCTGTTTGAGTTATTCAAATTCTATGTAGCCATGTGGTAAGGGATGAAGGTTTGCTGCCTGAAAAAGACCTGTGGCACTCAGGTAGGCTATCATATTTTGCCTAACTTATTCCTTATCTACCTGAGTTTGTTGCACAGTAGTCACAATCTCTGTCTTAGTATTTTCTTAAACTGGGGAGAGGATAGGAGCTTGGTAGATTCTCTTTGTTCTTCTTTCTTCTTTGACCTTAAGGAGCAGTTCTATATCTAGCCTCCTTCCTCTCTTTTGACAATTCCACATCAGCCAGTTCATTTGATTCTTCCAAAAGGATAGAGATGAGTTCATCAATATTGTAATTCCAGGACCCCAAATAGTTCAATCTGGCTGCCTTTATCTCATCATCTTGAGTACTTGGCCTAGGGGAAGCCCTAATTGTAGCTTCCATGAAGCCAGGGGTCCCACTTGAACTCTCTCCCCTTGCCTTTCTTCCTCTCTCTCTCTTCTCCTCCTCAACCTCCTTAGAGGTCAGTTTCCTCTTCCCTTTGTCACTCACAGGCCTGTGTGACTCAGGGTGGAGAGAGCTTTGACCTTCTATGCTGGGTATGCATTTGAGGTCTGGCTGGAGAGAGGTTGTGAGACACCTTTAAAAGCTGGTTGCTTAATTAGGGTAACGGGTGTTGAAGTAGTTTCTGTCTCAAGGTTCACAGGCTCAACTACTAGGCCTTCAGGCAAGGTTTTCCTTTCGAAGCTAATCTTAGGGTCCACCTCAGCATCCAATTGACTAACAGTCTTGCGTGCTAGCCTCTGTCTATATAGTCTTGTTCTTAGCTTGAACTCTTCAAGCACCCTTAGTTGAATCCTATCAGCCAACCTTGCAGCTTGCTTGTTTTGACTTGGGTTAGCAAGTGGAAGGTCAACTAGATAGGTGATCTCATACTATCTCATGGTGTAGAAGTTGAAATTATCTTATTGCCTTTGAGACCTAGAGATTACTAGGGCTCTCCTTTGAACATCATATCTCCATCCTACTATTGGGTTCTTAGTAGGGTGAGATGGAGTAGGCATGGCCCTTAGTATACCTTCCTCAAACAAGATATGAATGAGTAAGTCCATATCAATATGGACATGAGTAGGTTGTTGAGTATGGACAACTGTAAGTGAGGGTGGTGAGTCCTCCATGTCCATACTCTGAGAGGAACTCCCAGGTTTTGTGATTGTAATTAAGACTTTCTCCACCTTTTTGATAGCATCACCCTCTTGCACAAGGGAGCTAAAGGTTAGGTCCATCACATCCATAGGTTCTTATGGATAGGTTGAGTCCTCTAAAAAGGTCTCTCAGCTAACTTGCCTTTGAGATTGGTGATCTCAAATTGCTGATCATTGACCCTTCTTTGCAAGGTAGTCACCTAAGATTCTAGGTGACTAACCTTGGAAACTCAATAGGTGCATAGTTGAGACAGTTTGTCTAGCTTTGGTTGCAGACTCCCCTCATCTTCATCAAAAGAATCATGGGGGGATGAGAGAATAGGACCAAGGTCTTCTTCCTCATCACCAGCTTGTGTTTCTTGGCTGTTGGTTTCCCCTGCACACTGACAGCTTCAAAGGAAGTGTCAATGGGCTGGTTGCCATGGTTGAGGTCTTAATAATGTAATCACTTGCAAAAGTAAGAACCTCTTCCATATAGGCCTCCTAAACAGGTTCAGGAAGGTCCACCTCAGTTGTGGGTGGATGATGTGGGCTAGACATTAGTGATATAGGAGCACTCATCTCTCCTTGAGCAAGAGGTAGAGAAGAGAGACTCATGGTACTCACTGAAGCTAATGTCTTCATCATCATAGAATTCTAGGCTTGGGATTGGTTGGTTGAGGTCAAGCGGCTGGGGATGGTAACATTCCCCTAAAGGTTGATTAATAGAGTTTTAAGACTCTGAGTGAAGGCTTAAGGCTAAGGTAGTGAGCTCATCAGGCTGAGCATGAGGAACCTCAGCACTGATCATTGAAGTAATAGGAGTGGTTTGCTCCTCAGGAGAAGTGGGAGCTCAAGTGTCCACTTCTTCCTGCATGGTAGGTGATTTGGGGGCATGCTCAACCTGAGTTGATTAAGCAGGGGTTTGTTTGGATTTTATTTGGTAGGTGATGGTGATTTGTGGCTGTGTGGGTGGTGCAAATGTAGAACGTGTGGGTTCAACATTGGCTTGTGCTGCCAAGTTGTCACCTTGAGCAATGAGCTCTAACATTTTTGGGACTAGGGCTGTTTCTACCCCTGAGAAGCCAGCAGTTGGCTTTCTTATTGCTTTAAAGATGTCGGGCTTCATCTATCCCAATTTTAGAATATTACATGTCCCCCTCAACTGTGAGCCCAGTTCACAGTTAAGAATGTACTAGACATATCTAGGAAACATATAATATTCTAAGGAGTCCAAGTTTGCATGTAAATTAGTATACACAAATTGTGAGTATCTGAACTTGACCCCTTGTACCAATCCATGGACTATATAGGTAAGGTCCTTAGGAATTCGGTCCCAACCTCCATGTTTGTTAGATAGGGAGTAGATAACTACATGGAGGAGGTACTTCTATTTGGATGAGACCTTCCCCTTCTTGAAGGTTCTTATTAAGTAATCCCCTTCATACCTATCTGCCGGAATGAATGGTTCACAGCATACTTGGGGAAGGACAAGTTGCCTTCTTTATCATCCAGCCTTAGATGAGTGTTGATGGTAGCTGGAGTGATGAAAATTGTCCTCCCTTGCACTGTGGCAGTTGGTGCCTTCTCACCGTCCAAGATGACATCTTGGCAGGTCCTCCAGAACTCTAACAATTGATCTTCATATAACAAAGGGTCTATTGTGAGGTCGGTGAGGTAGTTGAATAGAACTAAGAAACGGAAAACATCTGAGAAACCAGGATCTTTCTCAGATGACAACAGAGCAACTTGATTATGTTGCCTGTGTATTTGCATGGAGAAATCAGGTTGGTTTCGGGGTTTAGGGTTGCCCATTTTTAGTAGCTTTGAGATGAAGAAAGGTAAGAATATGGTCGGTTTGTGGGGAATTTAGGGTTTGAATCTTTGTTGATAAAGGAGAAAGTGAAAAAGGGGGAACCGCTGTATGAATATATATGGTATGGATTTGAGACAAAGATAATGCAAAAGGATAAACTTTGAAATCCAGATGTCGGTCCCACCTCTGAAAAAGTGCCCAAAAAGGTGGTTTTCTTGGAAGTCTAAAATCTTCCAAATGTAATTTGTCTTCGGAAGTTTTTGAGAAAACTTCCGAAGCCAATTTGGCTTCAAAAGATATTTCTTAGATTTTCAAGAATTTGCTTCGAAAGAAATTTAGTTAGAGTAATTTTACTTCCTATATAAATTTTGCTTCTAAAGGTATCAAATATCAGAAAGTTTATTCATAAGAGAGAATAAAACTTCCGAGACTTAATTGCTTTCGGAAGAAAATGGCCTTCAATACACATAGTACTTGGTGAGAAAAATAAGTTTGGAAAATATATCAGGATTTCTTTCGAAGGTTAATTTCTCAGAAGTAGTTATTTGTTGTGGAGACATAATTTCTTAGAAAATGGTCCTTCAATGATCCAAACATTCCCTTTGGTCTTGAGCTGTTCCTGCACATAAAGAGATGGTTAGTTACATTTGGAAACCCAAGCCTCATTGGTCTTGGGCTTGTCAAAGTGCATTTAAGATAATGCAATAGTAATTGATTCTATATGCAAGTTATGAGGATCATTTGTTGTTGTTGATGAATAACTTTCAGTCACATGGCCTTCCTTCATCTTTCACACCATCTTTGGAAGACTAGACCTGGCCTTCAATACTTCGGAAGTTTTGATGACTTTGAAAGTTTTGGAGACTGAACCTTTGGTGACCGGGTCCGAAATCTGAATCTGAGTTGATGTGATTCAACTAGGAAAAATATGATGATTAAGGCAATGATTGTGTAGCGGAAATACAGAATCAAAGATCATAAATGCTGAAAATACTAATAAATGCTTTGTATATTGATACTGATGAACAAAATACAAAGTGTGCTAGGGTTTGTAGCAAAACGGCTTGTAGCACTGCAGAAACTTCGTCTCTTAAATATAGTGTATACTATTCTCTTTATAGGCTCATACAATGCTTGTACAAAATGACTAAATTACCCTGACAACTTGAATACTAGTCTAATTACATATAATCATCTGCATTTTTGTTGTACATCCGCATTAGTTCGCATTAGTTAATGCGGATGTATTGGTCTTCCTTAGCATTTATTCTGTTGAGCATCGCATTAAGTATGTCATCTGCAATGACTAATACGGTAGAATAAATACTTATCAGCGTTTGATTTTGCTTATCCGCATTAGTAAATGCGGATGAACAAATACTCAGTCGTATTTATTCTTGCTCATCCGCATTGTGTAAGGCCCCATTACCGGAACGCTTACAGCTGGTCAATCATCGCACATAAAACATAGAACATATATTTACATTTGCTAAAACATCGCAGCGGAATAATGAACAAACCATTTCTTATATTAATGACCACTTTTGCAAGACAATACAATCATTGTTATCCATTACAAAAATCTCATTGTTTGCATTACATTACAAAAAAGTCATTTGTCATGAAATGGATGCCATCCCAAAAATGCCAAATAGCTGCCCCGTGCCATCCTCAACAACGTTACCTGCCAACTGGAAATTACATAAAAGTCAGCGTTGCTGAGTGAGTTCTAGTTTTATAAATAAAATACTTTTCTTTCGTTTAAAACCGTACTTTACTTTCGTAAGCGATCATACATCATACGTACAAATAGATAATCTCATTATTATCTTTCATCATCGTCAACTTACATTCATTCATTCTCTTTCTTATCGTACATTTCATTCGTTCATTATTACTTTCACTTCTCTATGATCCAGTCTAATGCCTCGAGCTATACCCCAAACATCATGCACAAGGCGGGTACTGGGCCGAAGACTATAAATAGACTTCAAACATCATGCACTAGGCGGGCACCAGCACTGGCGTATCATCATTTGGACCAATGCCATGTGTTATACCCCAAACATCATGCACAAGGCGGGTACTGGGCCGAAGACTATAAATAGACTTCAAACATCATGCACTAGGCGGGCACCAGCACCGGGGCAAGCGACAATGGTCCCATACGTATGGTCAGTCACAATGACTAGACCCCAGTGTGCATCCTTCTGGGGTAGCTAACCTGCACACCGTTGAGCTAACACCCATCATTGGGTGTGAACCTCCTTAAGTGCTTGCAAGACTTTTCTTACTTCCCTTTGTTCATTAATGCATGCATTCATTCTTTCTTACTTCTCTTTAGTTATCTTCCACTTTCGTTAAGTACTACTTTACATAAGCATATTCATACGTCACACCACATAAGGTCACGACATAAACATAACATGGAACAACATCATCACAACAGCATACAAAGCATGCAAATCCTAAACAAGCACAGTCCCCCATAAAACCTCCTTTCTTAACACTTAAGCTCTACATCCTAAAATCTTAGAAAATTCTGTCCCCTTAAAGAAATGCGGATGAGCAAACAAATGCAGATGAACAGACAAATGCGGATGAATAAACAAATGCGGATGAGTAACCAAATGCGGATGAAAAACACTTATGCAAATATTCAAACTTAATGCGGATGATCAACTAACCTGAAACCGCATCTTACACTATAATCAGTTCCCAATCCTCATTCTTATACATTCATCGCACCGATCTAGCATGCTAATCTCTTAGAACAAGCATACAACCACATAAACCGAGCACAACATGCAGGCCCTAACACACCCACTAAAAGAACAGGGCCAAACTTATGGTACAAAATACTGGACATATTAAAAAGTTAGTTACATGCATTTCCAGCCCCAAAACAGGTTTAAAACATAGAAACCGGGGATCTAGAACTCACCTTATGCAATCTTTTGGGCAAGACTTCCTTCAAACCTGAATGCAATGAGTTCACACACCTAAAACCCAACAAAACACAACCCAAACACAAACAAACACACATAAGCATGCAACCGAGGCATAGGCCGGCCAAGCAAAACTTAAAACGATGATTTCTTACCTTGAATTCGATCTCCTTGTTCTTCTTCTTCAAAACCCGAAAGCTTTTCTGCTTCTTTCTCTCTCTACAATCAGCAGAAAAAGGTGAAAAGTAACATGGCATGGCGGCCATGTTGCTTTTGTACAAAATTATATTATATTTTGTACCTCGCACACTTTTAACCCATCTATTTGGGTTTAATTGCATTTCCTTCTTTTCTTCACTTTTATTATAAAAAAAAATCCGGGTGTTACAAGTCCACCCTCCTTATATAGGTTTCGTCCCCGAATCCTGTTATTCCTTGAACAGATGTGGGTAATACTGTCTCATCTCTTCTTCAGTCTCCCACGTAGACTCGGATCCCTTCCTGTGCTTCCACTGTACACGCACTAGGGGAACCACTTTATTCCTTAACCTCTTCTCCTTGTGATCAATGATTGCCACTGGTTGCTCCACATAATTGAGCCTTTCATCAACTTCAATGTCTTCCAGTGGTACAACCATATCTTCGTCAGCTAAACACTTCCACAGATGAGATACATGGAATGTAGGGTGAATTCCACTTAACTCATCGGGTAACTCCAACCTGTAGGCCACCTCTCCTACTCAAGCAATGATTCGGAAAGGCCCTATGTATCTCGGGCTCAACTTTCCCCGCTTTCTAAACCGAATGATCCCCTTCCACAGTGAGACTTTCAACATAACTCTATCTCCCACCTCCTACAGTATAGCATCTCATAAGGGGGCATACCAATGCTGGCATGATAACTGTTATTGTTGAGAACTCCGCTAACGGTAAGTTGTAATCCTAACTACCTCCAAAATCAATGACGCATGCCCGAAGCATATCCTCAAGCATCTGAATGGTTCTCTTCGACTGGCCATCCGTCTGTGGATGATAAGCCGTGCTGATGTGTAACCTCGTCCCCATTGGATCATGAAATCTCTTCCAGAACTTAGATGTAAACCGAGTGTCACGATCAGAAACAATAGACACCGGCACACCGTGACGAGTTACAATCTCCCCGATGAATAGATCCGCTAACTTCTCAGATGAATACGTCTATCGGATCGGTAGGAAGTGAGCACTCTTCGTCAGACGGTCGACTATCACCGATATGGCATCGTACCCCTTCACGGTACGCTGTAGCTTCGTGATAAAGTCCATGGTGATATGCTCCTACTTCCACTCGGGTATATCCAAAGGTTGGATCTTACGGTATGGCTTCTGATGCTCCGCCTTCACTTGCAAGCAAGTAAGGCACTTACTCACGTACTCCACTACGTCACGCTTCATACCCGGCCACCAATAATCTTTCTTCATATCCTGATACATTTTCGTGGCACCGGGATGAATGGAGTATCGAGTCTTATGAGCTTCGTCCATGATCTTCCCACGTAGATTCCCATAACGTGGAATCCACATTCGTCTGAATCGGGTTCTAACATCGAGAGTGTTTTCACCCAATTTCGTGACTAGACCTCTCATCCTTTCAGAGTTAAGATGATCTTCCTTCAACGCCTCATCTTGAAACTCCTTGACCTTCTTTATCACATCGGAGGTCAACACCAATTGGTAAGCCTTCACCCGGATTGGTTCAGGCCTCTCCTTTCGGCTAAGGGCATCCGCCACTACGTTGGCTTTGCCCGGATGGTAATGGATTTCACAATCATAATCCTTTATCAGTTCCAACCATCTCCTTTGCCTCATGTTCAAATCCTTCTGCTCAAAGAAGTACTTCAAGCTCTTGTGGTCAGTGAAGATGGTGCACCTCGTCCCGTACAGGTAGTGCCTCCAAATTTTTAATGCAAAGACCACAGCTGCTAGCTCTAAATCATGAGTAGGGTAATTAACCTCATGAACCTTCAATTGTCGGGATGGTAAGCTATAACCTTTCCTCGCTGCATCAGTACGCAACCCAATCCCGAGTAAGAAGCATCTGAATAAACCACCAAATCCTCGCTCCCTTCGGGTAATGATAAGACAGGAGCTTGAGTCAACATCGTCTTCAACTCTTCGAAAGTCTTCTCTTGCTCTTGACCCGAAACAAACTTCACATCCTTACGGGTCAACTTGGTCAGTGGAGAAGCTATCTTAGAGAAGTTTTGGATGAATCTCGTATAATAGCCCGCCAATCCCAAGAAACTACGGTTCTCGGATGGCGTCCTTGGAGACTTCCATTACATCACAGCTTCCACTTTTGCCGGGTCTACCATAATCCCCTCGGGATTCACCACGTGACCCAAAAACTGAACCTCGCGCAACCAGAACGCGCACTTGGAGAACTTAGCATACAACTTCTCCCTTCTCAACGTATCTAATACCTCTCGAATGTGACCGACATTTTCCACCTCGCTCTTCGAATAAATCAAGATATCATCGATGAACACAATCACTGATTTATCCAACATCGGCCGACACACTCGATTCATCAGATCCATAAAAGCAGCTGGTGTGTTGGTTAAACTGAAAGACATAACGAGGAACTCGTAGTGTCCATAACGCGTACGAAAAGCTGTTTTAGGAATATCCTGCTCCTTCACCTTCAACTGATGGTAACCAGATCGGAGATCTATTCTTGAAAACCAACTGGCACCTTGGAGCTGATCAAACAGGTCATCAATCCTCGGCAATGGATATCGATTCTTCACCGTCAACTTGTTCAGCTCGCGGTAGTCAATACACATCCTCATACTACCGTCCTTCTTCTTTACAAACAAAACTGGGGCACCCCATGGAGAGATACTCGGTCTAATGAACCCCTTATCAAGCAACTATTGCAGTTGATCCATCAATTCCTTCAGCTCAGAGGGGGTTAACCGCTACGGTGCCTTAGCAACAGGTTGGGCACCGGATATCAGGTCGATCTGAAACTCAATCTCACGGTCCGACGGTACACCTGGTAAATCTTATGGGAACACGTCTAGGAAGTCACACACAACCAGTACATCAGACAATTATGGTGTTGGCATATCAACATCTTTTACGTAGGCCAAGTAGGCACTACATCCACGCCTCATACATTTTCCCGCCACCGCCATTGAAATCACCTTCGGAATAGTAGTAACTCGATCACCGTAAATCGTCACCGAACTCCCGTCAGGCGTTGTCAGTTCAATTATCTTCTTGCGACATATGATATTCGCATCATATGCCACTAACCAGTCCATTCCCAGGACTACATCGAAACCGCCTAAGGTCCTCACGAATGGTCTAACAGGAAATTTACGACCTTCTACTTCTATGACACAGCCTTCCATCATCTCAGAAATCCTGGTAGACTTACCTATGGCAGTTTCTACATCGAAGGGCTCGTCAATACTCCTACTCCTTAAAGGCAACTTAGCACAAAAGGCAGCAGAAATGAAGCTCTTACTAGCACCGGAATCAAATAACATGGAGGCAAGAGTTTGGTTTACTAGGAACGTACCTGACACAACATCGGGGTCCGTCCTAGCCTCCTCCTGGGTCATCAGGAATGCTCTGGTGCTTGCTTTCTGCCCTTCGGTTCCGGTCGTCTTCTTCGCTCCTGAACTCTCAGCCCTGGCTTCTTGCTTTCCCTGCTCATGTGACCCTCTCCACCACAGTTAAAACATCTGGCCATACGACAAACCTTTGTTATATGCCCTGTCCTCCCACATAGGAAGCATACATTCAATCCCCCGCCTATATTCTCTGAAATGCTCCTTTCCACATTTGCCACACCTCTTCGACCCCGCACCAGATGTGACCACACGGCGGTCATCCACCCATGCACGCTTGTTGTTTGTCGGGGCACCACCCCTACCAAACCTCTTCCCGTTCCAGTTCCGGTCACCACCACCTTTCTTACTCTCCTCAGCCACCACCACTTCTTGTTCATCATACAGCCTCCCTGCCAGATCAACCACTGAACTAAACGTGCTCGGTCGGGCAGTGATCATGTGCCTGTGGATGTCCGCCGGCAAGCCCTGAATGTATCTCTTAATCTTTCATGACAAGGGTGTCACCTGATCCGGCACTAGCCGTGCCATCTCATTAAATTTGTGGTATATTGCTGATGTGTCATGGTTCCCGCCTCCAGCTGTAGGAACTCCCTCTCAACCTTGTCGAGCTCTCGGTGAGGACAAACCTCCTCGATCACCAATTTCTTCAACTCATTCCACCTCATCCTGCCAATCGCTCTACTACCCTCGGCCTGGACAATATTTTCCCACCAACATAGGGCCGAGTCCACAAATAAGTGGGTGGCGAACTTCACATTCTGATCTTCCCGGCACTCGCTGATATCTATAACAACTTCCATCTCTCTCACCCACCGGTGAGCAGCAGCCGTAGTGCCATTTCCGTTAAAAGTCGAGGGCTTGCATCTTTGAAATGCCCCATAGTTACAGCCTCGTACTATCTCCTGCACAGGCTCTTCTCCTTCTTCTTCACTGGAGACAACCGTATCAGTCTTCGGTTGCTCCCTTTCCTCCGCGGGTCTCCTCCTTTCCTTCATCTCTCCTTCTCGTACAGCCTTAATCACTTTGGTCACCACGGACGGTAGAATCGTCTGCATGACCTGGTGAACCTCTTCTACCACCGCCTCCTTCACTAAGGCCCTTAAATTGGCACTCTCATCACCACCCTCCGGATGAGGGGTCTCGGGCTCTTCGTGAGCCACCTCTTCAGCCCTAGGCCTTCCTCTCATGACCCGTGGTCCAGCACCACGTCCACCACGACCTCCACCTCGAGAAGCCTTCGAGGATCTACCACCAGCCATCCTCTAACACGCTATAAGATTCAAACACCAACACGATCATTCAAGGTAACAACTCAGTTTATGTCAAGTATAGTAAGTCCCTAATTACAGTGGCCAGTTGTGATTAGCCACTTACTTTACTCTTCATACCCCAAGCATTTCCTATCCTGACTTCATCAGTATCTAAATCTACTAAGAAGCACATAAATCACATAACATGCGCACGTAATACTGGTTAACATTAAGAAAATACCTGATGGCACGCAGCTACTCGGACTGGCATCCCTTCCATTTGTCCCATTCTCAGTTTAAGTTTAGGTTTTTTTTGAAAATATTTACCCGTTTCACTTAAACTTTGGCTCTGATACCAACTTGTAAGGCCCTATTACCGGAATGCTTACAGCTGGTCAATCATCGCACATAAAACATAGAACATATATTTACATTTGCTAAAACATCGTAGCGGAATACTGAACAAACCAATTCTTATATTAATGACCACTTTTGCAAGACAATACAATTATTGTTATCCATTACAAAAATCTCATTGTTTGCATTACATTACAAAAAAGTCATTTGTCAAGAAATGGATGCCAACCCAAAAACGCCAAGTAACTGCCCCGTGCCATCCTCAGCAACGTTACCTGCCAACTGGAAATTACATAAAAGTCAGCGTTGCTGAGTGAGTTCTAGTTTTATAAATAAAATACTTTTCTTTCGTTTAAAACCGTACTTTACTTTCGTAAGCGATCATACATCATACGTACAAATAGATAATCTCATTATTATCTTTCATCATCATCAACTTACATTCATTCATTCTCTTTCTTATCATACATTTCATTCGTTCATTATTACTTTCACTTCTCTATGCTCCAGGCTAATGCCTCGAGCTATACCCCAAACATCATACACAAGGCGGGTACTGGGCCGAAGACTATAAATAGACTTCAAACATCATGGCGGGCACCAGCACCGGGGTATCATCATTTGGACCAATGCCATGTGCTATACCCCAAACATCATGCACAAGGCGGGTACTGGGCCGAAGACTATAAATAGACTTCAAACATCAAGCACTAGGCGGGCACCAGCACCGGGGCAAGCGACAATGGTCCCATACGTATGGTCAGTCACAAAGACTAGAGTATGCATCCTTCTGGGGTAGCTAACCCACACACCATTGAGCTAACACCCTTCATTGGGTGTTAACCTCCTTACAGTGCTTGCAAGACTTTTCTTACTTTCGTTCGTTCATTAATGCATGCATTCATTCTTTCTTACTTCTCTTTAGTCATCTTCCACTTTCGTTAAGTACTACTTTACATAAGCATATTCATACATCACACCACGTAAGGCACGACATAAACATAACATGGAACAACATCATCATAACAGCATACAAAGCATGCAATCATAAACAAGCACAGTCCCCCATAAAACCGCATTTCTTAACATTTAAGCTCTACATCCCAAAATCTCAGAAAATTCTATCCCCTTAAAGAAATGCGGATGAGCAAACAAATGCGGATGAACAGACAAATGCGGATGAATAAACAAATTCGGATGAGTAACCAAATGCGGATGAACAACACTTATGCAAATATTCAAACTTAATGCGGATGATCAACTAACCTGAAACCACATCTTACACTATAATCAGTTTCCAATCCTCATTCTTATACATTCATCGCACCGATCTAGCATGCTAATCCCTTAGAACAAGCATAAAACCACATAAACTGAGCACAACATGCAGGCCCTAACACACCCACTAAAAGAACAGTGCCAAACTTACGGTACAAAATACTGGACATATTAAAAAGTTAGTTACATGGATTTCCAGCCCCAAAACAGGTTTAAAACATAGAAACCGGGGATCTAGAACTCATCTTATGCAATCTTTCGGGCAAGACTTCCTTCAAACCCGAATGCAATGAGTTCACACACCTAAAACCCAACAAAACACAATCCAAACATAAACAAACACACATAAGCATGCAACCGAGGCATAGGCCGGCCAAGAACAACTTAAAACGATGAATTCTTACCTTGAATTCGATCTCGTTGTTCTTCTTCTACAAAACCCGAAAGCTTCTCTGCTTCTTTCTCTCTCTACAATCAGTAGAAAAAGGTGAAAAGTAACATGGCATGGGCGGCCATGTTTCTTTTGTACAAAATTATTTTATATTTTGTACCTTGCACACTTTTAACCCCTTTATTTGGGTTTAATTGCATTTCCTGCTTTTCTTCACTTTTATTCTAAAAAAAATCCAGGTGTTACACACTGACTAATGCGGACAGCCGATACTTTATTTTTCTTCTGTTTTCTTCACCCGCATTAAATCTTTGACTTGTGCAGTTTCTTCCAACTAGAACAACCTTCAACCATATCTTGAATTGGCATGTATGATCCTTTCAGGGTCTAACAACACTCCCCCTAAGGATTTTATAGCCTATATACTTCAAGGGTTTGATGGTGGTGGAGGTTGTGAAGATTCTGGTGGTTCTTCTTTCACCTGTGCTAGGAAAATGGATTAACATAAGGTTCGAGGGCTGTTGTAGAAGCTGTTGTAGGATCCGGATCATAGGAGAAATGAGTAATGGTTGGATCCAGAATTGCTTTAAATCATGGTGGTAAATTCTTATGCCTCCTTCATCCGATCAGCATCAGTACATGTATGATCATTTCCCTCATCTGGTGTATAGTTTCAAGAGGAATCCTTCTGAGCATTTGAGGTTCATACATAGAAATGGATGACATTCCATCTCTGTGCATAACCAGCTCACCTTTCAAGTTGACCTCAAGCTTCACTATGTTCCCAAATTATAATGGAACCCTCTTTCTTTTCTTCTTTTCTTTCTTTCTGTTAATTCTGTCAAAGGCTATTTTTAGTATCTTGATGCATTTCAAAAAGAAATAAATATTAGCTTCTCCCAGCTTGTTATCTATTTCTCTGTAGTGTCTTGTGAATATGTAGTGGATATAGGATTCATCTAGCAATCACACCTCATATCCACTAAATAGCCTTATCTCAGATCCTTCTTTTCCTACCCAAGATCTTTCTATTACCAACTCATAGGTTTTCTCATCATAGAATACCTTTGAGATTGGTTTAGTCTTGTGGGTTTCAGCAACCATCTTCCTTTTTAATGATTCAGTTGGTTTTACATTCAGCTCAGGAAACACCAACTCTTCAGTCTCATTCTTTTTCTTTTTCTTTTCTAAAGGATTGTTGAATGATTTGTCTTTTCTAATGCATATTCCTTCAGAGCTTTGAAGTTGTTAGTTTTCTTAAACATCTTCAGAATTTCTTCAAACTCATATCCTCTATACATTCCATTATGATTAATCAATTCCACCTCTGCTAATTCTTTCAAATCATGTATCTACAGGGAGTTCACTAATGCAGAGTACTCAGTGAAGAACTGAACTAGCCCTGAGATAAGTTTCACCATAAGCATGCTCCAATCACTATCATACTTCCAGGCAATGATCTTTACATCTACTTTGTTTTTCAGCCATTTTTTTCTTTAAGCTCTTCACACAACTTCATGACAAATTCCTTTTGCTCATCAGTCAAAGTGATAATAGGAACAAGCTATAGGCCAAGTTCTTCCAATGGCATAGGGTTAGAGGGAATAATCATAGTTGGTTCAACTGGAGCACTGTGTTCTCTGATAAATTCCCAGATGTTATCATCAATAATAAAATCTCCAGAAGAATAAATATCTATGTCTTCAATCAAATCTTTCATTGTAGTCTCCTCATCAAGTCTGCTTTCAGATGTTGGTTCATAATAAAAAACCATAGCAAGACTTTCATCTTTCCCCCTAAGCTCACTGTGTTGGGTTTTAGGATCAATATCCTTGTCTTCATCATCACCACTACTCCCACTAGAGACATCTTCATCTCTTTTATCTTCCTTTTCTTTAGCCATCTCTTCTTTAACTTTAAGCAACCTCTCAAGTTCAGAAACTCTCTTTGTTAGAGCTTCTATCTACCTATTGAAATCAGAGATTATGTTAGATTGGATGTGAAGAATATTCTCTTGTTCTTCCATGGCAAGGGTTTGGATGCTTACAATATCCAAATACCCACTGACTTCTTCTCTGGCATGTTCGAGAGCTGCTTTGAGTTTTTCAATCTCTTTATCTTTTTCTTCCTTTTAAGATTGATACTTTTTTGTGGTAAAGGGATACCCCGGTGATTCTATATATAGACAACCGCCAAATAAGTACAAGTAGTGTGCATGAGTTCCACACTAGTTCATGTATGGGACATGCCCAATACAAGTAAACAATCAACAACTAAACAAGGATAACGTATCAAACTAGCCTACCACATAAAAGGAAATAAATGATAACCATGGTAGACAAACATTAATTTAAACTATTAAACTATCTACCATCATCAAAAATGAAATTTCCACCCAACTCCTTTGACAACCAGAATAGATGTCTATCCATTAGAAACCACTATAGAAGAAGTACTTGCCCCTGATGTAGATTCTTTAGACTCATCATATACCATCTCTACCTCTTCATCATCCGATTGAGAAAAAATATCTTGCCCCTTTTCTTGCTTCGAAAGGGCACTAAACAGATTATGAGTTTTGACTTTTAAAGAGCTAACCTTTTGCACATGCAAGGGTGTACGTCCTTTATTTTTCTTTTGATAAATCGGTTTGTATTCAAATTTATGTTTCGGGGTGGATACTTGAAACCCACTCTTCTGAGCACTTTTCCTACTCTTAACGTTGATGATGCCATCCCCATCAACTTTGGGCGTTTTAGGGATAGAATTAAGAGTAGCACCAATATGTTTTGGGCACTTTTCAGTATCATGCCCAAACACACAACAATGAACACATCTCGGAGGTTGCCATTCATACTCTACCCCAATTTTCCCCGTGACATATTTATCCCCATCTGTCTCAGGAATAGCCATAGATAACCCTCTTAAAAAGTCATGTTCCGCAAAATTTCTATCAAAGCCCTTGCATAGCTACTCAGACCCCAAGCCTCTGAACACATAGCAGTAGTATACGAAACAAGTAACTTAGGGGAACCAATTTTTAAAGCCAACATGCTTAAACCATCATTAGTATAAGCTGCCAGAGGAACATCATGCACCTTAACCCAACTATCAACTTTTTTGATATCCTTTTTCTTAAGTGTTCTCGTAGGAGACCAAGTATTAAGAAACATAGGCCTGTTTCTGATCAACCAAGGGCCTCCCTTCAAGAACATCAAGCATATCCTTATTGTCAATAAATTTAAAGAAAAAGAAACCATTCACATTCATCATAATCTTTTGCAGCTCAAACTTTTTCCAATTCAACCACATGTAATGCTTAACCACTGGATATGCAACCCTATCCCCAAGGAAGTAACCATATAATGTGAACGCCAGCTTGCTTTCCACCTTTTTAACTAATTCCCTAGGGAGAAACATATCAACCCCTTGTTGTTTTTCCAAAGGCTCCAAAAATCTGAAGTTAATTTGTTTTTTAGACATCCCAGATTGCAAGGAAGTAGCATATGACATTTGTGCAGTATCCTTATTCGAGCTCTGAACTACATCTTTCCCATTATCATCCCCTTGAGTACTAGTCCCCAACCTATCACCCTTCTCTTTCTTATTGTGTTTACAAATTAAGACATCAGATTGAGAATCCATACCTATATTAGGTTTTGAAAATTTTTCATGGCAAGGGAGAAGAGGATTTGTATCAATATTCACCACCTTAGTAGCAATTCCCTCTGGTATCAGATCATAACCATCTTGGAATTTGACTTTACGAGCACTTGAAGGTTTAGATCCCACTTGAATTTGGATCCATATTCAAAGTAATTCCAATCAAACAGAAATCCTCAGCGGACAGAAGGAGGCCGCAAGAACAGTAGACCAAGATCCGATCGAACGAATTGAAAAATCACTTAGTCTTGATAGATCGAAACTCACGAATTGGAGCCAAAAAACCCTAGTCACCCAAAACCCTAGTCGCCCTCCATCCTCATCTTTTAATTCTTTTAACTCCTTCTCCTTCTCATCTAATTCCTCAAGTCTATCTCTTATGATGCTAGATCTTCTATCCAATAGTTTCTCCAATCTAGCTATCTTCAGTAAGAGCTCAGAAATCATTTCATCCTTATCATCAGGTAGGTTGACTTTAGATTCTGCATCAATTTTTGAAGGACCGACCTTGGAGCTTACTTGTCTCATGGGCATTTGAAAGCCAGCATGAGGATCCTCATCATCCGAAGATGATTCAGAACTACCTAAAGAACTAGTAGATTCACTAGATTTAACAAATTCAACTGCAGCCTTTGGAGAAGAATGAATAGGACATACAAAGAAGAATGAATAGGAGATACTCTTAAAGGAGATGAATTATCAGCATCTTGAACTGAAGGCATAGTATGAAGATCACCACCTATATCAACCTATAGTGACACTTGCCTTAGTCCTTATTCTGTTGCTTCAGCATGCTCTTCAATAGTTTGTTGAGCAAGAGCAGCTGTTTGTTCTTCTATTGTCTCATGTACAACAATAGGAACATCACATGAGCTTCTTCCTCAACATTAGGAATAGCTTCCTCAACTTCTTCTCCATGAACTTCTTCTGGATAGATGTGTTGTAGCATCCATGGAAGTAAAGGCATGAATGTTCAACTAAAGAAGTTTTTTAGGTCTCTCTTCTTGATATACTTGTAGGATTTTCCATTGTAGTGAGGAATGTCCATCACAGAGCCTTCTGCTACGATATCAGGAAATTGTTCATTGATGAAGCATTGAATGAATCGAGGATACATCAGAAACGTATTAAATTGTCTGTTAGTGAACATGGCACAAATTGTCGAAGATGTAGTGATAGGGATGTCATTCCAACCAGTCTTCCTCTTTAATAAGCAGTGTTGGAATAAATGAATCAAAAATCTCCACAATAAATCTACTAATCCCTTGAAAATCGGTTTTCCCTCGAAATCCCCTTCATACCCAATATCAACAAAGAAGGTCAGAATGTCATCTTCTTCCATTTCTTGGGGAAAGTTGGCATCATCCCCAAACTGTATACACTGTCTCATAGTTTGTTAAGAGATAACAAAGTTATGATCATCAGTGATCCTTCCAGATACAATCCGCACACCATCCACTTGATTTACTTTAGCACTTTATACTACATCCTACAGCCGGCCATACTTTGAAGGCCATCTGGAAACACTAATCTAGATAACAAGATCAATGTGGAGTCAAAAGGTAGATTGACTTTTTATTAGTGACTATGACATGCCATATCTCACATCCTAATCCATTACAAAAAGGATAAAAGTATATAGTTCAAAAGTTACAGACAAAAGATCCTTAATCTACAGTTGACAAAAGCATGGACCTTTTCACCAACTCATATAAGTTGGTGAGACATCATAAGTGGCAGCGGAAAGTTGTTCAACTTTTGTCAAAAGGTGATTCAGAGAAAGCATTTCTTCTCTGTCTTTGGAATAAATCAGTCTTAGGCTTCAGAAGACTTCATTTTTGGCTTCGAAAGATTTGGTCTTTTGGCTTCGGAAGATTTGATACTTAGCATAATTCACTGGCTTATATCAAATCTTCCAAAGTAACATCCTTTTACTTGCATGTGCATGTTAAGAGCTTTTTTGGTTGCATAAGCCTTTATGTGTAATCCTTACAGATAAGGTAGTCCGAACTGAAGTAGTTGGTGATTGAGGAATTCTGTCCTCACTGGGAGCTGGATAAGATTGAAAAAGAGTTCATACAGTTAGAGGCGTGAACCAGGACACACCAGCAGTATACAACGAAGTTCAATAGTGCTAGAGCAGGTGACACCCATGTCATGAAAGATCAATAGGTACATCCAAGGTCTACCAGCGGATATCCATAGATACATGATCGCCGCTCGGCCAGATACATTTAGGTTGGTGGTCGATCTGGCAGGGAGATTATATGATGAGCAAAAGGTGGTGGCAGTGGTGGATGTGAAGAAGAAGTGGAACACCGACAAGAACGGGACTGGGAAACGATAAACAGTGGTGGTTTTGTAGCTGGTGGTAAAAGGGCAAGAGTGGATGATCGATAGGCACCAATAGGCGGTATGGGAGAAAAGGCATGCAAGAAGTGCGGGAGGGATCATGTAGGGGAATGCAAGTGGGGATCAAACCTCTACTTTAAGTGTGGAAAGGAGGGCCACATGGCAAGGGATTTTGGAGTAGTGAGGTGTTATAACTGTGGTGAGTCAGGGCATCTGAGCAGAGATTGTAAGAAGGCAAGGGCGAAGAGTTCCATGGCAAAGAAGGGAATTGAGAAAGAGAAGGAGGGGCAGAAAGCCAAAGCCAGGGCATTCACTATGACCAGGGAAGAGGCTAGGATGGACCCCAATGTCATGTTAGGTACATTCCTAGTAAACCAAACTTATGCCTCCGTACTATTTGGTTTACAAGAAACATACCTGACATGACATCAGGGTCCACCCTGGCCTCTTCCCTGGTCATCGTAAATGCTCTGGCGCTTGCCCTCTACCCTTCATTCTTGGGCCTCTTCTTTGCCCCAGAGCTCTAAGCCCTTGGCTTCTTGCAGTCTCTGCTCAGATGGCCCTCTTCACCACAATTATAGCACCTTATCACCCCACAAACCTTTGCCATATGACCGGGCCTCTCACACTTGAAGCAGATCTTTGACCCCCACTTACACTCCCCCACATGGTCTCTCCCACACTTACCACATCTCTTTTCCCCAATACTGGCCGACACTACCCGCTGGTCATCCGTTCTTTCCTTCTTGTTATTTGTGGTGAAACCACCACGTCCATAACACTTCCCACTCTAGTTCCTATGGCCACCATCCTTCTTACTCACCTCAACCACAGCCACCCCTCTTTCATCATACAATCTCCTCGCCAAATCCACCACCAACCTAAAGGTACTCGGCCAGGCAGCAATCATGTGCCTACGGATATCCGCTGGCAAACCCTGGATATACCTCTTGATCTTCTTCGACACCATCGTCAACTGATCCGGCACCAGCCTCGCCATCTCATTGAATTCAGTAGTGTACTCCAGGTGTGTCATGGTTCCCGCCTCTAAATGCAAGAACTCCCTCCCTATCTTGTCAAGTTCTCGGTGAGGACAAAACTCCTCGATCACCATTTTCTTCAATTCATCCCACTTCATCTTCCCAATAACCCTGCTGCCCTCGGCCTGGACAATATTGTCCCACCCGCATAAAGTTGAGTCCACGAATGAGTGAGTGGCAAACTTCACCTTCGGGTCATCCCAACATTCGCTGATCACCAACACAGCCACCATCTCTCTCACCCATCGGTGAGCAGCAGCAGCGTTACCATTACCATCAAAAGTTGGGGGTCTACATCTTTGGAATGCTCCATAGTTGCACCCCTTCACGATTTCCCACACAGCCTCCCCTCCTCATCGCTGGAGGTAACCATCTCCGTATCTAGTCGTTCCCCTTCATCATGACTCCTATCATCCCTCCTTCTCCCAACAGTTTTCTTTCTCTCCTCCTTCTCCTTCTTTTCATCTTCTCTCACCACATGAATGACCTCGGTCACCACAGACGGCAGGATCGTCTGCATGACCTGATGCACTACCTCCACAACTGCCTCCTTTACTGAGGCTCTCAAGTTAGCACTCTCATCACCGCCCTCCTGGTGATGATGCTCGGGCTCAGCAGGAGCCGTCTCCACAGTCTTAGTCTTGTTCCTCGTGACACGTGGTCCAGCACCACGGCCACCCCATACTCCTCCTCGAGAAGCTTTCGACGATCTACCACCAGCCATCTTCAAAACACTGATTCAAACACCAACACGGTCATTCAAGGTAATAGCTCAGTTGATGTCAAGTATAGTAAGTCCCTAATTACAGTGGCCAGTTGTGATTAGCCACTTACTTTACTCTTCATCTCCCAAGCATTTCCTATCCTGACTGCATCAGTGTTCAAATCTACTAAGGGCACATAAATCAATTAGCACGCGCACAGAATACCGATTTATATTTAAGAAAACGAATTCCCTGATGGCATGTAGCTACTTGGGCTGGCATCCCTTCATTCGGTCCCATTCTCAGTTTAAGTGTAGGTTCTTTTAAAATACTTTACCCATTTCTCTTAAACTTTGGCTCTAATACCAACTTGTAAGGCTCTGTTCCCGGAGACCTCACAGTTGGACAATCACAATATTTTTCATATAAAATAAATACATTTCATAAAAGCATCACAGCGGATTAAGTTATCAAGAACCATTCATGCATTAATAGTTGATGTTACTAAATAATACGTCATTGTATTTTAACAGTTACAAAAAGAATCATTCAGTTGTATTACAAAACAACAATATCAACATGCACGAATGGATGCCAGTCTTTGCCCGCCAAGTAGCCTCACCCGTGTGCCATCCCCAGCAACAAGTTACCTGCCAACTGAATATGCATAAAAGTTAGCGTTGCTGAGTGATTTCTAGTTTTATAAATAAAATACTTTACTTTTACTAAAAAAAAAACACTTTCCTTACTTTCGTACGTGACCTGCCTATGATGTAAGTTACCTTGGCAAGTTACCTTGCCCCTTCCTAATCCATCATTGTAATGGATCATTACAGTGAAAAAAAATACTTTACTTTTACTTTCCTCTAGTTGACCTGCCACTTGCCAACCTAAGTCATAACATGCAAGATGAAAGGTTAGCTATGAGGATTCAGCAAAGGGTGCTTGAAGAGTTCAGAAGAAGATCCTACTTATATAGATAGAGGCTAGCAGGCAAAACTGTTGGTCACTGGATACTGAGGTAGACCCTAGGATTAGCTTTGAAAGGGAAACCTTAGTTGAAGGCCTAACAGTTGAACCTGTGAATCTTGAGACAGGAACTGCTTTAGCACTTAGTACCCTCAGCGAGGCCCTAGCTCATGAAGGTGTCTCACAGCCTCTCGTTAGCTATAGCTCAAGTGCTACATCAAGTAATAAAGCCCAAAGCTCTCTCCACCCCGAGTCACACAGGCCTATGACTGACAAAGGGAAGAGGATCATGACCTCTGAGTAAATTTAGGAGGAGAAAAAAGAAAGGAAGTGGAAGGCAAGGAGAGAGAGAACAATTGAGACCCCAAGCTTTATGCAAGCTGCAATCAGGGCTGCCCCAGGCCAAACACTAAGGAAGATATGTTAAGGGTAGGCAAATTGAACTATTTGGGGTTAAGGAACTACAACATTGATGAAATCATCTCTCTTCCCTTGGATGAACTGAATGAATTGACTGACATTAAAGTCTCAAAAGAAAGAAAGCTGAGGCTGCAGAGTTGCTCCTCAAAATTAAGGAAGAAAGAAAAAGAAAAAGACTTTACAAAGCTACTACCCTCTCTCCAGTTCAAGAAATCCCTGAGGCAGAGGTTGTGGAAGCTGAACAAGAAACTCAGGTAGGTAGGGAACAAGACAGACAAATCATGATAACCTACATGAGTGCCACAGGCCTCTATCAGGTAGCATACCTACTTCCCTTGTCCTATGAATATATAGAGTTTGAGTAACTCAAGCACCTTGAACAAGAAATGTTAAAAGAACAAAAACCTGCTAAGAGGAAGATGAGGGAAGAGGATACTAAGTCAAGATCCACCATCCGAACCAATTAGAAGAAATCTGCTAACAGACTAAATATGGTGAGCTTTTTGAAGCTGTATGGGTTCTTTAAACAATGACTTGGTCCAATGTCTCAATCCACTATGGATGAGCACATTAGAGTGATCAAGCAGAAGATTAAAAAGGGTGAGCTGGTAGACTTGCATTCTCCACCAATTTAGGCTGCACCTGAAGTTGAAGTCAAAGTTGAACCCCCAGAGACAACTCAACCTGGACCTACTGCTACATCTCAGCCACCTTCATCTTCTGACCCACAACAGGGTCCTAATCCTTTTCCTTCTAAACTAGTGAAGGAAAAGGACCCAACTAAGAAGGAGAAAGAAGGAACATCTAGTACTCAAGACCAACCTCCTCAGTTAAAATACAAAAAGAGGAAGAGGATGGCCATAAAGAGGGACAAGAAGAAGACGAAGAAGTCCAAGGCATCCACCTCTGCACCTTAGGATGGGTCAGAACATCCTGAAGGTGATCAAGAAGAGGCCTCTCATCCAACACTAATTCAAGTAGAGCCTCTTGCTGCTGAGAGACCTATCTTGTCTTAGGCCTTAGCCACTAACCCTGACAGATGGTATGTCACTAGAGATCAAGGGGTCAAGATGTTTACTTCTAGCAAAACATGGTTGACCTTCCTCTACATGATCTCTATGATATGAGAAGATACTTTGAGAGTCTGAGGAATCCTGACCAACTGATGAAGAACGGAATGGTCTTGATTATGATGAGGACTGTCAACAGATTAAGATCAAGACTCAAAGTTATTCTCTAGTTTTAGTAGCATCAGCCTAGGGGGAGTTTGTAAGATTTATACTTAGAGGCTAATGCAACCAAAGTTTGAATCACACATGACCACTCATGAGAAATGATAGTATACTAGATTACTTCTTCACTTGATTTATTTTCCACCAATAAAGACTAATAATACTTTGTTCGATGTGTGGATAGGCTTAGCATGGGACACCTAACATAACATACAATAGTGAAGAACTAAATACTCATGATTGTGTGGTAAGCAACATCTATCTTGGTTTATGGTAAGTATTGGTCTATCCAATATAAATTGCTTGCTTAATCATACAAGTGTCTCCTTTATTATGTATCATAGACCTGGAGTACACTAAGGCATTCATTGTTATGCTAAGCACAGACTTGAATGATCTATATCATGATCCAAAAAAGATTCTCAATGAGAAAGACATCCATCTTAGATGAATCATAAATAATGTCTTCTAGAATACATTCCTTATAAATGAATCAAAAGAATCCTAAAGAGGATCATCTTTCAATGTGAAGTGAAAAAGAATCCCAATATGGATCAAACAATAAGGATCAAATTGAGCATTTATACTACTAAGTAGCTAGGTTATAAGTATTGAAAGTGCTTTCTGGCACATCTTGAGGAGGGTAGATCTTAACATTTAATCAGGTGTGGGGTACATACTAATTATCTAAATATACCCAAAACTTGATAATCACTCACTGTTTCAATCAATCACTAGTACCATCCATGAGTTTAAGTGGATCACAATATCTACAATCAATCACTATATCTATTCTCAAAATCATCAAATCATCTATTTCTTAATGACATAAAGTGTTATCTTTCTAAAAGACTATCACGCAAACAACCAAATTAGACTTTGATAATTTCCATACACCAATTTCAAATTTTTTTTTTCATTTTATAAAAGTTTTTATATATATGCAAAAATTTAGGGGGAGAAAAATGAACATCGAAATATCAAATGCAATAGAATATGTGCATAATCATACAATTTAAAATTTGAAATATTAAAATTTTGAGGAATTTTAAAATTTTATGTTTTAAATAGAGTCAAGTCAAGCAAGTACTCAAAAATAGTAGTTTGACACATATACATAGACAATATTGCTTGTGAGTGATATCTTATCATCCGTATACTAATCATGTTAAAATTATAAAATTTTAACAAACATTCAAATTTTGAAACATTTCACAACAATTTTCAAGCAAAAACAAATAAAAAAGTGTTCACAGCGTATGGATTAAGTTACGTAGCTGATGAGCAAAATTTTCAAAACAAACAAGATGCTTTAAATTTTTGACAACTGTGGTCACAACGGACATACAACCATACATCCGCTGTAGATATAGTTAACAAATAAACATGAAAAATACACCAAATGTATATAGCGGACAAACAACGATGCATCCGCTATGCATCAACCATCATTCAAGTGTTCACAACACATGACTTTAGTAAAGCATCCGCTTTGGATACAGTGGCATTCCATAGCGCATGACTGATTTTAGTCATCCGTTGTAGAAACAGTGTAAGTGTGCATAGCGTATGTACACAGGTAAGCATACACTGTACAATATCATACAACGGTTCACAGCGCATGAAAATAAGTCATCTGCTATGAACATTCCTTAAAACAATCAAGTGTACACAGCGCATGACCAATTTGTCATCCGCTATGAACATTCAAAACTATCATTCAAGTATGCACACTGCATGAACAAATGTTCATCCGCTTTGTGCACAGTGTACAACTCACAGCGTACGACTTTTAGTAATAAGTTATGAACATTAATGCAACACACAAATGTGCATAGCACATGACCAAATGGTCATCCGCTGTGAACACAGAATATCATTCAAGGTTCCACAACGTACAACTTAAAATTGTACAGTGGACACACTGTTCACACAGCGCATGTGTTATTCACAGGGCACGACTTAAAATTAATTTTTAGTTAAAACTGTTTACACAACATATGTTCATACTTTATACACAGTGGACATTTGTTTTTCTGTTGTATATATAGATCAACACTTGTCATTTTCACATTCATCACTAGTGTGCGAGGCAAAATTAAATCTTTTGAACGTTGCTACAATACGAACATTCACCGATCATCCAAAACCAATATCTATTTAATTTAATCACTGATTTTCGATCAAATAGGTATAACAACATGTTTCTAATCATCAAACAATCATTAAAACAATTAGTTTTTCGATTTTGATTCAAGCATTGTTAAGCCCTAAGTCGACATGAACTGTAACCTAACATGAAATCATTTGATTTATAATCGAAATCAAACATTGAATATATGTTAGATGATCATAGTCATGTATTAGGACTATTGATTTGAATAATTTGGATTTAGTGTTCATCGGTCAATGAACAGTCAACATGTTCATGTTGAAAATTTTCAAAAATTAACAGATTGATCATTGAAAATGTTGAAAATGTTTTGAAATATGATATAACATAGTAAACATGTTCAAATTTCATTAACAAACATGAGATGACAGTTAGTTTGGCATGGCATTTAACACAATAACATTCAATGCATATATATTCAATGTGCATTAAATGAACAGGTTTGATTTTAAAAGTCAACTAAAAAACATTGACTAATTTGTTACGAGATACAATCATTGAATGTTTTGAACAAATTAACTCTTTGTTATGAATCAAACATGTTCAAAATGAGTTTTGATCAAAACAGCAACATATCAGTGAGATATACAAGTGCAAAATTGACCTAAATTGACTCTCACTTAATTCTTTAAAAGTCAATCTGTTCTAAATGTCAAATATCAACAAAAAAATGTTTTGATACAAACAATGTGCCCAACATACATGATTTATTATCTTATATCATACACAATAGCCAATAAACACACAATAAAAAAGTCATCAGATTAGCATATTTCAATTCAATCACTCAAATACTAACATAGTCTTCTTCTTTGTATATATGGAAAACCTTGTGTTTGTCAAAGGTCATAACCTATGTGCCTATCTCAATCCTAACTCTCCAATGGCAGAGAATTACAGAGATATGATATAAGTCATCAGACAAACCAAGCTTGTACATGCTATGACTGCTAGGCCAGAGATAAATGAAGACCACATTGTCTAGTTCTAGACAAATGCTCATCTGGAGCAGCTGCAAGATCAACAAGTGGTGATTTATTCTATTCATGATCAACCATCACTATTCCCGAAGAAGTGATAAGGAGAGTTTTTCAATTAGGAGATAAAGATGCAGAAGAGCCAATAGAATTTGATGAGAACTATGTTCTCTATGTCTTCAAACAGAGTGGCTACACAGGCACAATTGACAGGAAGCAGATAAAGAAATCATACATGTGTGCACAGTTTAGATTCCACATGCACACATACTAGAAGACTATGACCAATAGAAAGACTGGTTGGGATACAATATCACTGTGGAGCTCATCTGCTATTGCTAGTATAATAGCAAGGAGGCCTTTTAACTTTGCTGCTCAAGTGCTTAATAGGATGATCTATAATCTTATTGAAGTGAGGAACAAGTATCATATGTAACCTAGATTTCTTCATATGATCATTGATGATCTTTTACCAAACATACCAAGAGAGGAGTTGTGTTTGAACCTGTTCACTTCAATGAACATGTCTTCTATAGGATCTTATCAAGTTTATATCATGGTGAGGAAGTTGATATGCTATCTCATATGATCAACCATGATCTCCCTATACCAAAGTCTTTCTGAGGATACCTAGTCAAGGTGAACCTCACATTCTCTGTGATTCATCAAGATCCTATCATTCAACCTGTGCTAGTAATTTAGCAAGAAGTCCCTGTTATACCTGAGCCAAAACCAATCATTCAAGAGCAAGAGCAACCTCAAGAAGAAGCATAAGAGCAAGAACAGTTTCACTTTGAGCAAAACATTCCATCTCCACTACACAGCCCAATCCTTTCTGACCAGCAGACTTTGTCATCTCTTTTAAGCTATAGATGCATCATTGGCTGAACAAACAACGCATCATAAGGAAGTGGAAACATCATCATTACATGAATCAGATCAAGAGGAGCAGAGCATTCATGTTGAGCACATAGAAACTGAAGAACAAGCAAGTGAAATTCCTATTGAGGAAGAAATAGAGTACTCCAAAGTGTTCTTATTCACTGAGTACAACAAGTTGTTTGCAAAGTCAAACAACAGAGCTAAGAAAGTGAAAGAAAAACTCAAAAGCAAAGATGATGAGATAGAGAAGCTTACTACAGATCAAAAAGCACAAAAGTTGATTGTTCAATTTTTGGAACAACAACTTGAACAATCAGAGGCTGAAATTAAAGTGAAAGATCAAGATTTAAGTAATGCAAGGCTGGATATAGCCTACTTAACTAAACAAACAGATGCCAAAGACAATGAGATTGATGAGCTGAAAAGGATAATCTCTGATCAAAATGAAGAAATTAAGAGATTAAACAGAGAATTAGAGCATGTAGAGAAATAACTGAATGAGGAAGAACATTCAGAAGATCAAGAACAAGAGTTCAGTTACGAGTTCTTTGATTAAGATATGTCTCTAATTGAAATAAGAAGCACAAAAGAACCTGAGCAAGCAATCATCATCCCCTAAGAATCATACTCAATGGATCAGTTATTCGGTGAAACTAATCCATTTGAGAACATTCATTATTCACCTATTTTGAGACAACACTTCCATACACCAGATACCCAACAAGCTCAGTCAAGTATTATTCTTGTTAGCCCTTTGTTTGAGAAACAAAAGGAACTCATTAGACAGTTTGCTGAATCCCTAAAAGTGCAAACTGAACCATCCAAACACCAAGTATCATCGTCATCTTAGCCTCCCTAGGAAGAGATTTTATCTTGCTGCACTGAGGAAAGGAAAAGGAAAAGTGCAAGAGCAAGAGACTCTCCACCTCTAAAGCTACTAAAAGTGAAAGCGGAGCCCGTTGATAAAGATGAGTTTAAGAAGAAAGAATCAAAGGCAATCAACTTAGAAGAAGTTTAGATTGATTAATCACTTGATCAACAACAAGACCCAATCATCATACTATCTGACTCTGAAGATGAAGAAGAAAGGAATGAAGATGAGACAAAAAAACATTCAAAACTTACTGCCTGATGATCTAGAGACCCTTATGGGTATAGAGCTTGCTACCAGAGGTTTCCTATGTGATGCTTTCATTCACCTTAACCATTTTGAGGTTAAAGACTTGCTCAAGGACTTTCAAGAAGTCATGAAGAATGAAAATAAGCAACCATACAGGAGGTACAAAGAGAGAAAAGAATAGCAAGAGTTTCAGAAGAACTTGCCAAAGGATCATCAGATAGAAAAGATGACATACTCCCAGGTGAAAAGCTAGTTGAGTCATACAAGGATGCCTTATCGATCATATGTTGGTAAATCATTATCTCAAATGAAAGAGCTGGTTAGAGGCATTTACAAGAATATGCTGGCAAATGCATTATAGCCTTAAGTTGTTAGACCATATCTAGAAGCATCTCTATTTACCTACCATCAACCACCTCCTGAACTTCACCCTATAGATAAACCAAGTCAATTCATGCCACACAAGCTATGGCCTAAAGGGAATAAAGTGAGGGAGATGATTAATGAAAACACAAATTTTGTGAAGCTTTATGATAGAATCACACTGACAGCATCAGCCAATGAAAGGAAAAGGCTTGGAAGTATGATTAAATTTAGGATGCAGTGTTAATTAAGAGAGTATCAGGACTTGTACATTACTTATCATACGTACCCTAACTGGGAACACTCTTATATGAATATAGACTGGATTTAATGCAGTTAAGGATGGTAAACCACACCAACAATCCTAGAGGTGCTGACTTCTATAACATAATAAGATCATACATGAACAGATAGCATTATGAGCTTAAACTAAAAGTGGGTAGAGAAGACAAGCTTCACATAGCCAAGTTAAGAAGAAAGCAAAAACTAGCCGAAAAACAAACTCAAGGTAAGGATAAGGGAGAACACCTTAACAGTGAGCTACTAAACAGACTGGGTTATCCATTTAGAGACTAGTAGATCTAAAGCTCATTATGAAGAAGATTGAAGGAAACCAATACAACCATCCAATCACCAAATGGTATTATGATGAGAATCATTTTGAGGTTGTATTGGAAAGAAAACTTGAAGGAACGGAGGCAGCTGATATAAGATTATTTGATTCGGTGGAAACTAAACTCCTTCATCCATTATATGTGTCATTTGTGAAGACAAAGTCATTCATAGCAATTGAAGATGCACTCTGCAAGGGTGACTGTTGTTATTTCATACATATGCTAAGAATCCTAGGCATTGTATATGTGAATATGCATTAAAGCAAAGACTTGAAACAAATCAGTAGTCACTAACACATATTGAAGGTATTACAAGCCTAAGGATCTCAGAGAATAATAATTTGGAAGTACTCAAGGATGATCATGTTGTAACCACTTTGGTTAGCAACATTGAAGTTCAAAGTCTAGATTAGACCACCCTTGATCAGATGATGCAACTTCCAATCACTTTCAAGTATGATTATTAGAAGACAGTTCAATACTTTACAAAACATATTGTAAACTGCCTAAATGCCTTGAAGATTACACCTTTACTTGATCAAGTCAAGGAAGCAGAAAAAGACTTAATTAAAGAGAAAGATATAGAAGATTCTATCAAGGCTACATCTAAGGTGTAGAAGAGTGCAGATAAAGCTGGTCCTTCTCATACTTAAAGGTTCACTAACAATCAGACGGGCAAAACAACAACCATACATATCTAACCAGTTATAACAATCAAAACATACATAACCATACATAACAGACATAACAAACATATCAGAACATCTATCATTCACTAATATCATACATGTTATCAAACATCACATCAATCATGTAATTAACAATTCATACAAGAAAACATATTAACCATAACATGCAAGGCAATCTGGATTACACATGTGTAATCAGTAAATCATGCAATCAAGTAATTATACATGCAATTAATCAATCATTCATTATAAGTGAAAACATGCAATCATTCAAAACCAAACATAAACAAACATATTATCACTAACAAAGAAAACTCTAACAAGCAAACATCAAAGATTGGTAGCATCATCCTTAGGAGGAGTATTGTTAGACTCAACAAGTGCATTAAAGGATATTGTCTGCCATAATCAATAATAATGTGTTATAACATTCAAACAATCATTTACTAACAAACAAACATCATTAAAATACATATCAAACACTAATTATTACTTAAGTTTCTTTTTAGATTTTGTAGATAAAAGAATTTTTGCTAAGTGTGCATAGCGGATGAAGAAAGTATATAGCGGATGACTTTCTGCGAATAGCAGATGAAGAATGAAGTCCAACTGTAGACAGCGGATGAACATTCCACAGTGGACAACAACAAAACAAACATCATAAGTGTTCATAGCAGACATCATCCATACACATCAGACAACTTATAGACTTAGGATTTTATGTAATTTGTTTTTACATAAGGGTATTTTTGTAACTGTACATAGATCCTTGTATAGGTTATAAATAGTGATATACCCTAATCCTTTGTAAGCTTTTGAACAATCAATCAAACAAGCAGTATTATTCATAGCATTCAAACACACACAATCATACACACACATAGAGTTCATATCATTAATCATTGGTTTCGGCACTATGATTATTGAGTATTGATCTAATAATAACCTGTTATTATTATTGAAAGATTGAAAATGATCCTTAGGGGAATTCATTCATTTTGTTCTTCTTAAAGTTCAAAACCTGAATTCCATCAGTTCTCTCAGCATGCATTCTGATATACAGAGAAAGTTACTTCGGATGATTTAATACAACTCAATAAAATTCACTAAGTATCAAATCTTCTGAAGCCAAAAGACCATTTCTTCCATAGCTAAAAGACCATTTCTTCAGAAGCCAAAGACAAAGCCTTTCGAAGCCAAGAGACTGATTTCTTCCGAAGATAGAGAAGACATGATTTCTCTAAAATGCTTTTGATAAAAGCTGAAGTACTTTCCACAGCCATCTTTGAAGACTCATCAACTTATATAAGTTGGTGATAAGTCCATACTTTTGTCAACTATAGATTAATGTCTTAGAGTTTGTAACTTTCTACTTTGTACTTTTATCCTTTTTGTAATAGATATGGATATGTGCTATGGCATGTCATAGGCGCTAGTCAAAAGGCAATCTGCCTTTTGACTTTACATTTATCTTGTTGTCGAGATTAGTGTTCTAGCTAGCCTTCAAAGTATGGCCGGCTGTAGGATGTAGTATAAAGTATCTCAGGTACCCGTACTTAAAAGCAATTGACATCATTTATGAAAACCATTTACTTGTGTTCTACTTGAGTTCTTTGTATTTGTTCTTTGTTTCATTTTAGTCAGTTACCTATTTGATCTGTTAAGTTTTTTAGTCTCTCCATCCATTGTGAAACTGTTGCATTGCTCCCCTTCAGCAGTCTTGCAAAAAGTATATCATTACGCATGTTATATCTATTATTTCTTAAAGTAAAATAACACACGTATAAAAAATAATTCGCAAGTTATATTTATAATTACGCAAGTTATATGATAATTAAGCAAGTTTTGTTCATAATTACGCACTTAATAATCACGCAAGTTATACGCACAACACATAGACGTTTAAAAAAAGTGTTGTTTTTTTATAATATAGCAATATTATACTTAAAATGCTTAATTTTATGGTGCATTTCTTTTAAAAAATAATTTCCTATAAAAAAGTTATATCCGTTTAAAAATATAGGGGGATGTTGAAAAAAGTCAACAGTTGTAGGCTATTTCCAAATCTACCCCACCGGCCATATTCCTTGCATGATTATGTTATCTTCAATCTGAACCCTTCATCTCTTAAATTAATGGTTGTTATCATTTCACACGAAATGATCACTTTGTACCATAAACTTTTCTTATATATATAGTTTGGTTCACATAAAAAGATTATGTTCCCTAAAAAGCCTAAGAAATGATCCCACCCTTTTATTTTATAACTCAATGTTTAAGATCAATTTTTAGAATAAAAAACAATCCCAAATATATAATTGGAAAATCCACTTTTTGTTGATTTTTTTCACATTCCCCCACTTTATTAAAATGTTCATAACTTTTTCATATGACATAATTTTATAAATTAAACAGCATCATAAAATAGAGCGTTTTTTCCTCTTTAATTTGAGTATAGTATTACTATAGTTTAAAAAACATAAAAAAATTAATGTTACAAATTTGTGTTGTTTTACAAACAAACAACACGTTATATATTGTTTTAGAGTAATACATCACTTCTATGTTGTTTTATTGTAAAACAACACACTATGTGTTATGTTAGGGTAACACGACACTATGTTGTGTAATTGTGCTGTTTACGATACATACCGCATTTTGTGCTATTTTGAGATAAGAAAACACATTATGAGTTCTTTTACATTCTATACTTTTTTGCGATAAGATATTAGTGGTGTTGTTTTACACTAAGACAACACATTTTATGTTGTATAGAGTTAAACATCAAACGAACTTAGATACATTTATGTATTGTTTACAGCAAAACAACAAGCTGAGGTAAAACAACATTTCTATGTTGTTTAAGCATAAAACAACAAGTTATATGTTGTTTTAGTATAAACCAACACATTATGTGTTTAATTTTATGTGCTTTGTTACTCAAAATAGTACAAATAATAGAAAATTGTACAATAAAAATACAACACAATAAGAAAAACAATATTATCATAATACAGTACAATAAAAAAAACACATTATGATAATGAAATATAAAAGAAAAGGATAAAAAATTTAAAAAAAACAGCAATTTCTCAAATAAAATATGTATAGAAAATATTAAGAAGATATAAACATTCTCAGTTTTTTGTTGAATTTTATGATGTTTTCTATCAAGATATCAGACTATAAATTAAGCCAAATATGTTAATATCTACAAATAAAATTTATAAAGATCAGATCTGATGTGTAGAATTTGTTTGAAGTTGTATGAGAAATGGAGCTGTTACCATCATGATATTCAATAATGTTCATAAAGTATTCTATTTATTTGATTGACAACTACAAGAATTGTAAGAGTACAAACACATGATCGTTGATGATTTTTTTTGGGTTTGGTCCTCTATAAATCATATATCATTTCTTTAATTAGGTTAAGGGTAGGGGATGATATTGAAATGTGCTAGATTGAATTTCTAGAAAGAGATGTAACATATAACAAAGGAGATGATTATTTGACCAAAATACCGTTTTATCTACTTTTCTACTATGACACATGTCACATTCTCTTTATTTCTTACACTTTTTAGGAAACCAAACTTTTTATTTAATCCTTCCTCTCTCTATATATATACACACATATATATATATACATATATATATATACATATATATATATATATATATATATATATATATACATATATATATATATATATATATATATATATATATATATATACATATATATATATACATAATATTTAACTATGAAGTATAAGAAAAAATGAGGTGGTAACATGTGGCAAAACTAGAAAATAGGGTTAAAAGGGTATTTTGCTCAATTAGCCATTTGACCAGATTCCCTTTCCCCTTTTAAAAATGTAGCACATTTTTTTACAAACTCTCTTCACCCACAAACTCTATCAACAATTAACCTCAAAATACAACCAAAGCCTAGAGATCTCTCGCTGTCTTAAACTCAATAATTACATGGGACAACTAATCGGTGATTAGAGGTGTTATTTTGAGCAATGGGTGTTAATTAGTAGTGCTTTAAAACAATGATTCGGTAGTCAATGATAGCAGAAATTAGAGGTAATGAATAGTGACGCTGGATGACATCGATGATCAATGATACTCAAAAGCCATTTGTTTTATGACACTTAGTTTGTGACTTAGATTTTTCAAGCACAAAACAAACACATAGATGTGTGTTCTAATACAAAACAGCACAAAACGTGTTATATTAATGCAAATAATACATAATGTTAAAACAACAATTGTTTCTGTGTTTTTTGATGCATTGGCAAAATACCTCACAGAAAAAACATATGATATTTTGTTGTTTTGACGCAAAACAACATAGAATATATTACAGAAAATAGCACAAAACTATGGTGTTTGAAGCAAAACAGCAAAAAACTATGCTGTTTGACGTAAAACCGCAAAAAATTATGCTGCTCGACGTAAAACCGCACAAAACTATGCGTTTTTGATGAAATACAGCACAACAACGTTAAAATACAGCACAATTTCGAATGGTGTTTTTTAATATAGTAATATTATACTCAATTTAAAGAGAAAAATATGGTTGATTTTAAACGTTCAAGATGGTTCAGGTTGTGCAGTAGTGGTGCACATTTTTTCAACCTTATTCTCTTGACCAGGATGATTTGGACATGAACTAGGACTCCTGGTACTAGAGTCCGTAGTTGAGTCTTCAGTCTTCACCACTTCAAATCCAACATGAAAAAAAGACTTGTTTTTGCTTGGAATTGAAAGTGGCCTTCATCTCTTGGGCCTTCTTTGATTTTCTCTTGGCTGCCCTGATCAAGTTTTTCGTAGTTGATTTGGTCATCATTGGTTCTTTCTTCTGTCCAGGAAGATGATCCTTCTTGATGGAATTCGGGTTTTGCAACTTAGAACACAAGAACAAAACAATTGAATTCCCCCAAGGATTGATTTCAATCTCTTAAATATAACAACAAGTTGTTATAAAATCAATACTCATTAATCATAGTCCGAAAACCCATGATTAATGATATGATATCTATGTGTGTGTATGATTGTTTGTTTGCTAGGGACTGAATGCTTGAATGATAATAATAAACTGGTTGTTTGATTGATTATTCAAAAGCTTACAAAGGATTAGGGTATACTGCTATTTATAGCCTATGCACAGAGCTATGTACAACTACTAAAATACCCTTATATAAAAACTAATTACATATAATCCTAAGTCTATAAGTCATCCGCTGTGGATGATTAGCTGTCCGCTGTGGATGATATGATGTCCGCTGTGGAAGTTAAACTACTTGTCCGTTGCGCCTTGGATTCTGTCCGCTGTGAACACTTGTGTGTTTGCTTTGGTAGTTGTCCGCTGTGGAATGTTCATTCGCTGTGGATGAAGATTCGTTATAGACTATTCATCAGCTGTGAACTTGGGCATCTGTTATGTGTTGTTCATCCATTATAGGCACTTAGACTTGTTCTTCATCCACTGCATCCTCTTAGTCATCCGCTGTGTACAAGTCCTCATCCACTGTGGACACTTAAGCAAAATTCCTTTTATCTACAAACCTGAAAAAGAAATTTAAACTTAATTAGCATATGTTATGAATGTTAATCATGATAATGTGTTAGTTAATGATTGTTTGAATGTTAGAACACATTATTTTTTATTATGGCAAGCATTATCCTTTTTATACACTTATTGAGTCCAACACTTCTCACTCATTACATATTCATCCTTTATATCTCCTCTTCATCTGTATCCTCTTCTTGGATAGGGTCAATGAGAGGCAGCTCATCTTGACTAGTTCCATATCTTGGAGATCTTATAGATAGTAATGTGTGTGGTGGAGCTATCTCACTTGAACCCAATAATTAATGCAAGAAATGGTTTTTGGTTAAACTATTCCGCTGCGATTGTTTTCTTATAATAACATGATTTAAGGCATTTTCAATAATGAATGATGCTATGAATGTCCAACTGTTGGGTCTTCAGGAATGGGGCCTTACAAGTTGGTATCAGAGCCAAAGTTTAAGAGAATTGGGTAAATTGTTTTCAAAACCTAAACTTAAACTGAGAATGGGACCGAATGGAAGGATGCTAGCCAAAGTAGCAATGTGCCATCAGGTAGATTTTTCATAAAGTTAACTGGTATTATGTGTGTGTGTTATTTGAATTATGTGCTCTTAGTAGATTTGAATACTGATGTAGTCAAGACAGGAAATGCTTGGGGGATGAAGAGTAAAGTAAATGGCTAATCACAACTGGCCACTGTAATTAGGGACTTACTGTACTTGACATAATCTGAGCTATTACCTTGAATGACCTTGTTAGTGTTTTAATCTTATAGGAGGTAGATCTTATGGCGGGAAGGAATCTGGGAAGGCGACCCGAGGCGGTGCTCGTGGCGGGCGTACTACTAGGCCACGTGTCTCCCGGAGCAAAGCTAAGGCTCCTGAGCCGACTCATGAGGACACGGATATTCATAGCCACCAAGAGGGTGAAGGATCGGACACCCTTAAGTCTACGGTAAAGGAAGCTATTACTGAAGAAGTCTATAACGTCATGCAAAACGTGTTACCTTCAGTGGTGATCGAGGTGTTGAGTGCTTTAAAGGATGGTGAAATGACCAAGGATGAGGGGGAGAAAGAGAAAGTTGATGAAGAGCCATCTAGTCCCAGGGTGGTAATTCATGATGACGATAGCGAGGAGGAGAGGGAGGCCGCTAAGGGGTGCACCTATGGGGCGTTTCAGAGGTGGAAACCCCCAACCTTTGATGGCAACAGCAATGCCACGGTTGCTCACCAATGGGTTCAAGAGATGGAGGTAGTCCTGGACATCAGTGAGTGCCGGGAGGATTAAAAGGTAAAGTTTGCCTCCCATTCTTTCGTTGACTCGTCATTATGCTGGTGGGACAACATTGTCCAAGCCGAGGGGAAACGGTTTGTTACAAGGATGAGGTGGTCGGATTTGAAGGAACTGGTACTTGAGGAGTATTGTCCACATCGGGAGTTGGACAAAATTGAGAAGGAGTTTTTACATTTGGAGTCTAGGAACATGACTCTTCAAGAGTATACCTCCAAGTTCAATAAGCTCACAAGACTCGTGCCGGATCTAGTAACTCCAGAGTCCAAGAAGATTAAGAGGTACATGCAGGGTTTGCCCTTGGATATCAGGAGGAACATGATAGCTGCTAGAGTGAGCACTTTCAGGTCTGCAGTTGATTTGGCCGGAAGGTTGTATGATGAGAGGGATCTGGTGCCAATTCAGAGGAAGGTTGAGAGGAGTTGGAACAAGAATGGTAAGGGGAAAAGGTTCAGGGACAACAACTTTGGGGTTGGGGAGAAGAAGATGAAGGTTGATAATCGTCGCCCAGAACAGAGGATGGGGAATTATCTGAAAGAATGTAGGAAGTGTGGAAAGGGTCACCTGGGTGAGTTTAGAGTGGGCACAAACCGGTGTTTTAAGTGTGGAGGCGAAGGGCACTATGCTAAGGATTGCCGAGTACCGAGATGTTACCAGTGCGGAGAGGTGGGTCATTCAGGCCGGGATTGAAAGAAGGGTGGAGCAGGGAGCTCAGGGACCCAGACTATGGAAGAAAAAAAGGAGAAGTGAGAGCACCAAAGCCAAGGCAAGGGCATTCAACATGTCCCGAGAAGAAGCCAGAGTGGACCTGGAAGTAGTTTCAGGTATGTTCCTGGAAAACCAAGTGTATGCTTCTGTGCTCTTTGATTCGGGTGCTAGTAGAAGTTTTGTATCTGCTACCTTTTGTCGTGAAATGCATGGAAAGAATAAGAAGATAGATGTGCCTTTTCATGTAGAGACAGCGATAGGAAAGTCTACCAAGGTGACTGATATGATAGATGAATGCGTCATAGAATTGGACGGTCACAAGTTCCCTGCTAGATTGTACGTGATGGACCAAGGAGATTTTGATGTGGTGTTAGGAATGGATTGGTTGGCGACCTATGAAGCGAATATTACATGTCGAAAGAAGATGATTCGTTTGACTACTCCTGATGGTAGTGTGGTTACGGTTTATGGAGACAAGGAATACACTGCTCCGCGAGTGATATCGATGATCACGGCAGAGAAGTTTATGAGGCGAGGGTGCGGTGCTTACCTGGATTATGTGAAGGATGTGGATGCTACTGTGACCCAGTTGTCTGACGTGCCGGTGGTATGCGATTTCCCTAATGTGTTTCCCGAAGACCTACCAGGGGTCCCACCCGATAGAGAGATCGAGTTTCAGATTGACTTGATACCGGGAGCGCAACCAGTAGCCAAGGCACCATACCGGTTGGCTCCGTCTGAACTCAAGGAGCTGACGACGCAACTACAAGACCTCTTGGATAAAGGCTTCATTCGGCCGAGTATCTCACCATGGGGTGCTCCGGTCCTATTCATGAAAAAAAGGACGGTAGTATGATGATGTGTATCGACTATCGTGAGTTGAACAAGTTGACCGTTAAGAACCGATACCCGTTATCGAGAATTGGTGACTTGTTTGATCAGCTCCAGGGTGCTAGTTGGTTCTCCAGGATAGACCTGCTATCGGGGTATCATCAACTTAAAGTGGAGGAGAAGGATATCCCTAAGACAGCCTTTCGTACGCGTTATGGACACTACGAGTTTCTCGCGATGTCCTTCGGTTTAACCAACGCACCAGCTGCCTTTATGGACCTTATGAATCGGGTATGCCGACCGATGCTAGACAGATCAGTGATTGTATTCATTGATGATATTCTGATCTATTCAGAGAGCGAAGATGAGCACGCCTGTCATATCAAGGAGGTACTAGAGACACTTAGAAACGAGAAATTGTATGCAAAGTTCTCTAAGTGCGCGTTTTGACTTCGTGAGGTTCAATTTCTTGGCCATGTGGTTAACCCCAAAGGGATAATGGTGGATCCAGCAAAAGTCGAAGCTGTAATGCAATGGGAACCCCAAGGACGCCGTCCGAAGTCCATAGTTTCTTGGGTTTGGCAGGCTACTATAGGAGATTTATTAAAGACTTCTCTAAGGTGGCGGCCCCGTTAACTAAGCTGACTTGCAAGGATGCAAAGTTTGAATGGAGTTCTGAGCAGGAGAGTGCGTTTCAGGAGTTGAAGATGAGGTTAACCCAAGCCCCCTTATTGACGTTGCCTGAAGGGAATGAAGACTTGGTGGTATACTCAGATTCTTCGTATTTGGGTTTAGGTTGTGTGCTGATGCAATGAGGAAAGGTTATAGCCTATGCGTCCTGATAATTGAAAATCCATGAGGCTAACTATCCTACTGATGATTTGGAGTTGGCGGCAGTGTTCTTCGCATTGAAGATTTGGAGGCATTACTTGTACTGGATGAAGTGCACCATTTTCACCGACCACAAAAACTTGAAGTACTTCTTCGAGCAAAAGGATCTTAACATGAGATAAAGAAGGTGGTTAGAGTTGATCAAGGATTACGACTACGAAATTCACTATCATCCAGGTAAGGCGAATGTGGTAGTCAATGCCCTCAGTCGAAAGGAGAGGCCGAAACCGATTCGGGTGAAGGCTTGCCAGCTGGTTGTGACGCCGAATGTTATGGGTCAAATCAAAGAATTCAAAGATGAGGCATTAAAGAATGATAGGATCAACTCTGAAAGAATGATGGGGCAGGCGACAGATTTAGAGGAGAACACCCTTGGCGTTAAAACCCGTTTCGGGCAGATGTGGATTCCTCGTTATGGGGAGCTGAGGGAAGAATCATGGATGAGGCTCACAAAACATGGTATTCCATCCATCCTGGTGCTACAAAAATGTATCATGATCTGAAGAAAGATTATTGATGGCCAGGGATGAAGCGTGACGTGGTGGAGTACGTGAGTAAGTGCCTGACATGTTTACAAGTAAAGGCGGAACATCAAAAACCATATGGGAAAATCCAACCCTTAGATATACCCGAATGATAGTGGGAACACATCACCATGGACTTCATCACAAAGTTGCCTCGCACTGCGAGAGGATGTGATACCATTTGGGTGATCGTAGACCGCCTGACGAAGAGTGCATACTTTTTTCCAATCAGAGAGACTTACTCGTCAGAAAGGTTGGTGGAGCTATTCATCAAGGAGATCGTAACTCGTCATGTCGTTTTGGTGTCTATTGTTTCTGATAGGGATACCCGGTTCACGTCCAAGTTCTGGAAGAAATTTCATGATACGATGGGACGAGGTTACACATTGGTACGGCTTATCACCCTCAGACAGACGGTCAATCAGAACGGACCATTCAGACCTTAGAGGATATGCTCCGGGCATGTATTATTGACTTTGGTGGAAGTTAGGATGAACATCTACCATTGGCAGAGTTCTCCTACAACAATAGTTATCATGCCATTATAGGCACGCCACCATTCGCAATGATTTATGGGTGAAGATGCATAACCCCGGTGTGTTGGGTTGATATAGGGCAGAAAGAGTTGGGAAGTATCGAGGTCATTAAAGCCACATCAGAAAAGTTGGAAAAGATCAAGGCCTTCATGAAGGCAGCAAGGGACCGGCAAAAGTCCTACGATGAAAAAAGAAGGAGGCCAACTGAATTCCAAGTGGGAGATAAGGTGATGTTGAAGGTATCTCCTTAGAAAGGGATTATCAGGTTCCGCAAGCGAGGAAAGTTGAGCCCTAGGTATATCGGGCCATTCAAAATCACTGTCAGAGTTGGTGAAGTGGCATACAGGCTGGAACTTCCCGATAAACTGCATGGAATTTATCCTACGTTCCATGTATCCCACTTACGAAAGTGCTTGGCAGAAAGTGATGTTGTTGTTCCTCTTACGGACATTGAGGTTGATGAAAGGTTGAATTATGTGGAACAACCAGTAGCTATATTGAATCGGAAGGAGAAACGGTTAAGGAATAAAGTGATTGGCCAAGTAAAAGTGCAATTGAAACATCCTAACGGATCAGAAGCCACTTGGGAGTTGGAGGAAGAAATGAGACGGCTCTACCTAGGCCTCTTTAAGTAATGACAGGTTTCGGGGACGAAACCTATATAAGGGGGGTAGACTTGTAACACCCGAAAATTCAAAGAAAAGAAAAGTAAAGAAGAAAAGATAAATATCCAAAAGGTTAAGGGTGAGGGTGTACAAAAGGTAAACTTCCCCATAATGGGTTTCAAAAGGTGGTAAGGCCGCCCATGACTCTCTCTCTCATGCACATTTGGCTGGAAGCTTTGGAAAGAACACCCCATCCGGTTTTAGAGAGAGAAAGCTCAAGTTCTTCGAAAGGTGAGATTTTCAGAAGATTTCTTCTCGATTTTCCTGCTGGGTTCGGGCTTATGAACCTATTTTATGTGTTTTATTGTGTTGGTTGTTTGTTTTATGTGTTTAGGTGTTAGATATTCTTGTTAGCTCTCGGGTTGTGATGTTTCACTCGAAAGCTACTGGGAGGTGAGTTCTGGATCCCCTCTTATACATGTTTTCTACTTGTTTTGGGGCTGATATGCATTATAACTGCTTTTTTTTTCCTAACTACACTACGAGTTTTATATGGTGTACGGTTGTGTTTGATATATGATGGTTTATGTGATTTCTATGATGTTGTGATGATGTTTGTTATGTTTTAAGCTTTTAACATGTTAGATCTATATTAAGTTTAGGCTAGAATGATGTTTGAGATTGGAAAACTCCATAAGTTGCAATGCAGGTACTGAGCAAGTGTCCGCTGTAGACATTGTGTGTCCGCTGTGGATGATGGTCATCCGCTGTGGATGATGGTCATCCACTGTAAACATTGTGTGTCCGCTGTGGATACTTAGAAAATTTGTAAGACGTCTGCTGTGGACTTACATGTCCACTGTGGACACTTAGAGGAGTTTATAGTCGTCCACTATGGATGTTGGTCATCCGCTGTGGACACTGTTCGCTGTGAACCCTTAGAAAAAATTTGTACGTCTGCTGTAGATGTTGGTTATCCGCTATGGACGTTATTCATCCGCATTGGACTGTGGCTATCCGCATTGGACTATGTTCATCCACTGTGAACACTTAGTGTTTTAGTCATCCGCTGTGGAGCTTGGCTGTCCGCTGTAGACTTGAGTTGTCTGCTGTGGAGCTTGGCTATCCGCTGTAGACTTAAGTTGTCTGCGGTGGATCTTGCTGTTTGTTGTAGACCTAGGTTATCCGCTGTGGATACTTAGTACTTTAAGCCGTCCACTGTATAAGTTGCTCATGCGCTGTGAACACTTAGAAGTTTTCTTGGAATTTTGGGAATAGAGTTTAAGTGTTAAGAACTTATGTTTAATGGGTGTTTATGCTTGTCCTATGTTTTAATGCTTTATTTACCTTCTTATGGGCTGCTTGCTATGAATAATTATTATTGTTTCATGATATGTGGTTTTAAGGTAATAATATTATAAAAGTATTATTCATAATAAGTGGACACAAAGGAATAAAAGAAGGACAGAGAAACATAATAAATGTTACCCCGGGGCCCTAACAAAAGGTGAAAAGCCTTGCAAGCTTTTCCAACGGAGGTTCACGACCATGATGTCGTTAGCTCAACTGATGTGTGGCTATTTTAGCCCAAGAAAGGCACATCCAGGGTCTAATCCTTGTGATGACCAATAAACCAATGGGATCCAAGTTCATGAGTAGGCTTTGTGCCTAGCAGTGTAGATCAACTATTGGGGGTTAGCTACCACTTATAAATATGTACTGACAGGGGTTTGGCATTTGTTGCCAACCAACAATATAGGCTCTTGCGTTGTGCAAACCTAGACAATGAAAGTGAAAGATAATGAAAGAAAGAAAGATAAAGAATCCCTCAATGATTGGTTATGTATATTGATGTATGATCACCTTGTGAAGTTTACCAAAGTATATTTTCTATATTCTTAGACTAGGACTCACTCAGCAATGCTGACTTTTTATATGTATCTCAGTTGGCAGGTAAGGATGTTGTTGAGGATGGCACGGTCGAAGCTACTTGGTGAATGGAGACTGGCATCCATTTATGCAATTATGATATTTTTGTCTTCTAATGCAACTAAATATTCTTTTGTAACTCTAACAACGATGTATTATTTGGCAAAAGTAATCGTTAATGCAAGAAATAGTTTTTGGTTAAATTATTCCGCTGCGATTGTTTTCTTATAATAACGTGATTTAAGGCGTTTTTAATAATGAATAATGCTATGAATGTCCAATTGTGGGGTCTCCGGGAACGGGGCCTTACATGGGAGCACTATATTTGGCAAAAGTAATCGTTAATGCAAGAAATAGTTTTTCGTTAAATTATTCCGCTGCGATTGTTTTCTTATAATAACGTGATTTAAGGCGTTTTTAATAATGAATGATGCTATGAATGTCCAACTGTGGGGTCTCCGGGAACGGGGCCTTACATGGGAGCACTATATTATATTGTAATACCCTTTTCATCAAAAATATATCAAGGATTTAGTTCTTGAATTCAGCTCCTGATCATATCTTATGATCTTGACCATTTAATCACATGGTCTTCCTTCATCTTCCACACCATCTTTGGAAGACTAGACCTGACCTTCAAGACTTTGGAAGTTTTGGAAACTGAACCTTTGGAAGTTTTTGCATTCACTGAAGCAGACTTTAGTGCTTTAAAGCATTTCCTTTCTTCTAAGATCAAATTTTCTTCTGAAGGCAATTTTCCTTCTATCTTCTTCTTGATCACCTTGGAGCTTTTGAAGGAAAGTGATTTTAATTCCAAAGCTGTCTTCTTCTTCTTCCTCTCAGAAGTCTTCTTCTTGTTCATGTGGATGGTACTCTTAGGATTGTAGATGCAATCCTTGGCAAAATGACTATCACCACCACACATGATGCATTCAACTGACTTACTTATCAGGGTCTTCCTTTGAGGAGAAGGTTGAGCTTGATCTCTTTCCACTTCCATCTTTATCTTCATAGATGATACAGTAGGCTTCTGAGGGTGAGGCTTGCTCTTGGAACATGATGGTTCAGGTTGTATAGTAGTGTGAATGCAGGACCGTTAAAAGGGACTTTGCACTTAGTTAACACACTTAGGAGGATCTTTAGGATCATTTAACAATTCAAATAGGGAACTTAGAACTTTAAACTAAAGATACAATGCACAACCCAAGTAAAGTAAGAACAAGAACACAAGATATAACTTTCAAGAAAGTTGTATATTGCTTCTCTAGTTCTATTACAAGTGATGTACAAGTATATATGATTACAAGAACTGGAGACTACTTATACTACATCCTACAACCGTTAATATGCAAAAAGACAGTTGGAAGTGACTAATCTAGACAACAAGATTAGCCTAAAGTCAAAAGGCAGATTGCCTTTTGACTAGTGACTATGACATGCCATAGCTCACTGACTTTCCTATTATAAAAATCCAAAAAGGAACAAAAACAGAAACTTGCAGGCGAAGACCTTATCTACTTTATCATAAAGTATGGAAGTTTCACCAACTAGTGATAGCAGGTGAACTACCAGAGCATGTAGCGGAAAGTAGGTTGCTTTATGGTAAAGTTGATGGAAAAGGTATCTTTTCTCTCTTCAGAAGAAAATCAGTCTTGTCCTTAAGCAGCTTCGGAAGACTTTGTCTTGTGAGCTTTGGAAGACTTCATCTTTTACTTTTGGAAGAGTTGAATCTTTTGCTTCGGAAGGCTTTTTACTTGGAATATTTTCCAAGTTGTGTAAAGCTTCCACAGCAGTTTCTTCTGAACTTTGGCTTCGGAAGATTTTACACTTAGCATTTTTTTCTAGTGTGTGTAAAACTTCCGAAGCTAATTCACCTTTGTTCTGAAGTGCATGTTGGAAGACTTGGTTGTTTTGGTTACATCAGCCTCTTAACCTCAGAGGTTCCTACAAACTCCCCCTAGGCTGATGCTACCAAAACAGAGAGGTTCTTATGACTGGAATAGTCCATATGAGGATCTTTAGAATTCCTTTCTTCATCAGTAGATCTGGACTCTTTAGACGCATGAGGTACCTTCTCATGTCATAGAGATCATGTAGAGGGAGTTCAAGCATGTCACTTGTGAAGTAGACATGTTGTTCTCCCTGATCTCTAGTGACATACCATCTATCCAGGTTTTTCAGCAAATGCCCAGGATATATTTGGTCTTCCAACAGAGAGAGGCTCTACTATGATAGGATTTGATTGAGAGCCCTCTTTATGCACTTCCTGAGGATGTTCTGACTCATCCTGAGGTTGGGAGGAGGATGCCTTTCTTCTTTTCTTCTTTGAAGATCTTCTTCTGGCCATCCTTTTTCTCCTCCCTAATGATTTTGACTGAGAGGGTTGGTCTTCAATACCAGGTTCTTCAGTGGATTCCCTCTTAGTTATGATCTCCTCTCTCCCAGGTTCAGAAGGAGAGGAAGGAGAACCCTGCTGTGGGTCAGAAGATGAAGTTGGCTGTAGTGTAGCTTCAGGTGCTGGTTGTGTTGTCTCTGTGGTTCAACCTTTACCTCAACTTTAGGTTGAGCTTGATCTGATGGTGAATGAAGATCTTCAAGCTCTCCCCTTTTAATCTTCTGCTTGATCACCCTTATGTTCTCATCTATTGTGGATAGAGACATGAGACCAAGCCTTCTTCCGGAGAACCCATACAGCTTCAAGAAGCTCATCATCCTTTGCCTATCTACAGACTTTTTTTGACTTTTCTGGATGATGGCTCTTGATTTTGCAGCCTTTTCCCTTTGCCTCTTCCTAGCAGCTTTCCTTTCTCTTTTGGCTTTCTCTTCCAGCTGCTTGTTGTATTCAAACAATATGTAGTCATAAGGCAAGGGAAGAAGCGCATGTGCCTGATAGAGACATGTGGCACTCAGGTAGTTGATCATCTTTAGTCTTTCTTCTTCATCAACTACATGAGGTTGTTAAGCAGCCACAGTCTCTTCCTCAAGACTTTCTTGAACTGGGGAGAGGATATGAATGTTCTTGTAGATTCTTTTTCTTCTCATTTCTTCCTTATGCTTGAGGGTCAAGGCTGCATCCTCAGCTTCCTTCCTCTCCTTTAATAGCTCTATGTCAGCCAGTTCATTTAGTTCCTCTAAGGGGAGAGAGATGAGTTCATCTATGTTACAGTTCCTGGTCCCCAAATAGTTGAGTCTGGCTGCCCTTAACTCATCTTCTTGAGTGTTTGGAACATGGGCAGTCAGAATTGCAGCTTGCATGAATCCTGGGGAACCACTTGAACTCTCTCCCCTTAGCTTCCTCTTCCTCTCTCTTTTCTCTTTTCAATCTCCTCAGCAGTTAGCTTTCTTTTGCCTTTGTCAATTGCTAATCTTGATGACTCAGCCTAAGGAGAGGTTTGGCCTTCATTGCTTGATTCAGCAGTCAAGCTCTGGCCAGAGAGAGGTTGTGAAGCACCATCACTAGCTGGTGCCTCACTAAGGGTATGGGGTGCTAGAGGAGATGTTGTCTCAAGGTTCACAGTCTCAGCCTCTGGGCTTTCAGTCAAGGCTTTCCCTTCGAAGCTAATCTTAGGGTCTACCTTAACATCCAGTTGACCAAAGGCTTCAACTGCTAGCCTCTGTCTATATAATGCAGTTCTCATTTTGAATTCTTCCAGCTCCCAGTCTTGAATTTGACTGGCTAGTCTGGCAGTTTATCTGTTATTGCTTGGGTTGACAAGTGCCAGATCTACCATATTTATACCCTCATAGAACCACAGGTTTAAAATGTTTAAGATTTCTAGTTGACCCTGAGCTCTAGAGATCACAAGAGCTTTCCTATCACTGTCATACCCCCAACCGAAGATTAGGTTCTCAGAAGGGGCAGACATTGCTCTTGGTACTCCCTCCTCAAATAGTTATTGAATGAGCAGTTCCAATCACTATCTAGAGGAGGTTGCTGAGCATGGACAACTGCAAGATAGGATGGTGAGTCTTGTATGTTCATACTTGAGGAAGAACTCCCAGGTTCTGTGGCTGTCAGAACTTCCTCCCCCTTTTTGGAAGCATCACCTTCAATTATAGGTGAGCTAGGGAAGTGATCCATAACATCCATAGGTTCTTGTGGACCTGTATGAGTTTTTCCTATTGGTCTCTCAGCTAACTTGCCCTTGAGATTGGTGATCTCAAGTTGCTGGTAATTGACCTGTTTCTGCAGGATAGTCACCTGAGATTCCAGGTGAGCTATCTTTGATACAAAGTAGGTACACAGATTTGAGAGTGTGTGCACCTTTTGTTGCAGACTCCCCTCATCTTCAGATGAAGAATCATAGGGGATGAGAGGATTGGACCTGAGTCTTCTCCCTCATCACCAGCATGGATTTCTTGGCTGCTGGATTTCCCCTGCTCCATGATAATGTCAAAAGGCTGGGTTGCCGTGGGTGAAGTCATAGAGATATAATCACTGCCAACAGTGAGAGCCTCAGCCACATGGATCTCCTGGACAATCTGAAGGAGATCCACCTCAGTTTGGGGTGTCTAATGTTGCCTAGAAGTGGGTGAAACAGGAGTACTCATCTCACCTTGAGTGTGGGTAGAGAGGAGAGATTCATGGTACTCACTGAGACCCAATTCTTCATCAGAGTAGAAGTCAAGGCTGGGTATTGGGCGGTTGAGATCAAGAGGCTGGGGATGGTAGCTTTCCCCTAAAGGTTGATCACTAGAGTGTTGAGACTCAGAGTGATGGCTTAAGGCTATTTGAGGAGGTATGAGCTCATCAGGCTGAGCGTGAGGAACCTCAGCACTGATTGTGTCAAGAATGGGAGTGGCTTGCTCCTCAGGGGAAGTGGGAGCTCTATTGTCCACTTCCTCCTGTGTGGGTTGTGATATGGGGGCCTGCACATGCTCAATAGCAGGTACAGGGGTTCGTTTGGATTTTCTAGAGTAGGTGAGGGTAATAGTTGGCCTTGATGATGATTGAGAGGTGGAGAGTGTTCGTTCATCACTAGCTGGGGCTGCTAGGATGTCACCCTAAGCAATGAGCTCAAACATTTTTGTGACAAGGGCTGTTTCTACCCGTGAGAACCCAACAGTTGGCTTTTTCAAAATTTTGAAAATATCGGGCCTCATATGTGCAAGTTTAAGAACATTACCTGTTCCCCTCAACTGTGGTCCCATTTCATAGTTAAGAATGTGTTGAACATACCGGGGGAACATGTAATATTCTAAAGAATCCAAATTCGCTAGTAAATTTGTAAAACAAACTAAGAGTACCTGAATTTGATCCCTTGAACCATCCCATGAATAATGAAGGAGAGGTCTTCTGGAATCTGGTCCCATCCTCCATGTTTGTTGGACAAGTTGTGGATAACTACATGGAGGAGGTACTTCCACTGGTAAGAGACCTTCCCTTTTCTGAAGTTCTTGACTGTGAAGTCACCATCATATCCCATATACTCAAAGGAATGGTTGACAGCAGCTTTTGGGAAGGACATTTCACCTTCTTCATCATCCAGCTGAAGATGGGTGTTAATGATGGCTGGAGTGATGAATAGTGTCCTCCCCTGCACTATGGTAGACAGTGCCTTCTCCCCGTCCATGGTAACCTCTTGACAGGTCTGCCAGAACTCAAGCAACTGATCTTCATAGAGAGGAGGATCAATTGTAAGGGAGGGTAAATAATGAGATGAAGAAAGGTACCTACAAACATCTAACAAGCTTTGATCCTTCTCAGAGTTTAAAAGAGCAACCTGGTTGTGCTACCTGTGTAGGTGCATGGTAAAATCCGGGTCATTATGACGATCAGGATTGGCCATTTGAAGAAGCTTTGTAGTGAGGAAGGAATAAGAAGATGAAATTTAGGGGTAATTTTAGGTTAAGGAACAAAGAGAGAAGTGAGATGAAATAGAACCGTTTAAAAAGATATAGTCTGGATTTGAGAGAAAGTTATGACAAAAGATTAACTTTGAAATCCGCAAGTGGGTCCTACTTCTGAAAAAGGTGCCCAAGAAGTTAGTTTTCTTAGAAGTAGTAAAAGCTTCCGAAGGCAATTTTGGTTTCGGAAGCTCTGCAATCAAAGCTTCCGAAAGCAATTTTGCTTCGGAAGATATTTCAAAGAGTTTTGAAAATTTTGGCTTTGGAAGAAATAAATGAGTTTTCCGAGACTAAATTGCTTTCGGAAGAAATTTGTTCCTAAAATGCATTTAACTACTTATACCAAAATTTAAGCTTCGGAAGATACTTCAAGAATTTCTTCCAAAGGTAAATCTCAGATAAGCTATTTAAACGATTTAGAGATGAATTTCTTCCGAAGGCAACTTTTGCTTCTTTCGAAGGTAAATATTCATTATTCTAAGAGATATCATGTTAAATTTTGTTTTTCTTCCAAAGTGAACTGGGCTTATGAAGTGATCTCATAGACAACCTAGTACACATAGTTTTAAGAAATAATATTGATTAAGTTATTAAGAAAAATCTACTCAAAGATAATCATCCCAATAGATGATACAAGATATTTAAATCTCTGTTCATCAAACGCTTTTGTTAACAAATCGGCATATTGTTCATTTGTGTTAACTTTGATTAGTTTTATCAATCCCTTTTCAAAATTATCTCTAATCAGATGATACGTGATGTTGATGTGTTTGGTCCTTGAGTGCTGCACAGGATTCTCTATAACAGAGATGGCACTATTGTTGTCTATATGGATGGGAGTCTCATTGAAATTAAACCCATAGTCTAGCATCTGATTCTGAATCCAAAGCACTTGAGCACAGCAGCTGGCAGCAGTGATGTATTTAGCTTCAGCAGTTGATGCAGACACACAGGATTGCTTCTTGCATTGCCAAGAGACTATCCTTCCACCCAGGAACTAACACCCCCAGATGTTGACTTTGCAGTCATGTTGCAGCTACCATAATCACTATCTGTATAAGCATATAGATTAAAGTCTAAATTCTTTGGATACCAAAGGCCTAGATTTGGAGCACCTTTGAGATATCTAAGGATCCTTTTGACAGTGATTAGGTGTGACATCTTAGGGTTGGCTTGATATCTTGCACATATGCATGTGGCAAACATGATATCTGGCCTACTAGCAGTAAGATGCATAAGTGACCCAATCATAGCCCTGTAGAGATGTTCATCAACACACTCCCCCTCAAGATCAGGACCAAGGGAGTGGTTCCTGGCTATGGGTGTCTTTGCAACTTTACAGTCAGTCATCTTGAATCTTGTAAGTATGTCCTGTACATACTTTGTCTGACTGATGAAGATGCCATCTTCAACCTACTTCACTTGAATTCCTAAAAAGAAATTGAGTTCCCCCATGGCACTCATTTCAAATCTATTCTTCATCAGCATCTCAAAGGCTTTGCAGAGCTTTGGATTAGTTGAACCAAAGATGATGTCATCCACATATATCTGAACTAGCAATATGTCATTTCCTGTTTCTTTGATGAAGAGAGTCCCATCAATAGTACCTCTTTTGTATCCATGTTGACAGAGGTATGTTGATAGTGTCTCATACCACTTTCTTAGAGCTTGATGCAGTCCATAAAGGGCTTTATCAAGCTTGCAGACATATTCAGGATGATCTGGGTCTGCAAAGCCAGGTGGTTGTTTAATATAAACTTCTTCATCAATCACCCCATAGAGAAAAGCAGACGTCACATTAAGCTGGTAGACCTTAAAATCCTTGGATGCAGCATAAGCCAGAAATATTCTTACAGCTTCAAGTCTTGCAACTAGAGCAAAGACATCAATGTAATCAATTCCTTCTTCTTGAGTGTATCCTTGGACAACTAGTCTAGCCTTGTTCTTGATGATGATCCGTCTATCATCTTTCTTGTTCCTGAATACCCACTTGGTACCTATGACAGTCTTCCCTTGAGAAAGAGGGCACAAGTTCCACACCTTCTGTCTTTTGATTTGAAGCAACTCTTCTTGCATTTCTTCAATCCAGCTTCCATCCTTTAAAGCTTCATCAACTTTCTTAGGCTCAATTTGGGACAAGAAACAAGAATGTAGACAAAAATGGCTGTCATGAGTTTGTCCTCTTGTTCTCACCCCTGAGTCAACATTTCTAATGATGTTTGTGGTGGGATGTGACTTGTGGATCCTGAGTTGAGGAATCACAGCAAGTTGGTTAGACAGATCTAAATTAGAGAAATTTTGATCTGGCAAAGAAGAGTCCCCCACCACATCAACACACTTATCAAGAGAAACTTGATCTAGTGAGTGTGTGACATCATTTACGTTGTCTTCAATGGAGTGGTTTTCAGCATCAAGAAATTCTTGATCATTGTCACCACCTCCAGTTCCTCCTAAAATAGAGGTTCCTTCTCCTGAATTCTGAGCCTTTGAACGGGAATTTAAGGGTAATTTAGTTAAAACAGCGGTATTTGTCATGCTTGTGCTGATAGGAGCCTCAATGACAGGGTTAGTCACCACTAGAGCTGAAGTAGTCTTATTGTTTGGTCTTCTCAGCTCAAATCTTGGGTCAGGATCTTCAGTTGACCTGTTATCTATGGATCCTAAAACATTCTCACAAGATTTGTTAAAACAGTTAGTAACTAAATCAAGATCAAATAGCCAATCCGGACCAGAACCTTTTACACTGGGTGTGTGTTCATTGAAAGTCACATTGGCTGACTCCTCAATGATTCTAGTTCTGAGATTGTATACTCTATAAGCCTTAGCTTGAGAAGAGTACCCAACAAAGTGTCCATCATCTGATTTCTCAGCAAACTTGGCTATTTGATCTTTGGTATTCAAGATGGTGCAAGGACATCCAAATATTCTGAGAAAACCAATGAATGGTCTTCTTTTATGCCATAGTTCATAGGGAGTCTTACCATGTGTCTTAACTACCAAAACTCTATTCTGCACATAGCAGTCTGTGTTGACAGCCTCTGCCCAGAAGGTCATGGGCAGCTTAGAGTCAGACAACATGGTTCTTGCAGCTTCAATAAGTTTCCTGTTTCTCCTCTCAGCGACACCATTTTGCTGAGGAGTCCTGGGAGCACTGTATTGTCTTGAAATACCCTTTTCATCACAAAATGTATCAAGGATTTGGCTTTTGAATTTGGTTCCTTGATCGCATCTTATAATTTTGACCTTGTGATCAGATTGATTCTCAATTTTCAGAATGAAATTCTTTAAGATTTCAGGAGTTTCATCCTTAGTTCTAAGGAAAAACACCCAAGTAAATCTTATGAAGTAATCTGTGATCACCAAACAGTATGAGGTCCTTCCTAAACTCATTACACTGGTGGGGCCAAACAGATCCATATGTAACAAGTGTAGGGAAGTAGTGATAGAGTTCATTTCCTTTGGCTTGTGAGACACTTTGTGTTGCTTCCCCTTCAGGCATGCAACACAGTGGTCATCACTTGTAAACTCTTTCTTTGGCATTCTAGTTACCAAATCATTCTTAATCAGTTTAGTCATATTCTTAAAGTTTACATGGCACATTCTTTTATGCCAAAGGAAAGACTCATCATTATTTGCTTTAGATAGAAAGCAAGAAATCTCTCTAGAGGGAGATGTTTCCTGCAAGTCTATCTTGTACATGTTCCCTTTCCTGGGGGCTCTGAGCAAAATATGCTCTTGAGGAATGTCAACCCCAGGCTTGAGAACAATGCACTCATGCTCAGTAAAGAGCATGTGATGTTTTTGGTCAAAAAATTAAGACACACTTAAAAGATTGTATCAAAGCTCTTTGACAAAGTTTACCTTTTCAATGCTGAGCTTACCATTTGTAACCTTTCCCCTGCCAGTAATATAACCTCCTGCATCTCCTCCAAAAGCAACTGGTCCTCCATCAATCCTTTCAAAGTTTTGAAGCAAGGAGTCATTGCCAGTCATATGCCTGGAGCAGCCACTGTCAACAATCCAGATATTTCTGTTGGTCTTTAGCTCTCCCTGCACAAAAAGAGATGATTTAGTTACATTTGGGAACCCAAGCCTCATTGGTCTTGGGCATATTAGAATAAGTTATAGGCAATGAAACAGTAATGGATCCTATGTTCAGGATTTAGGGATCATTTGCTGTTTCTGATGATGAACTTTCAGTCATCTGGTCTTCCTTCATCTTCCACACCACCTTTGGAAGATTGGGCTTGACCTTCAAAACTTCGGAAGTTTTGGTAACTTCGGAAGATTTGATGACTGGGCCTTCAGAAGATTTTGCTTTCACTGAAGCAAACTTCAGTACTTCAGAAGCATTTCTTTCTTCCAATACCAACTTTTCTTCCGAAGGCAAATTTTCATTTGCTGTTTTCTTCATTTTGGAGCTTCTGAAGGAAACAGGCTTTCCTTCCGAAGCTGTTTGTTTCTTCTTCCTCTCAGAAGTTTTCTTCTTGATCATGTGGATAGTACACTTTAGATTGTATTGACAATCCTTAGCCAGATGTGAGGTACTACCACACATAACACAATTCAAATATTTCCTTTACTTTCGTACGTGAGCATACATCATACATACATCTTGATAATATTCATTTATTATCTTTAATCATCGTTCATCCATTCATTCTTTCATCATTATCTTTCAATATATCTAGATCAATGCCATGTGCTAAACCCCCAACATTGTGCACGAAGCTGACTACAGTACCGGGGTAAAGCGACAAGGATCCCGTATCGTTTGGTCAATCTCAAGGATTGAACCTCTGAAGCGCATTCTCATGGGCTAGCTAAGCCTCACTTTAGTTGAGCTAACAACAACATGGTTGTGCACCTCCATTCATTTGGCTTGCAAGACTTTCATTCGTTCATTACATTCCACTATTCATTATCATTATCTTTCACTTTCATTACATAATACTTTACTTACATATACATAACATACCAAGTAAAGTCATATTGTAAAACTTATCATTTTGAAAACAGTTTAAACGTGAAAAGATAACATAACACATATAACAACAAGTCATGCGAGAACTTAGTCCATGTGAGTAACAAAACCTTATGCGAGAACCTCCTTTCGCGCGAGAACCTTACTACAGTCAAACCCTGCACATCAACTCAACATAGTCGCGCAAAAACCTACAAGTCGCGCGAGAACATACTTATTGTGCAAGGACTTCACGAGATTTGAAATTCCTTACCGTACAATCTACCTACTCATGCAAAAACTTACGGGTTTCCCGCCTAAACACAACTTATCACGTTTAAGGTTTTTCTAACATGCTCAACACCAATAACAACTTCATCACAGGCATAAACAAGCATTTTAGTGTGACAACCCCGAAATTTGGGCTGGAAAATTTTCTTTTTTTTGGCGCAAAACGTTGTATCGAGCGCGATTAAAGCCCAATAAACAAACTAGCCTAGCTATGGCCTAATAAAATCAAATCCAAAAGGTATCACACTATTATGTTAAATAAAACATCACAATCCAAAGGAATTGTTCTACGTTTAAGTAATCACGCAGCAAGAATCTACGTGCAAAACTATTAAACGTTTAATTATGAACCGATATCCGGCAATACCCGAAACCTGTTGTGATAATTAATCCAACAGTAAAACCAAAAACCTTATATATGTACTTTGCTTTATAAACGCAAAATTATTCGAAGAACCTTACGCGCACCAAATGTTTACTTGCAATCTATGGCAACGACAACGCTACTACGACTGACAACAAGTATACACTAATTAATGCGAAGTTGGAAATATAGAAAGTAGTACATAATAAATATTCTAGACATAAGATTATTAAATTTAAATTATCAGAGGGTTCTTAATCGCGAGCGCAACTCATATATGTAAAACGAACAAAATACACGATTCCTGACAGACACCGATGTAGGCGTCACCTATAAATTGTAAAGCAATAATTAATATAATAAATATTATACGGATCTAATACGAATTAAAAATCATTAAACTCTATCATAAAGTCGGAGACTCGGCACAACATGCGACATGGAAAGACAGCGTCACAAGAACACTACGTTGGAAGGCATTCTTATAAACCCTACCTATATAAACCCCCTTATAAACCTTAGCCCCCATGCACATAATTCTTACACCAACCAAGACACACACATAGAGAGAGAACATAGAGAGAGATACGGGAAGGGGAAAGAACCCCTAGGGTTCCAGCAACCAGCCACTGCTCTGGCGAGTCTCTGGTAGTGAGTGGCGGCGAGTGAAGGGTGTCCCCAGGTAGATCTCGAGCCCATGAGGACGATGGTGGTGATGATTTAGATGTACTCGTGGCCACGGTGGTGGTAACGCTCGAGTCCAACAGCAGTAGGGTGACTAGCGATGGTGGAGTGAGCCTCGGTGGTGGCGGCGGTTGTCTATGAGTTTCCGACATCTGTGAGGAGGGTGTTTGTGGTGTTCGTTGGGTCCATCAGATGCTAAAGTCGACAGCAATGATGATGTTCCACAAAATACGAAGGGTTGAAGGTGATGTTGACTCGCGGTAGCGTGCGGGTGCGATACCATCGAGCGGTGGCAGCCGATGGTGATGGTGGTTCCCCGAATCGAAGAAACAACAGCCGTGACAAGGTGAAGATGAACGGGGGTATTACGATACGGCTATAAGAGCAAGCGACACGGGTTATTGGCAGTGAAATGGTACTGCTATGGTGGTGATAGTGGTTGTCACGATGAATGGTGCAGGTGGTTGCGGGTTAGGGTTCTGACAAAGGTGACTGAGGGCTGTCAAGGAGCCCGCGGTGGCTTCATGCCACAAATGATCTAGATATACGAGATTCAGGTGAAGTTTTAAGTAATGGTTAATGATTTAAAGAAGTTACACTCGCTAATAGTGGTTTTCAGGGTTGCATGTGCGGTTCCCAGCAAGATCTAAAGGTTTTTGGAGTTTCAGGGAGATTCTCCGGTGAACGAGTGGCGCCGGTGACGACGGAGGTGACCAGAGACGGCGAGGCATTGGTGGTTGTCGATGACAACATGTGATATTGATGTTATGGTCCAGATGGATGTTTGGTAACATGTTTAGCTAATCTAATTGGGTTTGTTAAAGATATGGAGTATGGATCTGATTATGGTGTGTTTGGACACAGGTCAAACACAAAGTTAGCCATGGTCAACCGTCGGTCAGGGCTGGTCAATTGAACGGTCCATTCTTAGAGCGAGTGGGTTTAACGTTCGCTAACCCGGTGGAAAGGTATAACGCGCATTCAAATTATAAAAAGTTATTATTACTTTTAATTGAGATAAAGATTGAGCTCGCGGTATATAGTTAAACAAGCAATAATTATACAAAATAATAACACATACAGATAATATAAAAGGCGCTAATTTGAAACCGATGTGCGCTATTGCACAACAAAATTATATGCAATGTATTAGATGCCTAAATCATTTTTAGAGCGATAAGTAACAGTCATTCAAATACAATCTGTGTTAGTACGCTTATAATATTACTTATGAAATTATACCTAGCACAATAGCTTATAACATCATCTTGTTATCATAAACATTACCATTCATATCTACATGGTTAAACAAAATCATTATTATCGTTGTATTACTTGAAAAATCACAATCCCTAGTTGTTGCTAGAAAATGACACACTAGCGTTATTATAAACATTACCATATTACCAATTATAACTTTTAATGGCATATATTATTATTAGTGTTATTATGCATATCATAGCTATTATTATTAATAATGAAACTTATAATGTTATTTTACCATAAATTATGGTTTTAATTGCACTATCAAATTGTTGATATAATCCTTAACTATAATCCTTATTGACGTTTTTGCGCTAGTTATTAAACATAAATCTTAACAATTTTTATGAATATTATAAATAAGATTCCTAAAGTTTTAAATAATATTGTCATTTTAGATTGACATCCATGCTAAGATTACTATTGTTAGAGTTATCATTAATGTTATAACTACTACACTTATTAACAAGTAATATAATCACATAGGGTTTTACAAAAATGATGGACTATTATTCGATTCCCTTTAATTACTCGTAGCAATACTATTAGCTATCTCAGTATTAATAAATCACCATTACTACTATTAAAACTATAACATTATTATTATTAGGGTTATTGATATTACACCTATTGTATTAAAAACGTTGCTATGGACGTCACTATACATATACATATATATATATATATATATATATATATATATATATATATATATATATATATATATACACGCATCATAAATAATGTATTAATACTATTATTACTTTTAACACAGATGTTATTCAACCTAACGACGTTAGTATCAAAATTATCATTAACATCATCATAATTATTATTCTTAATATTATTATTATCATCATTATTACTATTGTCACCATTAACCTTAATGAAGATAACCTTGACGTTATTACCTAAAATATTACTATTTTACTAAGCATCGCCATGATATTAGCCATAGTTTTATTTATGTGATAACAATAACTATTAAAACTAAATTTTTTTGACTACTAAGAATAAAATAGATAAATTTTAAGATTTATAAAATGACACTAATACTAAAGGTATTATATAATGTGACCTTAATATGACAATATATCTGGTACTGATAATATTATTACTGATTTTTATTATTATAATTATAACAACCTTATGATATTAACAATATTAACACAAATATGGAAAATCACCCGTAACAACGTTGCTGCTTATTACTACTATTATATATTCCTTTTAATACGATTAATCATTATCATTAGTATTAGGAAGATTATTCTCAATGCTATTCATAACGATACTATGACGTATTTTAATAACAACTATTATTCGTGATACTAAAGATGTTGTTATAATATATAACATCATAGTTACCATCCTAAATAATAGCAACATACTTATTATTCTTATCGAAGTACCAATTTCGTCACTCTAAAAATATATCAACATTATTATTATCGTTATAGATAATATCATTGAAACTATCATAACTTTCATCGTTAATATAATTAGACATAAATATTCGTAATATCCCTATTGATAATACCAATAGTAAGATACTATACTTGATAACATAAGTATTACTGCCAGTAATAGTAATCCTAACACATTATTGTAACTAGAAGGAAGTTACTAAATAAAGAAAACAATATAATCAAACCCTACACCTTGAAATTTAACGCAATGAGAAACGTAAACCTAGAGAGCTCAACGAACCAAAACAACGTTAACAACTAATGTATTCTTAAAAATTATACTAATGAACGATAGTCAATTAGGTTACCATGAGGATTATGCACTCAATATAAGAAGCTCACAGTGTTGGTATAGGTTATGCATGCAAAAAACCCAGGTGAGTCTCATGAACCCCCTTTTTACTTTAAAACTTTTGGGATGAATACATACTCGTTGGTTATTATATTATTTTGGTGCAATACTACCTGCTCTTGTCCTCGAACGGAGCATAATCATTAACTCCATTAGAAGCTGCGTGATTTGTGGATAGTACTATTTGGAGAATCCCCCGCACACAATGGGCCCTTTATGCAGGGAAACCCCCCCCCCCCCCCCCCATTGAGATTCAACAATCGTTATGTCACAAATTAGTGCAACTTAACCGTGCTTAGCAGGGCACACTTAAACCCAACAATCTAGTAGTAATGGGTTAGGGGATATTCACTCGGGCGGGTAAGTCTAGGTCAGGCTTGATTGTGATACATTCTGTCGTGCACCAATAATTATGTTTTATTTATGATTATGAATTTTATTACATGAAAACTTGGGCTCACCAACTTTATGTTGACACGTTTTGAGTATGTATTTAAGGTATTTATTTGGTTATCAGGAGGGGAGTCTTGATTAGACTCCATAAGAAATGGATTTACAAACTGAGAACATGGTTGACTTCTCATAGAAGATTCATTTTAGAAGAACTATACAAGACCCTATACGAGCCATACAAGACAATGAAATTAAGGATTAGACGATAATGACCCTATGGCCTTTACCTATGATTTAGTTATACACATGTCAAGTTGTAATAGAATGTACTTATTTTATTATTATTCGTGTAAGCCAACACCTCACTTTATTACATACATGGTTTCTGCTGTGTTTGTTGATATTCAGTTGTCACGACCAGACCCAGTCAATGAGGTGTGACATTTAGTATGTATAATAGCCTAAAAATGTAAAACCTTGTATAAAAAGGGGCTGGGGCTAGAAACTCACCTCCTGTAGATCTAACACAAACACGACCTTCCCAAAAGCCCTTGCCGAACGAAAACTACACATTGACACGTTTCATTCATAAATAATCCATTCTTAGTACATAACACGAGTTTCTACACGAGTTACATACCTTAAACACTTCAATTCTTCACTTTTTCTCTCTACACAACCATTTTCTCTCTCTACCAGCAGCACTTTTCATGCGATTATAGGGTCAAACGGGTATTCTAAGCTATTTATACCCAGTTCAACTTTTCGCTCGGGGTTGAGAACTTCTTCTGCTTTCTTTTCTTGAAATTTTTGGGGCGTTACAAGTTTACCCCTTTTTTTAGGTTTCGTCCTTGAAACCTGTCAGTCCTCAAATAGCTGCGGATAATGCCACCTCATCTCTTCATCAGTTCCCATGTAGACTCGGGTCCCTTTCTATGCCTCCACTATACTCGCACAAAAGGAACCACTTTATTCCTTAAACGCTTCCCTTTCCTATCGAGAATAGCCACCGGCTGTTCCACGTAATTCAGCCGTTCATCCACCTCGATATCTTCAAGTGGAACGATTACGTCATCATCCGCCAAACACTTTCTCAGATAAGACACATGGAATGTCCGATGTATTCCACTTAGCTCATCGGGTAGCTTTAACTTATAAATCATATCTCCTACCCTTGCGATGAATGGCCTAATATACTTCGGGCTCAACTTCCCTTTTATTCAAAACCGGATAATCCCCTTCCAAGGAGATACATTCAACATTACGCTATCCCCCACTTGGAACTCAATCGGCCTTTTTCTCTTATCAGCGAAGGACTTCTTCCGATCCTTTGCCAATTTCATAAAGGCGTTGATCTTTTCCAACTTTTTTGTCATGGCCTCGATCACCTCAATACTTCCTAATTCCTTCTGCCCAATATCTCCCCAACATATAGGTGTTCTACACTTCCTACCATATAGTATGGTAACTATTGTTGTATGAAAATTCTTCTAACGGTAAGTGTTTATCCCAACTTCCACCAAAATCAATAACACATGCCCTGAGCATATCCTCCAATGTCTATATTGTCCTTTCTGACTAACCATCCATCTGTGGATGATAAGCAGTACTGACGTGTAACCTTGTTCCCATCGAATCATGGAATTTCTTCCAGAACTTGGATGTGAACCGAGTGTCCCTATCAGAGACAATGGATACTGGCACACCATGACGAGCTATGATTTCTTTGATGAATAGATCCACCAACCTTTCTGATGAGTAAGTCTCTCGGATTTGCAAAAAGTGGGCACTTTTCGTCAAGCGGTCTACGATCACCCAAATGGTATCACATCCCCTCGCCGTACGAGGCAATTTCGTGATTAAGTCATTTGTGATGTGCTCCTATTTCCATTTGGGTATATCTAAGGTTGGATCTTCCCGTATGGTTTTTGATGTTCTGCCTTCACTTTCAAACAAGTTAAGCACTTACTCACATACTCCACCACGTCATGCTTCATCCCCAGCCACCAATAATCCTTCTTTAGGTCATGATACACCTTTGTAGCACCAAGATGATAGGAATACCGAGTTTTGTGAGCTTCATCCATATTCCTTCCCCTCAGATCCTCGTTTGAGGAATCTACATTCATCCGGATTCGGTTCTAACACCAAGAGTGTTCTCCCCCAAATCCAATAGTTGCCCCTTCATCCGCTCAGAGTTGATCCTATCATACTTTAGTGCATCATCTTGAAACTTCTAATCTGACCCATGACATCGGACATCACAATCAGCTGACAAGCCTTCACCCGAATTAGTTCAGGTCATTCCTTTCGACTAAGGATATCAGCAACCACGTTCACCTTGCCTGGATGATAGTGGATTTCCTAATCATAGTCCTTGATCAACTCTAACCACCTCCTTTGCCTCATGTTAAGATCCTTTTGTTTGAAGAAATACTTTAGGCTCTTATGATCTGTGAAGATGGTATACTTCGTCCCGTACAAGTAGTGTCTCCAATCTTCAACAAAAATATGACAACTGCTAACTCCAAATCATGGGTAGGGTAGTTAACCCTATGGATCTTCAACATCTGGGGTGCATAGGCTATAACCTTCTCTCGTTGCATCAACACGCAACCTAAGCCCGAATCTGAAACATCCGAATACACCACCAAGTCATCATTCCCTTAAGGTAATATCAAGACATGGGCTTAAGTTAACCTCATCTTTAACTCTTGAAAGGCACCATCCTACTCTGAACCCCATTCAAGCTTCACATCCTTACGAGTCAACTTAGTCAACGGGGACGCCACTTTATAGAAGTCTTGAATAAATCTGCTGTAGTAACCTGCCGAACCCAAGAAGTTACAGATCTCGGATGGCATCCTTGGAGATTTCCATTGAATTAGAGCTTCAACTTTCGTAGGGTCCACCATTATTCCTTCGAGATTAATTACATGGCCAAGAAATTGGACCTCTCGTAACCAAAATGCACACTTAGAGAACTTTACGTACAACTTCTTATTTCGAAGTGTCTCCAGTACTTCCTTAAGATGACAGGCATGCTCATATTAGCTCCTAGACAATATCAGAATATCATCAATGCATATGATCACTGATCTGTCTAACATCGGTCGGCATACTCGATTCATAAGGTCAATAAGGCAGCTGGCACGTTAGTTAAACCAAAAGACATCATGAGAAACTCGTAGTGTTCATAACACGTCTCTGTAGAAAACTCTGAAGTTAAGAGGCTGATGCAACCAAAAGATGCCAAAACAACCAAGTCTTCCAACATGCACTTTGGAACAAAGGTGAACTAGCTTTGGAAGTTTTACACACTTAAGAAAAATGCTAAGTGTAAAATCTTCCGAAGCCAGAGTTCAGAAGAAACTGCTGCGGAAGCTTTACACAACTTGGAAATATTCCAAGTGTAAAGTCTTCCGAAGCCAAAGACTCAACTCTTCCGAAGGTAAAAGATGAAGTCTTCCGAAGCTCTCAGGACAAAGTCTTCCTAAGCTGTTTAAAGACAAGACTAATTTTCCTGTGAAGAGAGAGAAAAAATACATTTTCTATCAACTTTATCATAAAGTAACCTACTCTCCGCGGCATGCTCTGGTAGTTCACCTACTATCACTAGTTGGTGAAACTTCCATACTTTATGATAAAGTAGATAAGGTCTTCGCCTGTAAGTTTCTGTTTTTGTACCTTCTTGGCTTTTTGTAATAGGAAAGTTAGTGAGCTATGGCTTGTCATAGTCACTAGTCAAAAGACAATCTACCTTTTGACTTTAGGCTAATCTTGTTGTCTAGATTAGTCACTTCCAACTGTCTTTTTGCATATTGACGATTGTAGGATGTAGTATAAGTAGTCTCCGGTTCTTGTATTTAAAATATACTTGTACAACACTTGTAATAGAACTAGAGAAGCAATATACAACTTCCTTGAAAACTTTATCTTGTGCTCTTATTCTTATTTTACTTGTGTTTATCTTGTATCTTCAGAAAAGGTTCACATTTCCCTATTTGAATTGTTAAGTGATCTTAAGATCCTCCTAAGTGTGTTAACTAACTGCAAGCTTAAGTACCCTTTAACGGTCATGCATTTGGTATCAGAGCATTCCAGGCTTTTGATTGTAAGATCTCACCATCTTCAAATCCTCTTAGTTACACACATCACTTAACTCTTCAAATGACAGCAATCTCCAAAGGTGATATGGAAACTGGAACCATGACAAAGTTCCCATTGATCACTCCTGAGGATTTTGACACTTGGTGTTAAAGAATGGAAGGCTTTATCAAGTCTCAAGATTCCAGGATGTGGGAGTCTGTTGTCGATGAACCTCATGTACCATGCACCTCTTCAGCTGCTGCTAGTGGTGGCATGATACCAAAGAAGAGGAATGACTTTTCTAATGAAGACTGGAAAGAATTGATGTTGATCAGAAAGCTATGACAGCTCTCCAAACTGCTCTTCCAAACTCCATGTACAGAGGTTTCAAGAAGTGCAAGACCGCTAAACAGCTATGGGATGCACTGAAACTAATGTATAAGGGTTCAAATGAAGCCAAGGAGAACAAGAAGGATCTCCTAAAGCAGCAGTTTGAAAATTTCACCTTCAAGACAGGTGAAACCATGACTCAACAATACTTTAGGTATGTTAAGATTGTGGATACTCTGGCTGATGTTGGGGTAACTATTGAAAATAGGGATATTGTTAGGAAGTTCATGTCCTCTCTTCCAAGACAATGGACACACTACTGTGTGGTCATTAAGAGGACTAAAAACCTCAAGACCCTTACTCTCACTGAGTTGTATGGGATACTCAGTGGATACCAAATGGAGATGAACATGCAAAATTCATATGGTAACTCCAACACTCACCAGAGTTCAGCCCTTCATGTGGTTGAAAGAGATAACAGAGAACCACAGCATCATCTCATCTGCTACTCTGAAAACTCAAAAAAGGATCCTTTCATCACCTTCACAGAGACACCCAGTGAGAGCTACTTCCAAGGAAGTCCATTCCAAGAGACAAGTTTTTCTCAAGCTTTTGTCTCCACTGATGAAAGTACAGGCAACTTTCTTTTCACTCTTGAAGACCTGGACTGTATCCTTCCAGATGATCTGGACTACATGGAAATAGTCCAGCAAATGGCTCTTCTCACTCACAGAGCCCAGAAGTTCTACAAGAGGACTAGAAGAAGGTTTCCTAGCAATGCTGCCAGTGGCAAGTTTGGGCTGGACAAGAGCAAAGTCAAGTATTACAACTGTAACCAGATGGGACACTTTGCTAGAGAATACAAGGCACCTAAGTCAAATTGTGGCCATGCTTCATCCAGGCCAAACTACACTGAAGGAGGGAACCAGAATGAGAAGTCAAGATAGCAAGCTGCAGTGGCTATTGAAGAAAAAAGGCTTTGACTGGAGCTTTCAAGCGAAAGATGTATCTCCAAACCAAGCACTCATGGCTAATCATGATGAAGCCAAGCTACTTGAACATCTTTACTCTCCTGAATGTATTGCTAAAGTAAAAAGATACAGGTTATACAACTTAGAAATGAGACCTGATATTGAGTCTTTAAATATTTTAAAAGATGATTTTAAAAGAGCTGAAAATGACTATAAACTTAAGATAGAAGATCTAGAGAAAACAGTTTCAACTCTTAAACATGAGCAGACAAACTATAAGACTCAAATTAAGGATCTCATTACCAAGTTAACTGAATGCTAGGCTGAGCTTGTGATCAGCAAAGCCAGGGCAGAAAAATGTGTTCTTGAAGAAGAGACCTTCAAGAACATGATATCCTCATCTTCGCATGCAAAAGTGTGTTATCAAAATAAGCAGGGACTGGGATCTAGTGAGATAGCTCCTCCACACACTCTACTATCAATCAGATCTCCTAGGTGTGGAACTGGTCAAGATGAGCTGCCATCCATAGACCCAAGTGATAAAGAGGATGAAGAGGAGGAGGAGGTGAGGGATGACTCTATGATGAGTAAAGAGAGTCATTCCAAAAAGGGTCACCATGCTCCTAAGAAGGAAAAAGAAGCTGGTTTGAGCAAAACCAAGAGAAAGAACTTGATCAGAAGAGCAAAGAGAAGATCCAGAAAAGCTCAAGAGATCAAGACCACCTTTGATCCTAAACAGAAATAAGTATTTATCTCTGCAGGGTTCAACATGATGAAAGCTGAAGATCTTGTCAAGAATTCTAGTACCAAGAGTTCTACTTCAGCTTCAACTCACTCCAGCAACAACAAGAAGACTGATCAGCTATGCGTCACTGCTACACAGCCTGAACCATCCATTTCAAAGAACAAGCTTCACCCTAAGAAGCCTGCTACATCATCTGAAAAGGTGGAGAAAGAAGAGGAAAGTGTTCAAGCTCAGTCTTCTTTGGGAAAGAAGACTCTCAAAAGGAAAGAATTGGATTGTGTTATGTTGGTAGTACTTCACATCTGGCTAAGGATTGTCAATACAATCCTAAGAGTACTATCCACATGATCAAGAAGAAAACTTCTGAGAAAAAGAAGAAACAAACAGCTTCGGAAGGAAAATCTGTTTCCTTCGGAAGCTCCAAAATGAAGAAGAAGGCAAGTAGGAAATTGCCTTCGGAAGAAAATTTGGTCTCGGAAGAAAGGAATGCTTCCGAAGCACTGAAGCTTACTGTAGTAAAAGCAAGAGCTTCTGAAGGATCCGTCTCCAAAGCTTTCGAAGCTACAAAACCTTCCGAAGTAGTGAAGGTCAAGCCTAATCTTTCAAAGGTGGTGTGGAAGATGAAGGAAGACCTTGAGACTGAAAGCTCCTCTTCAGCAACAGCAAATGAGCCTAAAAGCCTGAACATAGGATCACTTACTGTTTCATTACTTTCATCTGAGCTTTATAAGCCAAAAACCAATAGGCTTGGGTTTCCAAATGTAACTAAATCATCCCTTTTGTGCAGGGACAGCCAAAGGCAAACAGAAATATGTGGATCATTGATAGTGGTTGCTCCAGGCACATGACAGGCAATGAGTCCATACTTCAAAACTTTGAAAGAATTGATGGAGGATCAGTTACTTTTTAAGGAGATGCAGGAGGTTACATTACTGGAAGGGGCATGGGCTCAAATGGTAAGCTCAGCATTGAGAAGGTAAACTTTGTCAAGGAGCTTGGATATAATCTTTTAAGTGTGTCCTAATTTTCTAACCAAAAAACATCACATGCTCTTTACTAAGCATGAGTACATTATTCTCAAGCCCGGGGTCGACATTTCTCAAGAGCATATTTTGCTCAGAGCCCCAGGAAAGGGAACATGTACAAGATGGACTTGCAGGAAACTTCTCCCTTTAGAGAGATTTCTTGCTTTCTATCTAAGCAAATAGTGATGAGTCTTTTTTGGCATAAAAGAATGTGCCATGTAAACTTTAAGAACATGAATAAACTGATTAAGAATGATTTGGTAACTGGAATGCCAAAGAAAGAGTTTACAAGTGATGACATTGTGTTGCATGCCTGAAGGGGAAGCAACACAAAGTGTCTCACAAGCCAAAGGAAATGAACTCTATCACTACTCCCTACACTTATTACATATGGATCTGTTTGGCCCCACCAGTGTAATGAGTTTAGGAAGGACCTCATACTGTTTGGTGATCACAGATGACTTCAAAAGATTTACTTGGGTGTTTTTCCTTAGAACTAAGGATGAAACTCCTGAAATCTTAAAGAATTTCATTCTGAAAATTGAGAATCAATCTGATCACAAGGTCAAAATCGTAAGATGTGATCAAGGAACCGAATTCAAAAACCAAATCCTTGATACAATTTGTGTTGAAAAGGGTATTTCAAGACAATACAGTGCTCCCAGGACTCCTTAGCAAAATGGTGTTGCTGAGAGGAGAAACAGGACACTTATTGAAGCTGCAAGAACCATGTTGTCAGACTCGAAGCTGCCCATCGCCTTCTAGGCAGAGGCTATCAACACAGCCTGCTATGTGCAAAACAAAGTTTTGGTAGTTAAGACACATGGTAAGACTCCTTATGAACTATGGCACAATAGAAGACCATTCATTGGTTTTCTCGAAACATTTGGATGTCCCTGCACCATCTTGAATACCAAAGATCAAATAGCCAAGTTTGTTGAGAAATCAGATGATGAACACTTTGTTGGGTACTCTTCTCAAGCTAAGGCTTATAGAGTATACAATCTCAGAACTAGAATCTTTAAGGAGTCAGCCAATGTGACTTTCAATGAACACACACCCTGTGTAAAAGGTTCTGGTTCGGATTGGCTGTTTGATCTTGACTTAGTTTCCAACTGTTTTAACAAATCTTGTGAGAATGTTTCAGGATCTACAGATAACAAGTCAATAGAAGATCTTGATCCAATATTTGAGCTGAGAAGACCAAACAAGAAGACCACTTCAGCTCCTGTGGTGACTAACCCTGCAACTAAAGCTCCATCAGCACTAGCATGACAAATACTGCTGATTCAAATGAATTTCCTTCAATTCTAGCTCAGAGGCTCAGAATTCAGGAGAAGGAACTTCAAATGCAGGAGGAGGAACTGGAGGTGATGACAATGATCAAGAATTTCTTGATGCTGAAAACCACTCATTGAAGACACCATGAGATGTTACACACTCATTGGATCAAGTCTCTCTTGATAAGTGTGCTGATGTGGTGGGAGACACCTCAATGCCAGATTAGAATTTCTCAAATTTAGATCTGTCTAACCAACTTGCTGTGATACCTCAACTTCGGATCCACAAGTTACATCCCACCACAAACATCATTGGAAATGTTGACTCGGGGTAAGAACAAGAGGACAAGCTTATGACAGCCATGTTTGTCTACATTCTTGTTTCTTATCCCAGATAAGCCAAGAAGGTTGATGAGGCTTTGAAGGATGGAAGCTGGATTGAAGCTATGCAAGATGAGCTGCTTCAAATCAGAAGATAGAAGGTTTGTAACTTATGTCCTCTTCCTCAAGGGAAGAGTGTCATAGGAACCAAATGGGTATTCAGGAACAAGAAAGATGATAGAGGGATCATCATCAAGAACAAGGCTAGACTGGTTGTCCAAGGATACACTCAAGAAGAAGGAATTGATTACATTGATGTCTTTGCTCCAGTTGCAAGACTTGAAGTTGTAAGAATATTTCTGGCTTATGCTGCTTCCAAGGATTTCAAGGTCTACCAGCTTGATGTGAAGTGTGCTTTTCTCTATGGGGTGATTGATGAATAATTTATATTAAAAAACCACCTGGCTTTGCAGACCCAGATCATCCTGATTATGTCTGCAAGCTTGGTAAAGCCCTTTATGGACTGCATCAAGCTCCAAGAAAGTGATATGAGACACTATCAACATACCTCTGTCTACATGGATACAAAAGAGGTACTATTGATAGGACTCTCTTCATCAAAGAAATAGGAAATGACACATTGCTAGTTCAGATATATGTGGATGACATCATCTTTGGTTCAACTAATCCAAAGCTTTATAAAGACTTTGAGATGCTGATGAAGAATAGATTTGAAATGAGTGCCATGGGGGAACTTAATTTCTTTCTAGGAATTCAAGTGAAGCAGGTTGAAGATGGCATCTTCATCAGTCAGTCAAAGTATGTACAGGACATACATACAAGATTCAAGAGACTGACTGTAAGGTTGCAAAGACACCCATAGTCAAAAACCACTCCCTTGGTCTTGATCTTGAGGGGGAGTGTGTTGATGAACATCTCTACAGGGCTATGATTTTGGTACATGCATATGTGCAAGATATAAAGCCAACCCAAGATGTCACACCTAATCACTGTCAAAAGATCTTTAGATATCTCAAAGTGCTCCAAATCTAGGCCTTTGGTATCCAAAGAATTCAAACTTCAATCTGTATGCCTATACAGATTGTGATTATGGTGGCTGCAACATGACTACAAAGTCCACATCTGGGGGGTGTCAGTTCTGGGTGGAAGGATAGTCTCTTGGAATGCAAGAAGCAATCCAGTGTGAGAAGTCCCCTTTGCGCGAGAACTTCTTCTGCCTTCTTTTCTTGAAATTTTCGGGGCGTTACATAAGTACTGCTAGCTGAGATATTTTATACTACATCCTATAGCAGGCCATACTGTGTAGCAGCTGGAACACTATTCTAGACAATAAGATCAATGTAAAGTCAAATGACAGATTACCTTTTCACTAGTGACTATGACAAAAAAAGCTCACATCCTTTCTATTACAAAAAGATAAAAGTACAAAGTAGTAAGTTATAGACTCTAAGACTTTAATCTACAGTTGAAAAAAGTATGGACTTATTACCAACTTATATAAGTTGGTAAGTCTTCAGAGATGGCAACGGAAAGTAGTTCAGCTTTTGTCAAAAGTATGTCAGAGAAAGCATGTCTCTTGTCTACGAAAGAAATCAGTCTCTTGTCTTTGGAAGAAATGGTCTTTTGGCTTCAGAATATTTGAAACTTAGTGAATTTCATTGAGTTGATGTAACTTTTCTGTACTTTAGAATGCATGCTGAGAGAACTTGGTTTTGCATCAGCCTCTAAGTGTAACTATATATTATATCATATATATATATATATATATATATATATATTATATATATATATATATATATATATATATAATTTGATATATACGTAAATATATATATCTATATATTATATATAGTTAGATATTTATAAAGGGTATTAAGGTAATTTATAAATCTATCATTTATATCTCACTTATTTACATCCTCTAATTTTGGAAATTAAATTTTTTGATTGACCAAGTATAAAAACATCTATCTCAATCATAGTTTATATCAAATTTGTTCCATGTCCAGGGAAAAAACAATTTGAAATCGTGTTCAAATTCAAATCCCGTTTTGATCTCATGTTGCACATCATGCGAATCAGGAACTTTGTGACGCAGTAAGTAATGTTGAGGGTGACGGATGAGGAACCGATGTGTCTTCCGACGATGGTGGCAGTATTTTGTTCAAAGTTTCATTTTATCAAAGACTGAACTTTTGTGTGAACTGCCAACTCAAGATTTGATTTTTTATTTTGATATCGAAGAAGTACTATTACGAAATTTGAAATCAAATAAGTGTGATTTTGGAGCTATTTGTAGCGTTCAAGTTGGGATTTTTATAAATTTTTCTTGCTTAAACCATATGTGAAATCTCGATTGTATTATCTTACCCAACCCATATTAGAAATCGAAATTAAGCTTCCAGAAAGAAAAGGGTTCGTGATTTTATTATATTCATATTGATGTAAGTGAATCGTAGTATATGTAGTTCTTAAATATCTTCATATCAATAATTTTTTATTATTTTTTTTCAAACTCCAAGGTAGTCCAACCACTATATTCGTACCGTTGTTTATTATAATCAGGAGCTGTGAATGATTAGTTTATCTCAGATGATCATATTAATGAATTTGATGGTGATGTTGATCTGATGATGAAGGTTCTATTGTAGGCATTAAAAAGATGATGAAATGATTTTCTCATATATGATGCTTTTGGTTACCAGGTTACTAGGATTATTGTCAAAATAGCTTGTATTGTAAAATCCACGATGCCTATTCATGAATTCATAAAATCCAGTTTTATATATTTTAGATACCAGTGTTGTTTTATATGTTGGATCAAGATAGGTTGATGATCACTTGGGACTTAGATTGTATAGTTTGTTGGTTAAATTAGTTAGTAATTTGGTTAGTTTTGTGTTCGGGCGAGTTTACGGGCGAAATTGTAAGTTCACCTGCATCTTCGTTGGCGAACTTGCAAGTTGGCTTGGTACACAACAAACTTGCCAGCGAAGATATGGCAAACATGTGCCCTATTTGGTCTATAAATAGCTCATCATTTTGTTAGTTGGGAGACTTGGGGGGAAATCTAGTGTTACTCTGTCAAAGTTGTCTCTTATTTGTATTGTGAGTCATTTGCTAGGTGCTTTGTAATCAATTTCATTTAAGCAATGATATTATAATTTATGTTGAGTTAGTTTCCTTTGTACTGTATGTTCTTCATCTTCAAAGTCCTTTCTAGTCAAAACTATGGCAATTTATCATCAATTGGTAAATTGCTTATTTGTTCAAGTTTGTTTTATCATTAGCACTACTATTACGATCATTGGACCACAGTGTGGTATCAGAGCCAATAGTGCTCTTGATTTTGGTCATTTCGGAATAGTTTTTGGTGTTCACTTTATTTGATTCAAATTCCTTTTGATTTCTGTAAATTTGGTCAAAAGTTGGATTGGATTGCTTAGGATTGTTATTTCAAAACTTTTGAACCACTTTAGAGCTGATTTAAGTCATTTTTGAAGGATTTGAATTGGTTTTTGTGACTTTTGATGAAAAGGGTTGTTTCAGCTCGTTTAGCGATTTTGCAGTTCATTGGGTGATTTTGTGCTCTTCGACATCCAGATTTTATAGTTCAGAGGGTTTACCAAGATTGTATTGAATGAAAGTTCATTTTGCCAGTGAATTTGCGGGCAAACTTATTGCAGCACTTGTCAGTTTCTCGGCGAAGTTGCTGTCAGTGAATTTGTGAAGAAGATTGTTATTTGGAGATTTTGATCTGAACAAAATTCTCTTGATCTGAGAACGTTATGAGCGAACTTGCTCAATATCATTAGCGAAGGTGTTGGCGATTTTGTTTTTATTTGAGCGAAGTTATTGGCGATTTGTTTGGATCTAGCGAAGGTTGTAGTGTGATTTTGATTGATAATTCCAGTGAAGTTGTGAGTACTTGTGGTTTATTTTCTATAATTTTTGAAATTTCAAAAAATGTCATTAACCATAGCTGATCTCGAAGCCGGAGTACCACTCGACCACCTAAGTTGCTGAATGCAGATGATTTTGAGAATTGGAAAACCGTGTCAAAGCTTTCTTTCTGTACACTGATCATAACCAATGGGAATCAATCATCAAAGGACCACACGTTCCTATGGCAACAGCAATCAAGGAAGTGTTCCTAATACTAATACGACACTTATTCTGAAAAGGATAAGAAACTTATTGATCGAGATTCAAGGCTTATAGTGCCCTCACAATGCTTGACTGACTTCAGATGTTATTAACTGTTTTGGTGAACACAAGTGCTAAAGTCTTGTATGATGCATTGTGTGAGTTTTATGATGGAAATGAGGATCTTAAAGCTGATACAAGTTTGTTGCATAGAAAAAGTTCAACTCATTCACCAGCATGAAAAATGAGAAGTTGAGTGATCTTACTAACCGTTTCCTAACCATTTCAAGCAATCTAAAAGGTATGATGAAAAGTAGACCAATCACAAACAAGTTCAAAAGCTTCTCAATTCTCTACCCCTGAACGGGTCTACAGGTTCAGATGTTGAAACAGAAAGAGGTTCTAATTATAAGCTCAGTGAGGTTATCAACAAGTTGAAATCTTTTGAGCTCGATATCAAAAGGAGAGAGTACAATCAATCAATGCACACTCCGATCAGCACCATTCAAAATGCTGCATTGTATACTTCAGTGGATGGAGAACTGGTGTATCAAGTATCAAGAATGTGAATTTTGGAGTATCAAGTAAAGTGTTAATTCCCCGTTCGAGATAAATGGCGATATTTGGTAGTGTGTTCATAGTTATGAGGCGTAATGGCTAGAGAATGAAAGGAAGGGAATGACGACTGAAGACATGATGCAAGTAGATCCTGATGACATGGAAGAAATGGATCTACAATGGCAAATGCTATGTTAACTTTGAGACCTAGAAGTTTATGGAGAAGACAGGGAAAAAAAAATTTCAACAAAAGGAAGTTGGCTTTGATAAATCAAAACTAGATGTTTCAATTGTAAACAACTTGGTCATTTTAAAATGATTGTCCTCTGTCTGTCGTCAAATGACAACCCCACTCCTTAAAAGCTACAATAAATACAAAGATTCTCTCCATCACTGACAAGGGGGAAAGCTCACACAAAACAAGCTGAGAAAGCACTTATTACTGATTTTGATTGGAGTGCCAAGATATCTGATGTGGAAGAAGAAGTGAATCAAGCCTTAATGGTTAATATTGTTAAAGAATCAAAGGAAGAGAAACTGGAGAGTGCGGAAGTCAAACATGTCTGTGGGTCTTGCGAAGCTTTGATGGTGGAGAAGAAAATTCTTGAACCTCCTTATGAGGTAATGCAAGACATGTGTTCTTCTACATGTCGTACTCGAACCTTGAAATCATTCAAACTAATACCATTTGATACAAGAAAAAGAGGAGTTAAGGGATTAATAAAGAGCTTAAGAAAATGAAGTTGCATATCAGATAAGCTTAACAAAGCTTTACCTGAAAATGAACTTAAAAAAAAACAGGTTTTACCTGAAATATTGAAAATGAACTTATTCACCCTTACCTAAACTCATCCTAAAAATGATTTGTTTGAACAACTTGTTACTAACAACATGCATGCAGGTTTAGAAGGTGTCAATCATAAGGAAGTGAGGGAATAATATGGTTATGGTGGAAGTGCTGGTTTGGGATATGAGAATTCTAGCTATAGTTCTGATTGTTCAGTGAAGTCTAGTCTAGACAAAGTTAATGATGTTATTTCGATGTTTAATGAATCAAATGATATTTCCTCTTGTTTGAAAAATAATTCATTTGGTGAGTTTCTCACTCAAGATGTTCCCACATTTGTTCCCATAAGAATTGAAAAACTAAAATCAGATACTGTATCTAATAATAAATCTTTTAATAATCAGATTATTCCAAATTCAGAAAGGAAAAGGTTAAAACTAAATACCGAAAATCTCAAAAAAGTATTTTAAATCAAGAAACATCACATACAGTGATACCAATTCGGTTATGTCTGAATGTGATGAAGAAATTATTATGGAAGAAAGTTTCATCCGAGATTACTGTTCCTCTACCTCTGACACTACATCTGGGGAACAAGATTCAAGAAATATTGTTTTAGATGTGGTCAAGAGGGACGCCTTGTTAAACATTGTAAATCAAGTGAGAAAAAATTTGATGAGAATAACTTACACAGCTACTTAGATAATCTCAAAAGTTTAGTAAGTTAAAATTTCAAAAAAAGATCAAATCATAATAAATCTTCTAGAACTCTAAGGTGAAACAAGTTTGGTGTCGGTATCTAATAAAAATTACATGTTCATCTCAGATGGGTGTCAAAAAGAATCCCGACAGTCTATGGCATGTAGATAGTGTGTTGTTCTTGCCATATGACCATTATAAAAGATCTCATATCCAATTATCGCATAATCAATGGGGTTATGTTGATTTTTCCGCAGCCACAAAAAGGGAGGTAAGATGATCAGTCAAGGTGTGGTTTCCAATGGTTGTCTAACATTAGAAAAGGTAAATCATGTTCCACAGCTTCATTTTAACTTATTAAGTTTTTCTTAAATTTGCAATAAATCCATCCCTGTTATATTCAATAAAACTGAATGCTTGTTCTGAAGCCTGAGTTTTCAATTTCCAAAGATATGATCTTGATGCGAGAGCACCGAGGAAGAATCACATTATGTGCTATACATAAATTCTGGGGGGGGGGGGGTCAGATACTTTAACTTTTCTATTGTCAAAAGCTACCGATTCTGAATCATTTTATGGCACAGACTTTTAGCTCATGTGAATTTCAAAAATATTAATCCATTGGTAAAACAAAATCTAGTTCGTGGTTTGTTGTTAAAAAAATTGTTCTCAATGAAAAGGTTTAGCATGTGCAAAGGCAAACAACACAAGAAGTCTCATAAATCTAAACTAGAAAATTCTATCAATGCACCTTTACAACTATTGCACACTGATTTGTTTGGTCCAATAGTGTCAAAAGCATTAGTAAGAAATCAATAGTCTTGTTGTTACAGATGATTTTTCTAGGTATTCATGGGTTAACTTCTTGCACACAAAGGAGAAACAACAAAAAATTGAAGAGTTTGATTTTTAAGATTGAGACCATCGAAAGCAATCAGAAGTGACAACGGATTTGAGTTCAAGAATCAAATTCTTGATTCATTTTGTGCAAAAAAAAGGTATATTGAGACAACTTTAGCTTGCTCGCACACCTCAACAAAATGCAGAACGAAGAACATAACTCTTATTGAGTGTGCTTGAACAATGCTAACTGATTCTCATCTACATATAACTTTAAATTGTTCCAGATGGATGGGAAATGCACCTTTTATATGGAGATATCGATGAGGAAATTTATGTGTGTCAGCCTCCGGGATTCGAAGACCCAGACTTTCCAGAAAAGGTGTACAAGCTTGATAAGTCATTGTACGGATTACACCAAGCACCAAGAATCTAGTATGAACGTTAATGTAATATCCTATTTGCAAAGGGTTTGTTTGAGGTTCGATCGATATGACTTTGTTCAAGCAAACCGTTGGGGATAATGTGTTGATTGTTCAGGTGTATGTGATGATATTATATTTGGTTCATCCAATGAGAAGTGTGTAGAGAATTCAAAGAGGATTAAAGAATTCTTCGAGATGAGTATGATGAGGGAGATATGTTCTTTCTTGGATTATAGGTAGTTCAAAAGCATCTGGAATCTGATTCATCAATCCAAATACATCCTTGAGATATTGGAGAAATATCACATGTCTGACTATTCAACAGAGTCTACTCCATTCACAACCCAATCTTCTCTTCACTCTGATGAAGCCGGAAATTTGTCAGTGCCCATATGTATAGATCAATGATAGGCTCATTGATGTATCTAAATTCCAGTCATCTTAATATCACATTTGCAGTCTGTTATCAGGCTCAATGATAGGTCATTACTGTGCTTGTTATCAGGCAAATCCCATGGAATCTCATGAAAAGGGTATCAAGAGAATCTTCTACTATCTGAAAGGAACCCCGAAACTTGGTTTGTGGTATTCCAAAGGGGGTAACTTGATTTACATGCTTACTCTGATAGTGATTTTCGTAGGTGCAAGCTTGATAGAAAATCAGTCTCTGGTGGATGTTAGTTTTTAGGCCAATGTCTAATTTCCTAGCAAAACAAAAACAGACCACAATTTCTCTTTCCACAGGGGAAGCTGAATATATTGCTACTTCCAGCTGTTGCTGTCAAGTGTTATGGATTCAACATCAAATGATGGATTATGGAATTAATTTTCTCCCATACTCCATTGTTTTGTGATAACGAAGCAGCAGTTGGCATTGCCTAGAACCTATCCATCATACTTGCACAAAAAACATCAAAACTCGAATTTATGCAATTCCAGATGCACAGGCAAAGGGTTTTATCAATGTTATCCCTATTGAATCTAAAAATCAAAAGGCCGATATTTTCATAAAATTCTTTGATAAAAATCGTTTTATGAATTATTGATATGTTGGGTCTTTTGTCGTTTGAGTGAGAGTTTTTTATTTTATGTTGAGTTAAAAAATAAAAGAATATATATATATAATAAATTTTTTCTTTTTCTTTCTCCTCAGCAATTCATTAAGGAAATTTTATTTTCTTTATGCAGTTAGAAAAAATTTCAGGAGGAGAATACCAAATTTAAAAAAAAAAAAGTAAATGAAATTGAAGATTGTTTGGATGTGTCTATAATATATGGACCCGTCTTCTGGTGATATCGGTAGGCTCAGCTTTTAATCCAAACAAACTGATTTTTGGTGACTTCATTAAATTATTTTGGTGCTCATGTGATTTGGATGTTTTACTCACATATTTGATCTGCACAAGTCTGAGTCCTATCAACAATGGATTGAGAGTGTTTATTGAATCCTTTCTTCTTTTATTTGATTTGTTTTTCTTTTTTATTATCCGTGCTTATCTCCTCTGCTGCGTAAGCATTGACCTGGAGTGATGATCTTCTCTGTTATATGTGAATATAGATATGAAGCTCTCATCAGCACAATAGATGATTATCTCCTTTGTTATATGTGAATATAGACCTGAAGCTCTCATTATCTGTTTGTTTCACATCATCCATCTGAATCCTACTTTAGTGGTCATCTCTCTGTTATATGTTAATATAGACCTGGAGCTTCATCATTTGAAGTTGTCCTATATCCCCTTACATCATCAATTCTTAAAGAAGATTCTTTAAAACTCAATAAATTCTGAGGATGGATAGGTCTTTATCAAATAACTATATGGGTCCTTATCTTTGAGCCGTTAACATTACTAAAACATGATAATCATGTCATAGATTATATGTTGAAAGGATCGAGGCTTGGGTTTAAGGGACAATCATATCGACAATCTAAGATGTGCGGTGTCTCAAATATTAAGAAATCCTTTAAACATCTATTTGGCATAAATATCTCTCTCTTATTTCTTTAATTGGTTAAATTCTTGGATTGCTGTTTTTGTCGAAAAGATTAGATTTTAAATAATATTTTTAATTTGTTTTAAAATGGTGTTTGTCCAGCGAACTTACAGGCAAATATGCATATTCGTCGGGACTTGTCAGCGATTTTGTACATTCGCTGAGCTTTTGCTCTGGCGATGTTACCAAGAGAAATTGTAAGTTCCCTTAGCAAACTTGTCTTGGTATATAGACTTCATTTGTCTTTGTCTTCGTGCCATTTCAAATTAAACTCTCTCTCATCTGATCGAAAATCCCTAAAACCCTTCTAAAACCCTGTCGACTACCTCATTTCTTTGTGCATCAATTTCTTGTGTTTGGGAGTATATTTGGGAGGAAATGATCAAAATGTTTATGGGATTGATGTGTTATGGACTGAGTGTGCTTTTTAAATCATGCCAGAAGGCATTGGATCTGTAGTCTGTTATGGTAGTCGGTTCGCTGTTTATCCAGCGAAGATGCTGTTTAAACAGCGAACTTGAATGAAAGTTCATAGGGTTCGAGCGAATTGATCAATCATGTTGATTTCTTGAATCAAAACAAAGTCGTTGAACCTATATCGTTCAATGATAAGATCGCTCAGCGAACTTACATGTTCACTGGCGAACTTATTTTCATACTGCAAACTGAAATAATCACCAGCGAAGTTACAGGTCGCTGCCAATTTGACCTTCATCTGGCGAACTTGTTTAGCGAACTTATTTTGTTAATTAATTAGTTTCAAAAAGAGAGATAAAGAAAGGCTTAGAAAGAGATGTTGGAGAAGAGATGAAGTTTTGAAGCAGAGGTGTTGAGAGAGAATTCAGATTGATAGTTATGAAAGACAGACTTGAAGTCAAATAGAGAGATAAAAAAAGCTTTCTGTCTAAAGAATGGAGATTCATTGCCACATCTTCATTGTTTGTTTTAGATCACCGAAAAGGAGGAACTGATGGATTGAAACTCGATTGGGCAAGGGCTATGATTCTATGTGTTGCAAGGGTAGAAAGGCAAACATTGCTAGCCTATCTTTGGCTGCATGGCCGAGATATTCAAGCTGTTAGAAAGGACAAGTGGATTTTGTATCCCCAGTTCGTACAAGCTATGATTAATTATCTTCATCCAGATCTACAAAACTCAAGTGATAGAATTCACCTGGTGAAAATGCATGTTTGAGTGTTTGCTGATTCAGCCAATCCCGGTGCTGATTTCTCTGGGAAGATCACTTATTTGTTTTAGAAAATATGTACCTGATGAGAGGGGGAGGTATGAAGAAACTGATTGAAGGGAGGAGAACAGATTTAGTGGAGGAGTGAGAGTTGAATCTAAAAGAAACATCATCAAAAGGAAAGCAGAGCGGTGAAGAAGAAAGAAAAGAGAAACTGAAGAAAGACAGAAAAAGAAAATGAAAGAGAAAGATGTTGGGCCTTCGGCTTCTCCTGAATATTTTGATAGGGCGGAAGCGATTCGAAAAGGTAAACAACAATCTATAGCTTCTGAGCCAACTCGAGAGTCTACAACCATGATCATATTCTGTAGGGGAGATAAGGCAAACATTGTCTGATTATCCATGATTATTTGCTAGGAAAACATCATGGCATTGCCTGATTATCCATGATTATTTGCTAGAGAACATCATGGCTCTGAAGAAGGATAAGTGGTTGTTATACCCAAGATTTATTCAGATCATTCTCAATTATTTGAAGCCAAACTTACAGAAGCTTGGAGATGAGCTGAAGCTCACCCCAATGAACCCAAGAATTTTTTGATGGTGTTGCCTCTAGGCATGATTTTTCTAGGAAAATCACATATTGCTGGAGAATATGTACACGAGGAGAGATGGAACTACATCAAGACTCAGATCCCTTCGGAGGAAGAGAGAGTAGCAACTAGTGAGGAAATGCAGAGGAAATAAAGAATAGGAAGAAATGCATGAAAGAGAGAGGATATGACATTTAAGGAGCAACTCGATAAAATAGAGGAAGAGTTGAAAAAAGAAAAGGAAGAAAAAGGGGTAGAGAAATCATCTTCCCATATTAGATCTGATTCTCCTGCACGGGAAAGGAGAAGTAAATGAAAGCAGCCAGTAATTCCAGAGACTAGGCCTGCAGGAGAAGTTAGGAGACCAAGAGGGACATTAGATCAGAACTTGATGAGGATGTAATCAGGAATGTTAAAACCTCCTTATCAAACAAATGAGCATGATAAAGAATAAACTGATAAACTCCGAGGAAAGAGAGAAGAAGAGGGAAAGGGAGATGGATGAAATGAAGAAGATGATACTAAGCCAACAGGATTGATTAGGAGATTGCTAGAGGAAGTTAGTGAGTTGAAAGAAGAGCTAGTGTTACCGATGTTCTAAATGATCAGGAGATTTGGGAAAACTGACACATCTCAGTACACATTCATTCACAAGTCATGGAGCTGGTGCTAGGGGTGTTGGTGGATCTGAAGTGGGTGGTAGTGGAGTTGGTGGATCAAGAGCTGTGGTAGTGGTGTTGGTGGATTTAAAGCTAGTGGAGGAAATGGGTGAAAGAGTCGCTAGAGAAAATGTAGATGAGGTGATAGAGGCTGGATTTAGATTTAGGGTTGGATATACATTTGATCTTACCAGGAATGAAGTGATCAGGGAGGAGAGAGTAGAAGGCGAAAAAGAGAAATGAAGAGCTCAACTTAATGATGAAGAAGAAGATGTTGAAGAACAACTGGGGACTATGATTCTGAGGCAGAATCTATGTAGTGGAAGAAAGACCAATGACATACGTGGCTGAAAGGAGTTCAGCTGAAGGAGACATTATTGAGATGGATAAGGAAGATTGGTTCACAAAGGTGGAAGAGCCTGAGAAGCTAACCCCACTCATTCAAAACATTAGAGAACCGGGTGAAAAGAATCTGATAAGAAGATTATGAGCTGGAAGTACAACCCTAAACTAAAGATGTTCATGATAAGAGGAGTGGAGGGGGAATCTCTTATCTGCACAGGAGGGAAAGTGTTCAAAACTCTTCCTAGGTGGGATTTGAGAAGACTAGCAGAGATTCCCCAGATAGATTTTGGTTTAAGCGAGTTCACCACATTTCTAGAACATGAGATTCGCAGGGCGTTAGGACAATTTTGCTACTTTTGGATATATAAAGACAGAGAGGAGATGGTCAAAGAAAGATCTAGATAGGGAAACGGGAAGGGAAAGATTATGCTGAAGCTGAGGCCTAAGACCGTCAATCGGGTGAGGTTACCGGATCAGCAACATCAAGACTGGCAAAAGTTTATGAAGTGGTTCTATGACAACCAAACTGGTGAGCAATAGTGCGGGTGAAGGACGGAAATGAAATATGGTTGTTTGATCCAATGGAGGTATTCTCATTTAGTGATGATGATCTAAAGGTGTTATGTGAAAATCAGATTAATTTTGGTACGGGAGAAGAGACAAGGCGGAGGCCAGATGTTTGAGAGAGTGGCCAACAAAGCTAGGGGAATCAAATCAGAGATCAAACAGCTCAAAAAGAGTGTGTAGGAACATGATGATCTGGATCCAAAAGTGAGACGTGGTTAGGATGATGGAGAAAGCATCAGCTGGAGCTAACTCAAAAGACCCAGCAGGTGAATACCCCTTAGGGGGAGTATTGATTATCGAGTGTAGGGTGGTATTCACCTTGCTGTTAGTTATGGCTTAGTTTTAGCTTAGTTATTATTGCAATAGGATCTAGTTTAGTTTGACGTGGTTAGGATGATGGAGAAAGCATCAGCTGGAGCTAACTCAAAATTATTATTGCAAGGATCTAGTTTAGTTTTGTTGTTTTGTATTCTATGACATGCGAAACTACATGTGAAACTGTAATTTTGCCCGGTAGTTTCACATGCATAGTGCATGATAGTTTCGCACTATGCGAAACTAGATCCTGTATAAATATGCTAGATTGTTGATCATTTGTAACAACTGGACCTTAATGAAATACTACTAACTTGAGTTCAATGGTATTGTTATTGCTAGGCGCTTATTTTGTTATCTTTCAGCATTGTTCTTAATCATCTAATCAAAATCTTATTTCAAATGGGTTTGATTGATTGTGCTATCTTGTATCATATTTGGTCCCCAATCATTATTTGGTCCCCAAGTTATTAGAATTAGTGATACCTTGAGGATTCTTGTGTTAAATCTTCATCAAAAGCACATGTAAGTGATCATGTGAAGTACAAGGAAGTTACTTTCAAAGATTTGACATAACTCAGTGAATTATACTAAGTATCAAATCTTCCGAAGCCAAAAGACCAAATATTCCAAAGACAAAGATGAGTCTTCTGAAGTTTCAAAGAGAAAGTCTTCCGAAGCCAAAGACTGATTTCTTTCAAAGATAGAGAGGACATGCTTTTCCCGAATCACCTTTTGAAAAAAGCTGAACTACTTTTTGCTGCCACCTCTGAAGACTCACCAACATATATGAGTTGGTGAAAAGTCCTTACTTTTGTCAAGTGTAGATTAAGGTCTTTTGCTATAACTTTCTACTCCTGTACTTTTATCCTTTTTGTAATATATTAGGATGTGACCTATGGCATGTCATAGTCATTAGTCAAAAGGTAATATGCCTTTTGACTCTACATTGATCTTGTGTCAAGATTAGTGTTTCCAACTGGCCTTCAAAGTATGGTTGGCTGTAGGATGTAGTATAAAGTATCTCAAATACTTGTAACTTTAGAAGATAAGCTTTGTAACACTTTGTAAGAACTTGAGAGCAATACAACATTCATGAAAACCATATTATCTTGTTCTTGTTCTTGTTCTTTACTTGTGTTCTTTGTTTCATCATAAATCGGTTTCCTATTTGATCTGTTAACTGTTTTAACACCCTCCAAACATTGTGAAACTGTTGCATTAACCTCCCTTCACTGGTCCTGCAATTGGTATCAGAGCATTTTAGGCTCTTGATTGTAAGATCTCACCATCTTAGATCTCTTTAGTTTCACAAAACACTTACCAGCTCAAGTGGCAGCTATCTCTAAGGATGATATGGAAACCGATACCATGACAAAGTCTCCACTGATCACTCCTGATGACTTTGATACTTGGTGTCAATGTATGGAAGGGTTCATCAAGTCTCGAGATAACAGTTTGTGAAGACCTGTTGTTGAAGGACCTCACATCCCAAAACACCTCTTCAACCACTGCTAGTGGTGAGATGATTCCAAAGGAAATGGCTGACTACTCTGAGGAAGACTGGAAGAAAATTGATGTAGATCAGAAGCCATGACCGCTCTTCAAATTGCTCTTCCAAACTCTATCCACTGAGGCTTTAAGAAGTGAAAAACTACTAAGCAGCTCTGGGATGCACTTAAGCTTATGTACGAGGGGTCTGAGGAAGCCAAGGAAAAACAAGAAAGACCTCATGAAGTAGTAGTTTGAGAACTTCACCTACAAGACAGGTGAAAACCATGACTCAACAATACTTCAGGTATATTGAGATTGTGGATACTCTAATGGATGTTGGATTAAAACTTGAGAATAGGGACATTATAAGGATGTTCATGTTCTCTCTTCCTAAACAATAGACTCACTACTGTGTGGCCATTAGAGAACTAAAAACCTCTCTAACCTTACGCTCACAAAGCTATATGGTATCCTTAGTGGCTACTAGATGGAGATGAACATGCAAAATACATCGAGCAATTCTCCCAACAATCAGTGAGTTCAGCCCTTCATTGGTTGAATGGATAGTATAGAACCATAGCATCATCTTACTTGCTACCCTGACAACTCACAAAAGGGTCCTTTCATCACTACCCGGAGACACCAAGAGAGAGCTACATCCAAGGAAGCCCATTCCAAGAGACAAGCTCTGCTCAAGCCTTTGTGTCTGTTGATGAAAGGATGTGGAAACTTTCTATTCACTCTTGGAGACTTGGACTACATCCATCCAGATGACCTGGAGTACATGGAGATAGTCCAGCAATGACTCTCCCACTCATAGAGCCAAGAAGTTATGAGAGAATAGGGAAGGAAGTTCCCAAGCAATGTGACTAGTGAAAAGTTTGGCCTAGATAAAAGCAAGGTGAAGTGTTACAACTATAACCAAATAAAGACACTTTGCTAGGGAGTGCAAGGCACCAAGGACAAATGGGGCCAAGCATAATTCAGACCAAACTACACTACTAGAATTGAAAGCGAAGCCAACCAAAATAACATGTTGTTGTTGCTGTTGAAGAAGGAGGCTTTGACTGGAGCTTTCAGGTAGAAGATGCTTCTCCAAACCAAGCACTGATGGCTGATCATGAAGAAGCCAAGGCATTAAAACATCTTTGTACTCCTAAATGCATTACTAAAGTTAATATGTACATGTCCTACAACTTAGAAGTGAGATCTGATCTTAAGTCCTTAAACATTTTAAAAGTTGATTTTAAAAGAGCAGAAAATGATTATAAACTTAAAATTGAAGATTTAGAGAAAACCATTTCTACTCCTAAGCATGAGCATACAAACTACTAGACTCAAATCAAAGATCTCATAAAAGTAACTAAATGCCAGGCTGAGCTTGTGATCAGCAAAGCCAAGGCAGAAAAATGTGTTCTTGAAGAGGAAACCTTCAAGAACATAATATCCTCATCCTTGGATGCAAAGATTTATTATCAAAACAGGTAGGGACTAGGGTCAAGTGAGATAGCTCCTCCTCACACACTATTATCTGTAAGATCTCCAAGGTATGGAACTTGTCAAGATGAGCTGGCTCCTATTGATCCTATCCAAGTGAATGATGAAGATGTAGAGGAGTAGTGAAGGATGAACCTGAAGTGAGTGAAACGGGTTATCCTAAGAAGGGTCACTACTCTTTTGGAGAGAATAAAGAACTAGGGATGACCAAGTCTGCAAGGAAGACTTGATAAGGGCATCCAAAAGAAATCAAGAAAGCCCAAGAGATCAAGGCCAAAATCAAAGAAAGCCCAAGAGATCAAGGCCACTTTCAACTCCAAGCAAAAGAAAGTTTTCATTTCTATTGGATTTGAAGTGGTAAAGATAAGACTCAACCATGGATTCTAGTACCAGGAGTCCTAGTTCATGTCCAAATCATCGTGGTTAAGAGAAAAAGGCTAATCAAATGTGCACCACTGCTGCATAACCTAAACTATTAGTTTCTAGAGCAAGCCTCACCCTAAGAAGCCTATTGCATCATATGAGAAGATGAAGAAAGAAGTGGAAAGAGATCAAGCTCAGCCTTCTACTCAGAAGAAGACTCTCATATGCATGCCAACTGAATGCATCATGTGTTGTAGTACTTCTCACTTTGCCAAGGATTGCACCTACAATCCCAAAAATACTATCCATATGACCAAGAAGAAAACTTCTAAGAAGAAGAAAAGAGAAGATAGCTTTGAAGGAAAATCTCTTTCTTTTGGAAGCTCTAAAAGGAAGAAGAAGATAAGTGAAAACTTACCTTCGGAAGAAAATTTGGTCTCAGAAGAAAGGAATGCTTCTGAAGTACTGAAGTCTATTACAGTGGATGCAAAAGCTTCCGAAGGATAGTCTCCAAAGCTTTCGAAGTCATCAAAACTTCTGAAGTATTGAAGGCCAAGTCTAGTCATCCAAGATGGTATGGAAGACAAAGGAAGGCCATGTGACTGAAAGTTCTTCATCAACAACAACAAATGATCCTCAGAGATTGCATATAGGATTGATTCTGTTGCATTATCTTCAATTCACTTTCATAAGCCCATGACCAATGAGGCTTGGTTTTCCAAAAGTAACTAACCATCTCTTTATATGTAGGAATAGCTAAAGACCAAATGAAATGTTTGGATCATTAATAGTAGTTGTTCTAGGCACATGACTGGCAATGGCTGTTTGCTTCAGAACTTTGAGAAATTGATGTTTGGGCCAGTTGCCTTTGGAGGAGACTCTGGTGGTTAAATAACTAGAAGGGGTAGCATCACAAATGGTAAGCTTAGTATTGAGAAGCAAACTATGTCTATAAGGCCCCGTTCCCGGAGACCTCATAGTTGGTCAATCATAGCATTATACATATAAACATTACACATTTCATAAAATTCCGCAACGGATCAAGTTAGCAAAAAACCATTCATCTCATTAATAAGTATTGTTGTTAAGCAATACATCATTGTTTCTTGAGTTACAAAAGACCTTTTTAATTGCATTACAAAACAACAATATCATTAAGATCGAACGGATGCCAGTCTTGCCCGAGAGTAGCTTCCCCGCGTGCCATCCTCAGCAATAATTACCTGCCAATTGAAAATGCATAAAAGTCAGCGTTGCTGAGTGAGTTCTAGTTTTAAACATTTAAAATACCTTGTAGATTTATATATGAAATATCCTTTTCAATAAAATATTTCCTTTACTTTCGCACGTGAGCATTTAGCATACATACATCAAGGTATAATCTTAATTATCTTTCATTATCTCATGCATTCGTTCGTTTCGTACTTTTTCATTATCTTCCCACTATTTCTTGATCCTGTCATAACTTTACCCCCATCGTTGGGCACAAAGCCACTTCATTCTCTGGTTAAGTGACAAGGACCCTGTTTCGTACGTATGGATCAATCACTAGACTGATCCCCCTGTGTGTGAACCTCATGGGTTAGCTAAGATCGCACGCTATAAGACACACAGTGAATGACAACCCTCAGTGGATTGTGAACATCCTTAATGTTGCGTGCAAGACTTTTCATTCATTTATTAGTTCCCCTGTGCAGTAGTCATTATCTTTCACTCTCTTTAAGTATAATACTATGCGTATACTAATATAATCACACCACGATAGTCACATGATAGATACAAAATAGGGAAACATAAGAAAACCCAAAAACATGCAAAACATTACAATTACAACCATCAAAACATTCTAGAGAAATTCCTTAAATTTCCTTTTTCCTAAAATTTCAAAAATTTCTAAGAGTTCTTGGCGCATGAGCACTATGCAGGCGCTGAGTACTATGCAGGCGCATGAATCAACACTTAGGCGCCTGAGGAGAACTTCGGGTGCATGACTACAATATGGGCGCATGTGTAACACTTAGGCTATTTGGGTAGTAGGCGCATGGGGAACCTTGGGCGCATGAGAACCTTTCAGGCGCACGGATACTATTGGGGCGCATTACTACACTTAGATTTATTGGGCAAGTTTCTGGCGCGCATGAGCCCTATTTGGGCGCATGGCCAACCATTATGAAATTTTCAGACTATTTTCGAACCCAATCTGCATTCTAACAGTTCTAAATTATATCCATCATTCTAAGCATCAAGAAACACATATACAACCATAAACGCAAACATAAGCACAAAATACCTACGGGTACATATAAACCATTGTAAAACATTTTAAATCATGAATTTTCTGCCAAAAAGTTTAGAACACATAAAGTCCGGTCCAGAACTCACCTAATGTAGTCTTTAAGTAAAACTCCACCAAACTTGAAGGCATAATAGTTCAAACACCTAAAACATAACCAAGCAAACAACCAAGTACAATAAACACATGAAAATCGGTTTCAAGGTAGAAAAACCAACAACACCGAACCAATTACAAAGAAAATGGTTACCTTGAAAAATCACCATCTTATCACTAGAAACCGATAGAACCTCAACTTCTTCTTCTTCTTTCTTGATCAGTCGAAGAGAAGAATCAAAAGCATATAGAGTGGGCGGCCCATACCTTTGTAAAAATTAAAATAATAGGTTTTGTACTTTTTACACTTTGGCCCCCTCTACTTTGTCTCCTTTTGTTTTCTTCAAGATACTTTTATTTTCTTTTCTTATGCTTTTCTTTATTTTATTTTGACAAAATTTTAGGTGTTACAATGTCAGGAGCTTGGGTATATCTCTTGAGGTATCCTAATTTGTGATCAGAGACATAACATGCTATTTACTGAGCATTAGTGCATTGTTCTCAAGCTTGAGGTGGTCATTCCTCAAAAGCATATCCTACTTAGAGCACCCAGGAAAGGAAACACGTAGAAGATAGATTTGCAGGAAACATCCCTATCAGGAGAGGTTTCTTGCTTTCTATCTAAAGCATAGTGATGAGTCTTTCTCTGGCATAAAAGAATATGCTAAGTAAACTTTAAGAACATGAATAAATTAATTAAGAATGATTTGGTAATGGAATGCCAAAGAAAGAGTTTACAAGTGATGACCATTGTGTTGCATGTCTGAAAGGGAAGCAACACAAAGTGTCTCACAAGCCAAAGAAAACGAACTCCATCACTACTCCCCTACACTTACTCATATGGATCTCTTTGGCCCACCAGTGTAATGAGTTTAGGAAGGACCTCATATTATTTGGTGATCACATATGACTTCACAAGGTACACCTGGGTCCTTTTCCTTAGAACTAAGGATGAGCCCCTAAGATCTTCAAGAGCTTCATTCTAAAAATTAAGAATCAATGTGTTCAAAGGTCAAAATTATAAGATGTGATCAAGGAACTGAATTCAAGAACCAAATCCTTGATACACTTTGTGATAAGAAGGGTATTATGAGACAATACAGTGCTCCTAAGACAACTTAGCAAAATGGTGTTGTTGAGAGGAGAAACAGGACACTTATTGAAGCTACGAGAACCATGTTATCTGACTCTAAACTACCCATTACCTTCTGGGCAGAGGCATTCAACACTGCCTGCTATGTGCAAAATAGAGTTTTAGTAGTCAAGACTCATGGTAAGACTCCTTATGAAATATGGCACAAAAGGAGACCTTTCATTGGTTTCTTAGATCATTTGGATGTCCTTGCAAAATCTTGAATACCAAAGATCAGATAGCCAAATTTGCTAAGAAATCAGATGATGGACACTTTATTGGATACTCTTCCTAAGCCAAGGCTTATAGAGTATACAATCTCAGAACTACAGTTGTTGAGGAGTCAGCCAATGTGACCTTTAATGAGCACACACCTAGTGTGAAAGATTCTGGTCCTGATTGGCTATTTGATCTTGATTTAGTTAGCAACTGTTTTAACAAATCTTGTGAAAATGTTTTAGGATCTACAGGTAGCTTATCAACAGGAGATTCTGATCCAAGATTTGAGCTGAGAAGACCAAGTGTTCAAACTACTTCAGCTCCAGTGATAACTAGCCCTACAGTTGGAAATCCTGTCAGCACAACCATGAAAAATTCTTTAGCTGATATATCTGAGGTGCTTATAAATTCCAGCACAAAGGCACAGAACTCAAATGAAGGAATTTCTAATGTAGGAGGAGATGAAGGTGGTGATAGTCATCAAGAATTTCTTGATGCTGATAACCACTCCATAGAAGACAACATCAATGATGTGACACACTCACAAGATGAAGTTTATCTTGATAAGTGTGTTGATGTGGTGGATGACACTTAATCACCTGATCTAAATTTCACCAATTTAAATCTATCCAACCAACTTGTTGTGATTCCTCAACTGAGAATCCACAAGTCATAACCCACCACAAACATCATTAGAATTGTTGAGATAGGGGAACAAGACGACAAACCCATGACAAAAATGTTTGTCTTCATTCTTGTTTCTTGTCACAGATTGAGCCTAAGAAGACTGATGAGGCTTTGAAGGATAGAAGTTGGGTTGAAGCAATGCAGGAGGAGCTGCTTCAATTCAAAAGACAAAAGATTTGGAACCTATGTCCTCTTCCACAAGGGAAGATTACTATAGGTACCAAGTGGGTATTCAGGAATAAGAAAGATGATAGAGGACTTGTCATCAAGAAAAAGACAAGACTAGTTGTTCAAGGGTACACACAACAAGAAGGGATTGACTACATAGATGTTTTTGCTCCTGTAGCAAGACTTGAAGTTGTTAGGAGATTCCTTGCTTTTGTTGCATCCAAGGATTTCAAGATCTACCAACTTGATGTCAAGTGTTCCTTTTTATAATCGGTGATTGATGAGCAAGTGTATGTGAAACAACCACCTGGCTTTGAAGAGCCAGATCATCCTGATTATGTCTGCAAGCTTGACAAAGCTTTTTTTGGGTTGCATCAGGCTCCAAGGAAGTGGTATGAGACACAATCACAGTACCTCTGTCAGCATGGATACAAGAGGGGTACTATTGATGGAACACTCTGCATTAAAAGAACAGGAAACGACTTGATGCTGATTCAAGTTTATGTAGATGACATCATCTTTGGGTTAACTAATCCAAAGCTTTGCAAAGACTTTGAGAAGCTGATGAAGAATAGATTTGAAATGAGTGCCATAGGGGAACTCAATTTCTTTCTAGGAATTCAAGTGAAGCAGGTTAATAATGGCATCTTCATAAACCAGTCAATGTATATGCAAGACATACTTACCAGATTTCATCTAACTGAGTCTAAGTTTGCTAAGACACCCATAGCTAGAAAGCACTCTCTAGGACCTGATCTTGAGGGGGAGTGTGTTAATGAACATCTCTACCAGGCTATGATTGGGTCTCTTATGTACCTCACAGCCAACATGCCTGATATTATGCTTGCAATATGTATTTTTGCAAGATATCAAGCCAACCTCAAGATGTCACACCTAGTTGCTGTCAAAAGGATTCTTAGATATCTTAAAGGTGCTCCCAAACTAGGCCATTGGTATCCATGGAATTTTGATTTCAATCTGTATGCCTATACAGATAGTGACTATGGTGGCTGTAACATGATTACAAAGTCTACATACGGGGGATGTCAATTTCTTGGTGGAAGGATATTCTCATGGCAATGCAAGAAACAATCCTGTGTGTCTGCATCAACCACTGAAGCTGAATACATTGCTGCTGCAAGCTACTATGCTCAAGTGCTTTGGATTCAGAATCAGATGTTGGACTATGGATTCAACTTCAAGGAGACTCCCATCCACGTAGACAACAATAGTGCTATCTTTATTACAGAGAATCTTGTGCAACACTCAAAGACAAAGCACATCAACATTAGGTATCATTTGATTAGAGATAATTTTGAAAGAAGCAAATCACTTTTTTTTAAACCCTCGTCAAGAGTATAATATACTATCTCCCAACTCCTTCAGAGAGACAATCAAGAAAGGGTACGTATTAGATCAAATAGGAAAAGTTTGTAATAAGATAGCAATTGATCTATTTTACTTTGAAGGGCAAGAAAAAAAGCAATGGACCCTCTTTTCTTATTACTAGATGTTCCATTAGTAACATTCTTTGTAGTGTGATTGTTTACTTTACTTGTGTTTAGTCTTTCTCGATTAGAAATCATATAGGAATTTTTGAAATGGATTTATTTGATTGGTTAATCAATAGTGTTCGGCCAGAATCCCTTTTGATTGATAAAACTAGTCAAAGTTAACTCAAATGAACAATATGTTGATCTGTTCACAAAAGCTTTTGATGAACAGAGATTTAAGTATCTTGTATGAGTTATTGGGATGATTAACTTTGAGTAGATTTTATTAAACTTAATTCAAGATTATTTTTCAAATTTGTGTGTCTTAAGTTGTCTATATCTTCACCTATATAAGCCCAGTTTATTTTTCAAATATGTGTGTCTTAAGTTGTCTATCTCTTAGAATTTTGAGAACTTTAGATATGTTTTCCTTCAGAAGACATCAAGTTGTCTTCAAAAGAAAATTATTTCTTCAAAACAAACAACTTCTTCTGAGAAATTTATATTTTGAAGAAATTCTTATATATCTTCCAAAGCTTACATTTGTCACCAATTACTTATATGTCTTGAAAGACTATTTTCTTCCAAAATCAATTAAGTCTCGGAAGCTTTATTCTCTCTTTGAATAAAATTTCTGATATTTAATATCTTCCGAAACAAAATTTGTCTAAGAAGTAAAAAATACTCTAAGTATTTTCTTCTGAAGCAAATTCTTGAAAAGCTAAAGAATATCTTTCGAAGCCAAATTGGCTTCGTAAGTTTTCTCAAACCTTCCAAAGTCAAATTTACCTTCAGAAGATTTTAGACTTCCAAGAAAACTACCTTTTTTGGCACTTTTTCAGAGGCGGGACCGACACCCAGATTTCAAAGTTTATACTTTTGCATTAACTTTGTCTTAAATCCTTACCATATATAAATCTATACAACGGTTCCCCCTCTTTCACCTTCATCTTCATATGCAAAATTTCAAACCCTTAAGTCATCCACAAACCGACTTTGTTCTTACCTTTCTTCACTTTGAAGCTACTCAAAATGGCCAACCCTGATCCCCGAAAAAAACCAAATTTTTCCATGCATCTTCACAAGCAACACAATCAGGTTGCTCTGTTATCATCTAAGAAAGATCCAGGTTTCTCAGATGTTTGCCGCTTCTTATCTCTCTCAAACTACCTCACCGCCCTCACTATTGGATGGTGAGAAGGCACTGTCTACCACAGTGCAAGGGAAGACAATATTCATCACTCCAGCCACCATCAACTCTCATATGAGGCTGGATAATGTAGAAGGTGAGTTCTCCTTTCCTAATTCCGTTGTTAACAACTCATTCTGGCAAATAGGATATGAAGGGCATTACTCTGTCAGAACCTTCAAAAAGGGTAAGGTTTCCTCTCAATAGAAGTACCTCCTCTATGTGGTAATCCACTCTCTATCCAAAAAACATGGAGGTTGGGACCAAATTCCTAAGGACTTATCCTACATAGTCCATGGGATGGTTCAAGGGGTCAAGTTCAAGTACTCCCAGTTTGTTTATACAAATTTGCTTGTCACTTGGACTCCTTAGAGTATTACATGTTCCCTAGATATGTTCAACACATTCTTAACTGTGAACTGGGCTCACAGTTAAGGGGAACAGGTAATATTCTTAAACTAGGACAGATGAAGCCCGACATCTTCAAAACAATAAGAAGTCCACTGTTGGCTTCTTAGGGGTAGAAACAGCCCTGGTCCTAAAATTGTTAGAGCTTATTGCTCAAAGTGACAACTTGGCAGCACCAGTCAATGTTGAACCCACACAACCATAAATCACCATCACCTACAAAAGAAAATCCAAACAAACCCCTGCTCAGTCTACTCAGGTTGAGCAGGCCCCATATCACCACCCATGCAGGAAGAAGTGAAAACAATAGCTCCCACTTCTCCTGAGGAGCAGACCACTCCCATCATTTCTTTGATCAGTGCTGAGGTTCCTCATGCTTAGCCTGATGAGCTTACTATCCTAACCCTAAGCCTTCACTCCGAGTCTCAAAACTCTAGTGATTAACCTTCAGGGGAAAGCTACCATCCCCAGCCGCTAGATCTCAACCAACCAATCCCCAACCTAGAATTCTATGATGAAGAGGATATGGGCTTTAGTGAGTACCATGAGTCTCTCTTCTCCACCCCTGCTTAGGGAGAGATGAGTGCTCCTAAATCACCCATATCTAGCCCACATCATCCACCCACAACTGACGTGGACCCTCCTAAACATGCTTCGGAGGCCCATATGGAAGAGGTTCTCACTTTTGAAAGTGATTACATTATTAAGACCTCAACCATGGCAACCCAGCCCATTGACACTTCTTTTGAAGCTGTCAGTGTGCAAGAGAAATCCAGCAACCAAGAAACCTAAGCTAGTGGTGAGGAAGAAGACTTTGGTCATATTCTTTCCTCCCCCCATGATTCTTCTGATGAAGATGAAGGGAGCATGCAACTACCTTACAAAGACAGGTCAGCGACCAGCAACCTAAGATCACGATCTCAAGGACAAGTTTGCTAAGAGACCTGTCAGGCGGACTCAACCAGGTCCACAAGAACCTATGGATGTGGTGGACCTAACCCTTATCTCCCCTATGCAAGAGGGTGATGCTACCAAAAAAGAGGAGAAAGTCCTACTTACAATCACAGAACCTGGGAGTTCTGCCTAGAGTATGGACATAGAGGATTCACCACCTTCACTTGCAGTTGCCCATACTCAACAACCTCCTTAGGTTCACATTGATATGGATTCACTAATTCAAAGCCTGTTTGAGGAGGGTATACCAAGGGCAATGTCTACCCCATCCTATCAGGCTGAAAATCCAATTATGGGATGGAGGTATGATACTGATAGGAGAGCCCTGGTAATCTTTAGGTCTCAGGGATAGCAAGAAGTCTTCAACTTTCACAACCTGAGATATTATAAGAGCTTCTCTGTAGTTGATTTGGCTATTTCGAACCCAAGTCAATCAAGGCAAGCTGCAAAGTTTGATGACAAAATTCAAGAAAGGGTGCTTGAAGAGTTTAAGAATAGATCCAAACTATATAGATAAAGGCTAGCAGTCAAGATTGTTGGTTAACTGGATGCTAAGATAGACCCTAAGATTATCTTCAAAGGGGAAACCTTGGCTAAAGGCCCAGTAGTTGAGCCTGTGAACCTTGAGACAGGAACTTCTTCAACGCCCATTACCCTCAGTGAGGCACCAGCTGGTGAAGGTGTCTCACAACCTCTCTATGGCCAGAGCTCAAGTGCAACACCAAGCAATGAAGGCTAAAGCTCTCTCCACCCTGAGTCACACAGGCTAGTGACTAACAAAGGGAAGAGGAAAACGACCTCTGAGGAGATTAAGGAAGAGAATAGAGAGAGGAAGAGGAAGGCAAGGGGAGAGAGTTCAAGTGGGACCCCTGGCTTTATAGAAGCTGCTATCAGAGCTGCCCCTAGGCCAAGCACTCAAGAAGATGAGTTGACGGCAGCCAGGGTGAACTATCTAGGGTCCAGGAACTACAATATTGATGAACTCATCTCTTTTCCCTTGCATGAACTAAATGAACTAGTTGACAATGAAGTGTCAAAGGAAAGGAGGGAAGCTGAGGATGCAGAATTGCTCCTCAAAATTAAAGAAAAAAGGAGAAGAAAAAGACTCTTCAAAGCTCCTACCTTCTCCCCAGTTCAAGAAAGTCCTGAGGAAGAGGTTGTGGCCACTAAGCAACAAACTCAAGTAGGTAGAGAACAAGACAGGCAAAACTTGATTACCTACCTAAGTGCCACAGGCCTTTATCAAGCAGACCTGCTTCCCTTGTTCTATGAATACAATAAATTTGAATACCTCAAGCAGCTTAGCAAGAAGTGCTAAAAGAACAAAAAGCTGCTAAAAGTAAGTTGAGGGAAGAGGCTGCAAAGTCAATAGCCACCATTAGAGCCAATCAGAAGAAGTCTGCTGACAGACAAAAGATGGTGAGCTTCTTGAAGTTGTATGGATTCTCTGGAAGGAGACTTGGTCCAATGTCATCCACCATGGATGAGCACATTAGAGTGATAAAGCAGAAGATCAAAAGGGGTGAGCTGGTTGACTTGCATTCTCTACGAAGTTAGGTTGCGCCTGAAGCTGGGGTCAAGGTTGAACCCCAAGAGACAACACAACCTGGACCTAGTGCTGCGTCATAGCCAGCTTCATCTTCTGATCCACAGCAGGGTCGTAATCCTTTTCCTTTTAAATTTGTAAAGCAAAAAGAACCAACTACGAAGGATAAACAAGAACCATCTTGTACTCAAGGCCAGCCTTCTCAGTTAAAGTACAGTAAGAGGAAAAGGATGGCCATCAGAAAGGACAAGAAGAAGAAGAAAAACTCCAAGGCATCCACCTCAGCACCTCAGGATGGGTCAGAACATCCCGAGGGAGATCAAGAAGAGGCTGCTCATCTAACTCCCATTCAAGTAGAGCCTCTGCACCTCAGGTTGTGGCCACTAAGCAACAAACTCAAGTAGGTAGAGAACAATACAGGCAAAACATGATTACCTACCTAAGGGCCCCAGGCCTCTATCAGGCAGCAGACCTGCTTCCCTTGTTCTATGAATACATTAAATTTGAATACCTCAAGCATCTTAGCAAGAAGTGCTAAAAGAACAAAAAGCTACTAAAAGGAAGCTGAGGGAAGAGGCTGCAAAGTCAAGAGCCACCATTAGAGCCAATCAGAAGAAGTCTGCTGATAGACAAAAGATGGTGAGCTTCTTAAAGTTGTATGGATTCTCTGGAAGGAGACTTGGTCCAATGTCATCCACCATGGATGAGCACATTAGAGTGATAAAGCAGAAGATCAAAAGGGGTGAGCTGGTTGACTTGCATTCTCTACCAAATTAGGTTGCGCCTGAAGCTGCGATCAAGGTTGAACCCCAAGAGACAACACAACCTGGACCTAGTACTGTATCATAGCCAGCTTCATCTTCTGATCCACAGCAGGGTCCTATTCCTTTTCCTTTTAAATTTGTAAAGCAAAAAGAACCAACTACGAAGGATAAACAAGAACCATCTTGTACTCAAGGCCAGCCTTCTCAGTTAAAGTACAGTAAGAGGAAAAGGATGGCCATCAGAAGGGACAAAAAGAAAAAGAAGAAGAAGAGGTCCAAGGCATCCACCTCTGCACCTCAGGATGGGTCAGAACATCCTGAGGGTGATCAAGAACAGGCTGCTCATCCAACTCCCATTCAAGTAGAGCCTCTTGCTTCTGAGAGCCCTATCGTGTCATGGGTGTTTACAACTAACCCAGACATATGGTATGTCACTATAGATCAAGAGGGTTAAGACATGTACTTCTGGCAAAACATATTTGACATCCCTCTATATTATCTCTATGACATGAGGAGATATTTTGAAAGTCTGAGGAATCCTGACCAACTGATGATAAAAGGAATGGTCTTGATTCTGATATGGACTGTCAAGAGATGAAGATCAAGCTTCAAAACTCTCTTTCAGTTTTGGTAGCATCAGCCTAGAAGGAGTTTGTAAGGATCACACTTGGAGGCTGATGCAACCAAAGAGCTCTCAGCATGCACATGTGAAGTACAAGGAAGTTACTTCGGAAGATTTGATATAACTCAGTGAATTATACTAAGTATCAAATCTTCTGAAGCCAAAAGACCCATCTTCCGAAGCAAAAGATGAAGTCTTTTGAAGCTTCAAAGATAAAGTCTTCTGAAGCCAAAGACTGGTTTCTTCTGAAGACAGAGAAGACATGCTTTTTCTGAATCACCTTTTGACAAAAGTTGAACTACTTTTTACTGCCACCTCTGAAGACTCACCAACTTATATGAGTTGGTGAAAAGTCCTTACTTTTGTCAAACTGTAGATTAAGGTCTTTTGTCTGTAACTTTCTACTCTTGTACTTTTATCCTTTTTGTAACACATTAGGATGTGAGCTATGGCATGTTATAGTCACTAGTCAAAAGGCAATCTGCCCTTTGACTCTACATTGATCTTGTTGTCTAGATTAGTGTTTCTAGCTGGCCTTCAAAGTATGGCCGGCTGTAGGATATAGTATAAAGTATCTCAAATACTTGTAACTTTAGAAGATAAGCTTTGTAACACTTTGTAAGAACTTGAGAGCAATATCTATGTTCTTTGTTTCATCATAAACCATTCCCTATTTGATCTGTTAAGTGTTCTAACACTTTCCAAACATTGTAAAACTGTTGTATTGACCTCCCTTTACTGGTCCTACACAATATGTATAAAATAAACTATTAGCATGTCAATTTAGATATATGTAAAATACGAATAGTTTGAAAAATGGATGAAAGATGATAAGAATAAAGGTATACATATATGAAAATAGAAGTTCACTATAGAGAAATGGATAAACAATTTGAGGATTTACATACATCTAAATAGAAGTTCACTAGGAAGAAATTGTTGAATAGTTTGAAGATTTACATATATGGATAACATATGTGTAAGAATGTAACGTTTTAAAATAGAGAGGAGAGTAGAGAGATAAAAAAATTATTATTTATTAATTGGAGAGATAATATTTAATACTTCACCATTATACTCTTTTTATTTAATTTTTAACTTTAAATATTGAAAAATAAAGTGTGGTCAAGATTGGTTCTGAGAGTTCTGAAAATAAAGCAAGTTCTGCAAATAACTTAACTATATATATATATATATATATATATATATACACATATATATATATACATATATATATGTATGTATGTATATGTGTGTGTGTATATATATATATATACATATATATATATATATATATATATATATATATATATATATATATGTATATATATGTATGTATGTATGTATGTATGTATGTATATATGTAGGGAAAGAGAGGGAGGTTCCACTAAAAAATATGTTTTGCCTAAGAAGGCTAATAAATGATCTTAGCCTTCTATTTTTCAATCAATGGTTAATATAAAAATGTAGTAAATAAAAATGTAGAAGGGTAATTTGGGTATGTAACCACTTTTATTAAGTTTTTTGAGTTTCCCCTAAAATTTTCAAACGTTTATAACTTTTTCATTATGTATTCTTTTTTGAAATAAATTGCACTATAAAATCAAGCATCTTTTTCTCTTTAAATTAAATATAGTATTGCTATATTTTTTAAGAATAATAATAAACAATACGAAACTATGCTGTATTTTAGTGTTTTGTGCTGTATTTCTTCAAACAACATAGAACTATGCTGCTTTGCATCAAGCGGCACAGATTTGTGCTGTTTTGCGTCAAACGGTATAGTTTTGTGCTGCTTTGCATAAAACAGCACATGTTTTTTGCTGCTTTCCATAAAACGGCACATTTTGTGCTGCTTTGCGTCAAACAACACACTTTTGTGCTATTTTGCATGTTCTATGTTGTCTTGCTTCAAAACAAGAAAACATCATGTGTTGTTTCTATGATGTATTATGTCAAAACAACAAACAACACAGAAAGAACACTTTCTTTGTTTTTTTTATGTTTTGTACTATTTTGCTTTAATATAACATGTTTTGTGTTGTTTTGCATTAAAACAACAATCTTTGTGTTGTTTTATGCTTGAACTATCTAAGTGACAAACCGAGTGTGATAAAACGAATGGCATTTAAGTATCATTGATCATCGATGTCATCTACCGTCGCTATTCATTACATATGATTACCTCTATCATTGACTACCAAATCATTGTCTTAAAACACAATCGATTAACACCTACCGCTCAAGTTAACACCTCTAATCACTAATTAGTTGTTGCATGCAATTATGAAGTTTAAGACGATGAGAGATCTCTAGGGTTTGGTTATATTTTAATATTAATTGTTGATAGGGTTTTAGGGTGAAGAGAGTGTAAAAAAATGTGTTACATTCTTAAAAGAAGAAAGGAAGCTGGATTAAATGGTTAGTAGACCAAAATACCCCTTAACCCTATTTTCTAGCTTTACCACATGTCATCACCTCATTTCTTCTTACACTTCTTAGACAAATATTATTTTTTATTTCAACTTCCTCATATATATATATAATGACGCATAAAATTGGTGTTGATGAAAATTTGTTTATCAAAATGAGTGATTTAGAAAATATTTATTAAAATGAGTGTTTCTTTTCAAAACATTTTTCTTCTCGCTTCTAATATTATTGGATAAATTAAATTTATATTTTAAGGGTAAGGTTAAAGTAAAAAGGATGTTTAACCTAAAAATTCTAAGAAGAATTATGTGCTTGACACATGTCCTTCAATTGTTTTAAAAAACAAGAGCATTTTGGTCATTGTGTCAAATACGCCAACTTATTGTGTCTTATACGTTCATTGTGTCAAATATTAGTTTATTGTGTCATATACTTTACATCATTTGTTATATGTATTTATCATTGTGTTTTATGTTTTAGATCAATTTATGTTTTTTCTCATTGTTTCTATAGATTATATAAACTTGTTATCTATTATTACGTTTTACAATTAAAAATACACAATTTATTTTCCCAAATTTTCAAAACTTATTGTGTTGAAGATAACACAATATGTTTTTTTTATTTTTTATAGATTATATAAACTTGTTGTTATTTATCATTGTTTTACAAATAGAAATAAACAATGATTTTATTTCACTAATGTAGTTTTCAAAACTTATAGTGTTGAAGATAACACAATAACCATAATGAAACATTATGTTATTTTATCATTATTTTTCATGTATTAGATTAATTAGTTGTTAGTTTATTATTGTGTATTACCTAATAGAGATATGTAATAATGTTATTCTACCATTATATATTGTTAGAATTCGTCATTCTAAAAAAAGATATAAGTATTAAGAAAAACACAATAATTAACAATAAGACACACTGAAGTGCGCTAAAAACAAAATAACGAGTCAGGAGCTTAAACATGTACACAAAATATGTGACACCCGACATTTTCAGGTCACTTTCTGATTAATACGAACATTTTTTTTTTCGATCACACATTCATGCATCTAATGTTGTTCACTTAAATGCTTCATTTATTGCAAAAACATTTATGAACATTATACGTATCGGTAATTCGGAGAATTGCCGGATCGCACACGCGTCTGTCCCTGAACGTTGGTGGTTCGTCAAAATACTTTTAAAAGAATCATAATTGGTGTGAAATTATGTGTTATATGATTATGTGACTAAATGTGTAGCCTGGTTGTGAAAATTGGCAATTTTTTTGACACTTACGTGTTTTCGCGTATTTTTGGTTTTTAAAGCCTAATTATTATAAAAAAAACTTTAAACTAGTAAAATAAATATTATTTCATATTAATAATGTTCATTTTATATTATGTGAGCATTTGGTGGTTTTGTTGTAGAAAAAGTGCAATCGCGTAGCAATAAAACGATTTTATGAAACGACGAGGGCCTTTCTTGTAAAATAAAGTATAAAACCCAACCCCAACCCTAATCCCTCATTCCAGCCATCCACTTCCCTTCCCTTCCCCTTTTTTGAGAATCTACTCACAAGAACACACACACGTTTTGCTTTGATTCTTGCATCTAGAGTTGGAATTCGGACGTTTCTTGCATCAAAACACTTTTAGCACGTGATTCCTTGCATCAACAAGTAAGTTTTATGTTTGATTTCATGTTCTTTGATTTTCATGATGAACATTAACCCTAGAAATTCAAACTCGAGTCAAAACTTGAAATTGATTGATATTGGTGATTGATTATGTGTTAGTATTCAATATAGTGATATTTGTATGGATTGGTTTTGTGGAATTGTGTCATTTTGATCAAAACCTGAGGCTTACTTATTAAGGAAATTTTAGCTTGGGGATTTTGTAGAAATTGTGTGATTTTGATGAAATTGGATTGAATTGATGATTCTAGGATGTTAGTTGATGCTAATGGATGAAAAGTCATGTTTTGAACTTTTGTTTTTGGCTAGTTTTCGAGTACTTTCCATTAAAGGAAATTTTTTGGGTAAGTTGGTTTACAAATGATTATTTATGCATGTTTGATGATATGTGATGATTTTTATATGATGTTTAGAGCATAATAAAGGATTGGGAATATCCAAATGGTGTAAAACGCATCGTATGAACATACATGCTATTTATAGAAACTTTTGTGACTTGATGTGATGAATGATGAGTATGATATATGTAGAACATGTTATGTGATGTGATACATGTTGAAATGATCATAGGAACATGTTAGGAGATTTGGATGAAATTTGGGCAACTTGTGTTCTTATGTTTTAAATTACAAAACTTCAGGCATGATGAAGAATCTAGGTTATGTTAACATGTTACGGATGATTGTTGGATGTGTTACATGTATAATTGAGATGGTTGTTGTGTTATTATTCATAATGTTTACACGGGTTGCACATGTGTAATGATGTCATACTTTCCAAAAATAGAAACTTCCCAAAAATATATTTCCAACATGAAACTTTATATGAATCATTATTTGAGCTATTTGAGCATGACTAAACATGTTTTTATTTATTTGAGCCACCAACGGGTCGTCGGGTCAGTCTAGTCAAGTTTGGTAAACAAAAGTCAACTTTTGTCAAAAAGTTAAACTTATCAAACATTTCTCGAACACGCTAACAATTACGTTGTTTGGATACAACGGGGTTCATCTTGACCATTATGTACATACACTCATGGACCTGCATTTGTTAGGTAATGATTAGCTTCCAGTTTTTACACTTCATGTATTCATACGCATATAAGGTGAGTCTTCACGGCCCCACTTTTACTTACTTTCCTTTTTGGGGGAGAAGCATGCAAACTATTTTTATTTGGTTTTAGTATTATTGGTATATCGCTTGTTACTGTAGTGCAAACATTATCACACAAGTCCTTACACACTTGAACTGTTAATATCAAAATAGCGAGGTAATTTTGAGTATTACTACTTGGTTTGACAAAACCCACCCGCGTTAGTCGCGCTAACTCGACTAGAGGTCGAACGAGTGTATAATTGACCTAGACACTTGCCATTGTCCTGTGATAAGACATGGCGGAAGGCATAACAACTTACAAACAGTCAGCTTCGGTTCGAAATGCTATGTAACTCGATATATAGGCTAGCTACCTATGGTATACCTTTGTTTACTTTTACCAAGCAAACGCTCAAACATATTTACTGGTTTAAACCTGTGAACTCACCAACCTTGTATTGACACATTTTAGCATGTCTTCTCATGTTGCAGGCATGATTAAGGCTAGGGTTGCATATCTGAGGCTCGTGCATCATCTTTATCATTTGAAAGAAAGTTCATTTACATTTACTACTTTCATTGAGTGCCTTGTTTTGCGCATTTATTACTCATGGTTTCATAAACATTTATGCTTCCGCATTGATTACATTGAAAACTGTGTTTTACTTTGATTTACAGTCAAACATTTATTTTGAAAACGCATATAGTGTCGTTTGATATGGTTGTGTCTATGATCCTGATTTGTCATGCGCCTCGCGGTAGAACCCCGCCGATGGATTTTGAGGGTGTGACAAAATAATTGTCTTTTTATGCAGTAATATTGTAATCGTTTAAAAGATAAAAAACTATCTCTTATAAAAAAAAAATTTGTTTTACATAAACGTTTAAAAAAATTGGAGAAATTGTAAAAAGTCAACGAAAGTGTCTATTTCTAAAATATCAATCTAACAAATTTTTCCTACGATTTGATGTTAACCATTGATTAAAAATATTGATGATTTAAATTTTATTTTACACTTTTTAGTTTTGAAGCCTTAGTATTTGAACATCTCTCATATTTAATTATGTTTTGTTTCAAAAAGTTAGAAAATTTTATTGTAAATAAAAAAACAACTTAGTGAATTCTAGTTTTCTTAAAAGGTTTTTCTGAAAAAAAATTTAGTTCTTTTATCTATTAATGTAATGTAACTAAAATGACATATTAAATTCTCGTCAACCTTTGTGAATTTTTGTAATCTTACATATAAATAAAACTAAGTTGACCTTGCACGCGCGTTGCGCGAGTAGATCTTGACGACACATACAATTTATAAAACATTAAGTTTATACATGTCCAGTGTTTATTAAAAAATTTGTCTAACAAACATAAACTCTACTCTAGTGTACATAGTAAAGTTACTATGACGCTCAGACTTGGCTTATGGATCATACCACATGGCTACAAAACCACTTAAATTTGCTCCGCTAGAATCTGAACAACTTTTGAATTTTGTTTAGATGTATTGACTCATCATCACCCATGTTTCTTCATGCAATTAAATATCCTTCAGAAACAACAGTACAGACCTTTATATAATATGTAAACTCTTATTATCAATACATGGGAAAAGAAAAATAACAATTTCTCCCGCGTCTGTTTCCTTTAATGGAGGAAATTATGAAAGATGGAGCTTGGTCAAATTAAGAACTCAACTGGTTATTAAATTATTGTTGCATTTTGTATTATGCAAATTCTACATATGTAGTGATGTGTGTGTGAGTGTTGGTTTTTTTTTTTTTTTTTTTTTGTTGGGGTGGGGGTAAGATCAAGATATGCATGCTTGTATTTTCATACTCACTACCCACCAGCTGCAAAAGTTAAGTGCTACCATATCCCTTAGAAAAGATATATAGAGCAGTATCAGACTTGTGATTGATTATTTAGCTAAGTTATCAATGGATTTTTTCAATGATGTTAGCTTGATTAGCAAATTTCGATCCAACGGAACAGTAAAATGAAAAAGCAGACTGCGTCAGGAAATCTTACAATATATAAGAGTTCAGGGATGAGAACCTGGAAAGAGAACACTTAGTTGAGGCTGGAGCGTAGCTCCTTTAATTAAGTTGGATCCCCCCTAAAAGAACTTAATAAACACCCCAATAAGCATTCACACGAAGTGATTCAAAAAAATAGATTAGTTTTGGAACCTACATATCAATTTACTAAAGGAATTTCAGGTACTTTGTGCCCATATAGACGAAATATGTAACAATGAATATAGCACGGTACATACACAGTTATAACTTCACCTGAAATTATGTCAATATTCCAGTCAATATTCTAATATTCATGATATTTAAAACCGTGAAAAAAACAAATTCAATAGTAATTGGAACAAACCACATAATAACACACAGAAGTGTATGGAACATCATTCTACCTAGATTTCATTGATATTTAAAACCATCAAAAACAAAAACAATCAATTACCCATAAACCATATGGAAATCTAATCAAGACTGGTTGTATTTGGAACAACAATTATCATTTCAGGAGAAACTTTCCTCTCAAATTCATCAATGATTTCATCAAAGTAAATAAAATGAATATGATAACGTTTGACAACTCCGCTTTTTGGGCCTAGAAATTTTTTTTAAAAACCCAATTGTGCTTAATAGGGTAGAGTTATTGTAAAAAGAGAGGAAAACTAAAAAGGGTGAGAATAATTATTATCCATCATATCTTAGATCCAAGGGCTAAGAAATTTGATGCTATAATGGTAAATAATTGAAACTTTAGATCCAAGGGCCAAGGGTATTGTAGTATTAACCATATTTTCAAGTTCCACCTTTATTTTAAAAGAATTCTAATTTAGTTTGGAAGGAGTTCAACAAAATCACACGTATTCCCTATTGAGCCTCACTTACTTCTCAATGAAAATAAAGATCTGAATTTTATTTTAAATGCTCATAACTTTTTACATAAAATATTATTTTTCTAAAAAAATTACACCATAAAAACAAGCGTTTTTTAATCATTAAACGCCTATAATTTTGATACATAAAAACGAAGTTTTTTTCACGTATTTCAGCTCATTGTGTAATATTCGTCCGCTCATTATGTAATATATTAGGTCATTGTGTAATATTTATTAGATCATTGTGGCTAATGTTGACTATTTTGTTATGCATTCACTACAAGAAAATGAAGATAATGCAACCCCGCTTAGAAGTTGCTTTAGGTCGTGAAAAAGTTACATTAGGCTTAATGCAACCTTTTATCTAGGGCTGCATTAGGTGATGTAACATTAGACCTAATGCAAATTTTGTATTAAAAAAATACAACTTATTTTAAAGAGTTGCATTTACTATTCAAATGCAAAATTTTTAAGATACAACCATTTTTACAAGTTAATGCAACTTTTCTTACCTTTTAAATGCAATAGTCTAACTCACAAATGCAACCTTTGCCGCCTCAAATACAACATTTGCTAGACTATAATGCAACCCATCATTTACATTCTAATGCAACTATTATTATAATTTTAGTATAAAAGAGCAACTTTTTTTTACATCCAATGCAATAATTTCTAAGAATTTAGTTACAATAAATGCAACCTTATACAAGCAAATGCAACTTTACAGCTCGTTATTTGAAATACTAGATTTTCTATAAATATGCAATGGTATCTTAATTACCACAACATGATACTAACATAAATATAATATATATATACATATATCGTAACTTAGCATATGTCTAATCTCAAATAACAACATAATCAAAAATAATTTTGTTAGTTATAATTATAAGAAGTAATGAACACCTTCTACTCATCTCTAAGATCTTGAAGTATTCCAATAGGATCCCTCATTGTAGCTTCAAAGTTTGCTCGTTGGCTGTTAAAATCATTTCACATACCTTCAATCTCATCTTTTTTCCTTTGATGGTCATTTTCAATTTCTTTTCACAAAATTGTGTTATTGTTCCTCACCACCATCCATTTTTTTTCACCATTTTCTTAGTAACACCTTTGCCATAAACTGAAGGTAGGCATCATGCTCCTTGTTCATTACAACCGTAAGGATTGACCAAAGCACTTCCATCTTTGGTGCTTTGTAGTTCTTCATTTGTTCCTTCAAAATACAAGAGTTAATATTTTAATAATAAAACAATAAGTAAGCCAATCAACTAATACAGATTGAAGATGTAGTGAAACATATACATCTTGAATCTTATTCATTAGAATATAAGAAGCATTACCAATAAATTCTGAAGTCTTGATAAATAAATTACTGTCACACCCTCAAAATCCACGTGCGGGGTTTTACCGCGAGGCGTGTGACAAACCAGGATCTCGGTCATTAGTTACTCAGAACGACTCTATATGAACATACAACCAAAATCAGAGTTTAACTTTAAAACGATGCGAAAGCGTTTAGTAAACATGAAAAACCAAAAATAATGTAACACAGTATAATAATGCGTAAACACGCGCCCACTGTTGTGCAAAACAAGTACATAATTGTTTTAATAACAAAAACCAACAAAGGGTTCCAACAATGCTGGCATCTACAATGCTGACCGTGAATGTGCTCCTAGGCAATGGTAACTGCAACTTGAGAATAGCATACTAAAAGAGTCAACATAATGGTTGGTGAGTTCAAGAGTTTGCTTAAACATAACAGTAACAGTATAAAATATAAGAGTGCATTGAATTAGATAGCTAGTCTAAATTCACAAGTAAAAACCATAATTATTTCGTGATCGAAGCTGACTGTGTTTCGTTTGTTGCCTCCCCCACGACTTACCAGGTCGTGACGATGTTTATGATAGGACAAAATTGCACCCATTTGATCTCGAGTCGCACAGGTGGGGCTCGTCAGCCCCAGTAGTACTACCCAGATTTCCCACTAGTTACCATTATTAACGATCCGAAAGTGTGAGGACTTTCATGGTATATCACACTATGTTACATATACACAACTTATAATTAATAAAGCATTTGTAACGAGTATGCTATCTCCCCCAAAAGAAAGTGTATAAAAGAGTGGGGCATGAACTCACCTGGTATGCACACGAACGATATAAAAGCTAACTTGAAAGGGAGAGGAAAGACAACCTTCAGAGGTTACCTAGAACACGCAAGTACATGAGTATGTGTTCACAGAACCATAACAACCCTAAGTGCTCAATAACACATTGATCAAAGGTTTTAGAAAAACAAGACACATTTGACCCAGTTGACCCGTTTGACCCGTTGGTGACATACTAATTGAAATTCCATTTAATCAAGCATAACAGTTCATCATACATGGTTATCATACAAGTTGTTCACGTATGTCATTTCATCAACCACTTGTTCTACCAAGATCATCATACTACTAGATTATCATACAACTCATGTGAATCTCAAGAAGTCAACATACTCAACACAATTACAATCTCATCACAACTAGTACGTCATATATAAAGTCTAATCATGCATAACATGCCATGTGAAGCCACTCACGACTTCACACCCTAAACCCTGCCAATCCTACTAAGTAGGGGCCTCATATTCGAACGCGTGTATGACGATCACCATCACATTATTCAACAAGATTCATACCAACCAAAATATCCAACGGTGATCTATTACAATCCCAAACATGATCTTATCATAACCCACATAATCCATCACCATGTATACCCACTAAGAGATCAAATCTCCAAATAACCAAACAAGCATCCATATGACCCAGCTAATCCATTCCACCATATTAGACACCATCAATGAACATTCTAACATGATCCTGACATTACAAACATGCCCAATTCATCATATCTAAGATTCTATGCAATTAAAGTTTACCTTTCGGGAAAGTACATCCCAAAATCTATCCAACACCCAATACATACTTGAATTCATTAACAATATACCAATTCAAGCTCATATCTTTCATTTAAACATGTTAAACACCATCAAATCATCACAATTCACAAAAACCCATATCCAAAAGTTTCTACTTTTAGTAAGGTATGAACTACATTAACAATTCTTGGATTTCTAGCATATTCATCATCATTCAAACCTTCATACACACATAAACACCATATCATTATCAATTCATCATCGAATCACCAACTTCATGCAATAAGTTACTACTAATAGTAACGTATGAACAACGCATCAAAATCGCAAATTTCTTGTACAATCCACGTAAACTATTATCAATACAATCTAGCTAACATCACACATTCATCAAACAACCTAAAATTCGACCTTCAAGCACCAATCTCGAACTAGGGTTTCGGCCATAATCAAAAACCATAAAAAACCACAAAAAAACTAACCTTTATCACGTATTGGACAAGAATTAATGTTTCTAACGTTTAATAATCCTTGAAATCGATCCAAATCGATGAACAACTGCTTGTTCTTGGCTAAAATCGCAGGTTTGTGTGTGTTTGAGTGTGTGCCGTGGCCGATGGGTATGTGGGGGCTAGGGTTGGGTTTTTTTTTTTACTTAATTAATCATATTTAGCACTTAAACCCCTATTGTTTTACATTTTATTAAAACTAAGCTTTTAAACACTTTTTAAATAGTTTTAACTAATAATATAAAAATTATTAACCAACAATAATAATCACATGCATTATTTTCACTAGTAACAAAATACACGAATTAAATACACACGTTAGCACGTTACAAGATAAAATCCACAAATAATATTTAGATCGCATAAGCACAACTAATAACCAACATTATTAGTTAAATAATTATCTGTTTATCATTATTAATTATTATTAAGTCACCAACGTTCAACAACAACTAGTGTGTGCTCACGACACGTGTATGCAAGACCTAACGGAACAAACGAAGTTTGGTAATGGAAAATTACCGGATGTCTCATTATCCCCATGTTGAAAGAGTTTTCGTCCCGAAAATTTTGTTACATGGTATGTGTTCTATCACTGGTCTACTGTATTGGGACAAAGTAATCGAGTGAGTTTCGGGTGAGTTGTCACATCATCCCCATGTTGAAAGAAATTTCGTCCCGAAATTTAAATCAATACCTTCGTCGGCTGGCATCGTCTTTTGAATAGTTGAGGATACTTAAGCTTCATCTGGTCCTCACGTTCCCACATGAATTCCGGTCCACATCTCGAATTCCGGTGAGACTTTCAATAAGACTTTGTCAGCAACCTGAAATTCTAGAGGTTTCCTTCGCTTATCTGCATTCTGTCGGTCGCACGCTGCAGCCATACGGTTCCTTATTTGCACAATCTTCTCAATGGTCTCGTGCACTAACTCGGGACTCGTTAGCTGACTATCACCAATTTCAGCCCAGCAAACTGGTGATCTACATTTTTGCCCATACAAAGCTTCGAAAGGTGCTGCCTTTATACTGGTATGATAACTATTATTGTAAAGAATTCCACCAATGGTAGGTGAACTTCTTAGTTATTCCCAAGTCATCACACAAGCACGTAGCATGTCTTCTAGTGTCTGTATAGTACGCTTACTTTGACTATCAGTTTGTGGATGATAAGCAGTACTCATGTCTAATGGCGTACCTAAAGATCTCTATGACGACTGCCAGAAGTGCGATGTAAAACGAGCATCGTGGTCAGAAATAATTGAGACTGGTACACCATGTCTCGAAACTATTTCCTTCAAATAGAGTCGTGTTAACTTTTCCATTTTGTCGGTTTCCTTTATTGCCAAGAAATGAGCGGACTTCGTTAATCGGTCTACAATAACCCATATCGTGTCACAACCAGTAGGAGTCTGTGGTAGTTTGGTAATGAAATCCATTGAGATTTGCTCCCACTTCCACATAGGGATCTCAGGTTGTTGTAATAGTCCAGCACTTACTCACATATGTAGCTACATCCGCTTTCATGTTAGGCCACCAATAGTGTGCCTTCAGGTCATGATACATCTTGTCAGATCCAGGATGTATAGAGTACTTAGACTTGTGTGCCTCACTCATGACCAAATCCCTCAGATTTCCATGCAGAGGTATCCAGAGTCTGTCCATGAAATAACGAATCCCATCTGCTTTCACTTCAAGCTGTTTGTCCATTCCTTGTAACGATTCAGACCCAATGTTTTTGTTTTCACGGCTTCTGTCTGAGCTTCTCAAATTTGTTCAGGCAAGTGAGTGCTAATCGTAAGCTACAAAGCTCGCACTCGTCGAGGCTTAGTAGTCTCCTTTCTACTCAACACGTCAGCGACTACATTAGCCTTTCCCGGATGATATTTGATAGCACAATCATAATCGTTCAACAATTTTACCCAGCGTCTTTGTCTCATATTCAATTCCTTTTGCTAGAAGAGGTGCTGAAGACTCTTGTGATCGGTGTAAATCGTGCACTTGGTACCGTAAAAGTATTGTCTCCAGATCTTTAAGGCAAAAACTAGCGCACCCAGCTCCAAGTCATGGATGGTATAGTTCTTCTCATGAACCTTCAGTTGTCTCGAGGCGTAAGCTATCACTTTACCTCGCTGCATCAAGACACAACCAAATCCTTGAACAGAAGCATCACAATAAACTACAAAGTCATCACTTCCCTCCGGTAATGCCAATATCAGCATGCTACACAGCTTCTACTTCAGTAACTGGAAAGCAGACTCTTGACTATCACCCTATTTATACAGTGTTCCTTTATGAGTCAAAGCCATGAGAGGTTGTGCGATCTTGGAAAATCCTTCAATGAACCGTTGATAATATCCTGCCAGTCCAAAAAACTGTCGTATCTCACTAGGCGTCTTGGGAACTGACCAATTCTTTAACGCCTCAATCTTCGTTGGATCGACATGTATTCCTTTCACGCTAACAATATGACCAGAAATTGTACTTCACGTATCCAGAATTCACACTTAGAAAACTTGGCGTATAGTTGTTCTTTCCTAAGTAATTCCAGGATTACATGTAAGTGCTCCTCATGTTCTTCCTTGGTCCTTGAGTATATCAATATGTCATCAATAAACACAATAACAAACTAATCGAGATAGGGTTTACACACACGATTCATGAGGTCCATGAATACGGCCGATGCATTTGTCAACCCAAATGGCATGACCAAGAACTCATAATGACCATAACGTGTATAGAATGTTGTCTTCGAGATGTCCTCCTCTCGAAGTCTCAGTTGATAGTACCAAACCTTAAGTCAATCTTAGAATAGTAGCTTGATCCTTGAAGTTCATCGAACAAATCATCTATACGAGGTAGCGGGTATCTATTCTTGATCATAACCTTGTTCAGTTCTCTATAGTCAATGCACATTCGAAATGTGCCATCCTTCTTCTTAACAAATAGAACTGGCGCTCCCCAAGGCGATGAGCTCGGTCAGATAAACCCTTTAACCCAATAGCTCTTGTAGTTGAGTAGATAATTCTTGTAGTTCGTTCGGAGCTAACCGGTAAGGTGCTCTCGCGATCGGAGTGGCTTCGGAGTTAGATCAATCTGGAACTCAACTTGGCGATGAGGCGGTAATCCAGGTAGATCCTCTGGAAACACCTCGGGGAAAGTCATGAATGACAGGGATATCGTCTATCCTCTTTCTTTCAGGTTGCTTATCAATGACGATTGCTAATATTGCTAACTGACCCTTACGTAGCAGCTTCTATGCTTTCATGTATGATATGATGCCCATCACTACACCACACCGTTCACCTCTGACTTTTGTATAATCTTTTCGCGACATATGACTTCCGCCTGCTTGTCGGAAAGCCAAACCATGCCGACTACTACATCAAAGCTACCAAGTGTAACAGGCATGAGATCTATGTTAAAGGTATCTCCAGCAAGTTCTATCTTTCAACCCATAAAGATATGTGTCACGTGAACCTACTTACAGCCAGCTAACTCTACGATGTAATTTGATTCTAACGCTGAGGGCACATCACTTAAGAGACTACTAAACTTAGTGGAGATGAAACTTCTATAGGCTCCAATATCAAATAGTACGGTAGAAAAATGATCGTTAACAGAGAATTTACCAGTAATAGTCTTAGTCGTTTAGAGCTTCACCTGAACCGATGACAAAAGTTCTTCCTTTGCCCCACTGTTGTTGCCACTGTTATTGCTGCCATTGCCATTGTTGATGTTGTTGTTGTTGTTGTTGCCATTGTTGTTGTTGTTGTTTCCACCATTTCCGTTCTTCCTCAGCTGCGGACAGTTTCTCCTGAAATGGCCCTCTTTCCTGCATTCAAAACAACCTTTTGGCGTTTATTGAGGTTGTTGAGGCATCCTCATCAATTCACTCCTTCGCTGCGTGTCCAACTTTACCGCAACGCTGGCATTGGTAACTATCACAACTGCCGGTGTGTGGTAATTGCATCAGTTGCATTTGGATTTTTCCCAATATAGCCTCCTTGTCCCTGTGGTGCTGAAGATGACTTATTAAAGTTACGATTGTTATCGAACTTTCTTTGTTGTTGGTGAGGTTGGTGCTTCTGAACGTACTGCTACTGTTGTTGTTGTTGGTTGCTGGAGGATGAGCCTTTATCACTAGTATTCTCCCACTTACTTTTGTTATAGGGTACACTAGCCACTAAGCCCTGCTTGGGTAATCTTCCCTGCTCTACTGCCTGGTCGGTCAACCTATGGGCCAACCGGATAGCCTGCTGTGTGGTGTCAGGATTGGAAGCAGTCACCATACTCTGAATCTCGGGCACCAGTCCACGTATGTAATGCTCAATCCTTTGTGCATCTCATTAACCATCCTTGGGCATAATGTGGCCAACTCATGAGACCGTGTAGTATAGGCCTCAATCTCGAAACCTTGCATCTTAAGCTGCCAAAACTCAATTTGCAACTTCTGTACTTCATCACGGGGGCAATACTCCTCCGTTATCATTGCTTTGAATTCTGCGCAAGGTAAGTCATTAGCCATATCCTGGCCTAGCATTTGCACCTGGGCATTCCACCAGGAGAGAGTTGCGCCTTCAAGTGTTCCAGTTACGAACTTCACTTGGTCAGCTAGCGGACAGTTACACTTCGTGAAAACAGATTCAGTCTTCTCAAACCATCTCACTAGTCCCACAGCTCCTTCAGACCCGCTGTGGGTATGGGGATTGCAATCCATAAAGGATTTGTAGGTACAGGTGGGGGTCCTGTTTTGACAAACCAAACATTAGTTGAGTACCCTGGATGACAACTAAAATATCGGTTAGATCACTAGTATCATTTACCTGCTGGCTGTCCTGTTTGTGCAGCAGCTACTGCCACCTGAACATGTTCGTTAATCAGACCAGCCAACACAGCAGGAGTCATGTTGATAGCACCAGCACCACGTCCACCGGCACCACGTCCACCGGCATCATGTCCACCGGAACCACGTCTACGTCCTCTACCGCGTCCGTCCATATTTCACTTTATATTCACAAAAACAATACTTAGTAACATCCAACACATTAATCTCATTGAAGTATAGTAAATAATAAGAAATATTGAGTTTGCCACAACCACAACATTTATAACCAAAATAATAACCAAAGGTAAATAAATTGTAAATGGTTCACAAAATATTCCATCAATGTCAAAATTTTAGTTTATCAACTTCCCACATAGGTTTCGAAAGGAAAGAAACACTATATACGCCAAGTCATAAAAAAGTAGAATCAGTCCCACACGTAAGATCCGTCACTATCTTCTTCCATTTCTTCCGTTCTTCTTCAGGGGCTTCCTCCGGTTCCTCTTTCGGGTCTTCCTCTTCAGGGTCTACCATAGGTGCAGGGGCTTCAGCAACCTAAAGTGCTGCTAGCTGTACCTCGAGTTCGGCAAACCTATCTTCTATCACTATATTCAGATGATCCTGCGCGCCCATGCGCTCAGTAAGCGTTAGCACATTGCCTGCCAAAGTATGATACACCAATGGCCATCGAGAGTCGCTCTTGGAGCGTCTCTACCTGGTAGCGCAATTGACGCATCTCAGATCGTAAGGCAGAGTTCTCATTAGTAATGTGACATCCGGTAATTTTCCATTACCAAACTCCGTTAGTTCCGTTAAGTCTTGCATACACGTGTCGTGAACACACACTAGTTGTCGTTGAACGTTGGTGACTTAATAATAATTATAATGATAAAAAGATAATTATTCAACTAATAATGTTGGTTATTAGTTGTGCTTATGTGATTTAAATAAATTGTGAAATTTATCGTGTAACGTGGAAACGTGTGTATTTAGTTTGTAAATTCTGTAGCTTGTAAAAATAATACATATAATTGTTATTATTAGTTTATATATTTATTATTTTAGTTAAAACCATTTTAAAAGAGTGCATAAAAGTCTAATTTTATAAAATACAAAATGCAAGGGTTTAAAGGGTAATTATGCAAAATTAAGTTGATTAAAACAAAATCCCAACCCTAATAACCCAAGATCGGCCGCGACATTGCATCCCTCTCCCTCTCCTCTTCGAATTTGGCCAAGAACCAAGCAATAAGCCACTAATTCGATCGATTTCAAGGGTTGCAACAAGTTAGAATCATCAAATACAAGTCAATACACATTTAAATGTTAGATTTTTACATGTTTTTCAAGGGATTTTAATTATGGCCGAAAGTTGGTGTTCGAGATATGCAATTGAATGTTGATTCCTTGTTGTTTGATGATGTTATGATGTTAGTTAGGTTAGATTGATGTTAGTTAACGTTGATTATGCAAGAAAGCTATGATTTTGATATGTTGTTCATAGGTTACTAATAATAGTAACTTTATTTTGCATGAATTGATGATTGGATGATGAATTGGTGTTATGGATATGCTTATGATGATGATTAGATGCTAGATGGTTGATATGAATGTTAGAAACCTTGTATTGAATGTTGTAGTTCATACCTTGCCATAAGTGGATACTTTTGGGTATGAAAGTTGATGTAACATGATGGTTAGATGTTTGATCATGTTTAGTTGTTGTCATGAGCTTGAATTGGTATGCAATTGGTAAATTCATGAATGTAATGTGAGTTTGATGAATTTGGGATGTACTTTCCAAAAGGGAAACTTTTTGTGCAAATCCTTGAATAGGATGATTTGAGCATGTTTAGGACATTAGGACAATGCTAGTGTGTTCATGGATGGTTTCTAAGGTGATTAATATGTTGTTTAGGTTATATGAATGTTGATTTGGTTTGTTACCTGTTTTGGCCTGTTTGTGAAAAAATCATGGTATGAGTCATATAGGTAAGCTAGGACTTTTGTTGATTGATGGTTGATTAAGAATGAACATTTTGGATGATATGCGCTATGGAAATTGGTATGTTAATGATCATCATACACACATGCGAATCTGAGGCCCCTACTTAGTAGGATTGGCAGGGTTTAGGGTGTGAAGTCGTGAGTGGCTTCACATGGCATGTGATGCGTGATTTGATTCTTGTATGGTGTATTATTTGTGTTATAGTTGTTATGAGCATGGTAATAGTTTGAGATTTGCATGACTTGTATGATATCTGGCTGTATGATGATCTAATTAGTACATGTGGTTAATGAAGTGTTATATGTAATCATGTTTGTATGTTAACATGTGGGATAGGCTGTTATGATTGTTTGAATGGAATTTCACCTATAATGTCACCAACAGGTCAAACGGGTCAACTGGGTCAAATGTGTCTTGTCTTCTAAAACTTTGAGTTCTTTGGTTTGTAAAGCACTTAGGGTTTCAATATGATTCTGTGTACACGTACTTATGTACTCTTGTGTTCTAGGTAACCTTTGAAGGGTTGTTTTTGCACCTATCACCAGTTCTCTTTAGTCATTATCTTTACACACGAGGTGAGTTCATGCCCCTCTATTTTTATAAGCCTTCTTCTTAGGGGAGGTAGCATACTTGTACTCAAACGCTATTTTATTATTATAAGTTGTGTATGTTTCAACATAGTGCTTAATACTTGAAAAGTCCTCACACTTTTGATCGTTAATAATGATAACTAGCGGGAAATCTTGGGTAGTACTACTGGGCCTCACGAGCCCCACCTGTGCGAATCGAGGTCAAACAGGTGCAATATTGTCCTAGACACAAATATCATCACGACCTGGTAAGTCGTGACGGGAGGCAACAAACGCAACACAGTCAGCTTCGATCGCGAAATCACTATGGTTATTACTTGTGAATATAGACTAGCTATCTATTTCAATGCACTTCTTATGTTATGAAAATGTTATTGTTTATGATAAACGTACATCTTGAACTCACCAACCATTGTGTTGACATTTTAGTATGCTATTCTCAAGTCGTTAACTCTGCTTGCCATTAGGAGCACCACACGGGTCCAGCATGCATTCTAAGACTCTATTTAAAGACATATTTGTTGGTATCTATTTATGAGTGTTTAAATATTTGGGTTGGCGCATGTTTTGCCAAATATGCATTTTATATTTTGGGTTTGTCTTATTTACAAAACGCTTCCGCATGGTTTTAAAGTTTGAACTTTGGTTGGTTTTATTTTAATGTGGTATATAGTGTCGTTCTGAGTAACTATTGACTGTGATCCTGGTTTGTTCACATGCCTCGCGGTAAAACTCCGCACGTGGATTTTGAGGGTGTGACAGATTGGTATCAGAGCCATTGGTTATAGGAACTAGGTTGCATACACACACTAGACTATAACCGCACAGTTGTTAGTTACTTATCGCTTACTCTCCTTACTGTATACTCATTGGCATACGCAACACGTACTTCGCAGCATGGCATCGTCGTCCAGAAATTTGGGCAAGAGACCTGCACGATCTGAGTCACCTCCTACGTCTCCCGTACCTGATAGGGGATTTACCTGGCCCCGACATCCTTATCCTCCTGGCGAGATAGACTGGATCAGCCTTTCATACCTCCTGACTCGATCCTCCGCGGAACTGGGATTTCTACCCCACCTACATAAACCGTATGGCTTATAGAGAGCGTGTACCACCAGTAGCTCCGACACGACCTAGGACTAGGTCATCGACCGCCTCTGCATTGCCTACTCTTCCTACCTTGAGCATCCCTCTCGAGCAGGCGTTTGCAGCTTTGGTAGCCACTCTAGACACGGAGCGACAGCGGATTAGAGGACTCACTGATGAGAACTCTGCATTACGATCTGAGATGCGTCAGTTGCGTTTCCAGGTAGAGACGCTTCAGGAGCGACTCTCGATGGCCATTGGTGGACATCATACTCTGGCAGGCAATGTTGTAGCACTTAGTGGGCGCATGGACGCACAGGATCACCATAACATAGTGATCGATGATAGGTTTGCTGATTTAGAGGCACAGCTAGCAGCACTTCAGGTTGTTGAAGCCCCTGCACCTTTGGTGGACCCTGATGAGAAGACCCGGAAGAGGAACCCGAGGAAGCCCCCGAAGAAGAACCAGCAGAGATGGATGAGGACAGTGACGGATCTGACGTACTGGACTGATTCTACTTTTAAATGACTTAGACTATGTAGTGTTTCTTTTTTTGAAACCTATGTGGGAAGGGTTGTTTCCCACCCAACTGACAAACTTAAATTTTGACATTGATGGAATATTTTGTGACTCAATTGCAATTTATTTATCTTTGGTTATTATTTCTGTTATAAATGTTGTGGTTGTGGTGAATGCATTATTTCTTATTGTTTACTGTACCTTGATGAGATTAATGTGTTGGATGTTACTCATTATTGTAATTGTGAATTGTAAGTGAAATATGGACGCACGTGGAAGAGGACGTGGGCGTGTCGTGGACGTGGCGCCGGAGGCCGTGGTGCCGGAGCCATAAACATGACGCCTGCGGAATTGGCGGCATTAATTAACGAACATGTTCAGGCGGCAGTGGCTGCTGCCCAACCGGGACAACCAGCAGGTAAATGATAACAAGAGGTTAAACTAATTATCCTAGTTATTTGTCTAGATATCTGACTAATGTTTGGGTTGTCAAAACAGGACCACCACCATGTACCTACAAGTCCTTCATGGACTGTAAACCCCATACCTACAGCGGGACGGAAGGGCTGTAGGGCTTGTAAGGTGGTTTGAGAAGACAGAGTCTGTCTTCGCAAAATGCAACTGCCCGCCTGCTGATCAGGTGAAGTATGCCACGGGGACATTGGAAGGCGCAGCACTTTCCTGGGAATGCCCAGGTGCAAATGCTGGTCAAGCCATGGCCAATAACTACTTTGGATGAGTTAAGGGGATTATGACCGAAGAATACTGCCCCCGAAATGAAGTGCAGAAACTGGAGATTGAGTTCTGGCAACTAAAATGCAAGGCTCAGAAATTGAAGCCTACACGACCCGTACTCATGAGTTGGCCACACTATGCCCTGGAATGGTCAATGAAATGCACAAGAGAGTCGAGCACTACATACGTGGACTGGTGCCCGAAATTCAAAGTATGGTAACTGCTTCCAACCCCACTACCATACAACAAGCTATCCGAACAGCCCACAGGCTGACTGATCAAGCAGTCGAGCAAGGACGATTACCCAAGCGGGCGCGGTGGCAAGCGTGCCTGACCATAAACGCAAGTGGGATGGTTCAAGCAACAAGGGATCGTCATCCAGCAACCAGCCACAACAACAGCAGCAACAGGTACAACAGCAGCAGCAACCTCCCCAGCAACAAAGGAGGTTTGATAACAACCAAATTTCAATCAGTCATCCTCGGCATCGCAGGACAAGGAGGCTATGTGGGGAAAAGTCCTAAGTGCAATCGATGCAACTACCATCACACCGGCAGGTGTGACAACTTCCGATGCCAACGCTGTGGTAAGTTGGGCATGCGGCCAAAGACTGCCGGGGTGAACTGATGAGGAAGCCTCACCAATCACAAGAAACTCCGAAAGGTTGTTTGAGTGCGGAAAAGAAGGCCATTACAAACGCAACTGTCCCCAACTTAAGAGGAATGGTAATGGCAACACAACAATGGAAACAACAGAACAATAACAATGAAACAATAATAACAACAACAATGGTGGAAACAACAATGGAGCCAAAGGAAGAGCCTTCGTCATTGGCTCAGGTGAGGCTCTAAACGACCCTACAACAGTAACTGGTAAATTTTCGGTTAATGGTCGTTTTGCTACCGTATTATTCGATACCGGAGCCGATAGAAGTTTCGTGTCCACTAGTTTCTGTATCTTTTAAGTGATATGCCCTCAGCCTTAGAATCTAAATACACCGTAGAGTTAGCTGACGGTACACAGATTCACGTAACGCATATTCTTAGAGACTGCAAGATAGAGCTTGCTGGTCATACATTCACCATAGATCTCATGCCTGTTACGTTAGGAAGCTTTGATGTGGTAGTAGGCATGGATTGGCTTTCCGATAAACAAGCGGAAGTCATATGCCACGAGAAGATCATACGGATTCCCATTGGTGAAGAAGTCCTTACGGTCAGAGGTGATAGGAGTGGTGCGGTGATAGGCATCATCTCGTTCATGAAGGCACAGAAGTTGTTACGAAAGGGTCGACTGGCCATATTGGCACTCGTCACAGATAACACCGAGGAAAAGAAGATAGAGGATATCCCCGTAGTTCGTGAGTTTCCCGAGGTGTTTCCGGAAGACCTGCCTGGATTACCGCCTCATCGCAAGTTGAATTCCAATTGAGTTGACTCCAGGAGCCGCTCCAATTGCGAGAGCACCGTACCGGTTAGCTCCGAACGAACTGCAGGAATTATCCGCCCAACTACAAGAGTTGTTGGATAAAGGGTTTATCCGACCGAGTTCGTCGCCCTGGGGAGCGCCAGTTCTATTTGTGAAGAAGAAGGATGGTACATTTCGAATGTGCATTGACTATAGGGAACTGAACAAGGTTACTATCAAGAATAGATATCCCTTACCTCGTATCGATGATTTGTTTGATCAACTGCAAGGATCAAGCTATTACTCTAAGATTGATCTGAGGTCTGGGTATCATCAGCTGAGAGTTCGAGAAGAGGACATCTCGAAGACTGCTTTCCGTACACGATATGGTCACTATGAATTTTTGGTCATGCCATTTGGGTTGACGAATGCACCAGCAGTATTCATGGATCTTATGAATCGCGTGTGCAAACCCTATCTTGATCAGTTTGTTATCGTCTTTATTGATGACATCTGATATACTCAAGGACTGAGGAAGAACATGGAGAGCACTTACGTTTAATCTTGGAATTACTTAGAAAGGAACAACTGTACGCAAAGTTTTCTAAGTGTGATTTCTGGATACGTGAGGTACAATTCTTGGGTCATATTGTCAACGAGAAGGGAATACATGTTGATCCTGCAAGATTGAAGCGATAAAGAATTGGTCTGTTCCTAAGACACCAAGTGAGATACGACAATTCCTTGGATTAGCGGGATATTATCGACGATTCATTGAAGGATTCTCTAAGATTGCACAACCTCTCACAGCCTTGACTCACAAGGGAACAACATACAAATGGGGTGAGAGTCAGGAATCTGCTTTCCAGTTGCTGAAACAGAAACTGTGTAGCGCACCAATATTAGCATTACCGGATGGTAGTGATGACTTCGTAGTCTACTGCGATGCGTCTATTCAAGGACTTGGATGCGTCTTGATGCAGCGGGATAAGGTGATAGCTTACGCCTCTAGACAGTTGAAGATTCATGAGAAGAACTATACCACCTGACTTGGAACTGGGTGCGGTAGTTTTTGCCTTAAAGATCTGGAGACATTACTTGTACGGTACCAATGCACTATTTACACCGATCACAAGAGTCTTCAGCACATCTTTGAGCAAAAGGAATTGAACATGAGGCAAAGGCGCTGGGTAGAATTACTGAATGACTATGACTGTGCTATTAAGTACCACCCGGGGAAAGCAAATGTAGTTGCTGACGCGCTGAGTAGGAAAGAAACTGCTAAGCCTCGACGTGTGCGAGCTTTGCAGCTTACCATTAGCACACAGTTACCGGAACAAATCCGAGAGGCTCAGACAGAAGCTTTGAAAGCAGAAACATTGGGTCTGAATCGTTAAGGGGAATGGAAAAACAATTGGAAGTAAAAGCGATGGAATTCGTTACTTCATGGATAGACTTTGGGTACCTCTACACAGAAATCTGAGAGACTTGGTCATGAGTGAGGCACACAAGTCTAAGTACTCTATACATCCTGGATCTGACAAGATGTATCATGATTTGAAGGCGCACTATTGGTGGCCTAACATGAAGGCGGATGTAGCTACTTATGTGAGCAAGTGTCTGACCTGCTCAAGGTAAAGTGGAGTATCAAAAACCATCTGGACTACTACAACACCCGAGATCCCTATGTGGAAGGATCAGATATCAATGGATTTTATTACTAAGTTACCTCGTACTTCTACTGGTTGCGACACATGGGTTATCGTGGATAGATTAACAAAGTCTGCTCATTTCCTAGCGATAAAGGAAACAGACAAGATGGAGAAATTAACCCGACTCTATTTGAAGGAGATCGTTTCGAGGCATGGAGTACCGATCTCAATTATTTCTGACCGCGATTCTCGTTTCACATCACACTTCTGGCAGTCGTTGCAGAAAGCTTTAGGTACGCGATTGGATATGAGTACTGCTTATCATCCACAGACTGATGGTCAAAGCGAGCGTACTATACAGACTTTGGAGGACATGCTACGTGCTTGTGTGATTGACTTCGGGAATAACTGGAAGTTCACCTACCATTGGTGGAATTTTCTTACAACAACAGTTATCACACTAGCATAAAGGCGGCACCTTTCGAAGCATTGTATGGGAGAAAATGTAGATCACCAGTTTGTTGGGCTGAAATTGGTGACAGTCAGCTAACGGGTCCTGAGTTAGTACACGAGACCACTAAAAGATTGTACAAATAAGGAACCGTATGGCTGCAGCGCGCGACAGACAGAAAAGTTATGCTGACAAGCGACGAAACCTCTAGAATTTCAAGTTGGTGACAAAGTCTTATTGAAAGTCTCACCATGGAAAGGCGTGATTCGGTTTGGTAAGCGAGGAAAGCTAAATCCGAGATACGTTGGACCATTTGAGATCTTGGAAAGAATAGGTCCAGTGGCTTATCGATTAGCCTTACCTGATTCGCTAAGTGGAATCCATGATGTATTCCATGTTTCAAATCTGAAGAAGTGCCTAACGGATGAAACTATGGTCGTACCGCTGGAAGAAGTTCAAGTAACGAACAGTTACGCTTCATTGAGGAACCGGTCGAGGTGATGGATCGGAGGTAAAGACACTTAAGCAAAGCAAGATACCCATTGTCAAAGTTCGTTGGAACTCGAGACGTGGACCAGAATTCACGTGGGAACGTGAGGACCAAATGAAGCTTAAGTATCCTCAGCTATTGAAAAGACGATGCCAGCCGGCGAAGGTACTGATTAATTTCGGGACGAAATTTCTTTCAACATGGGGATGATGTGACAACTCACCAAAACTCACTCGATTTCGATTTCCTTATGCCAATGCAGTAGACCAGTGATGGAACACTCACCATGTAACGCAATTTTCGGGACGAAAATTCTTTCAACATGGGATAATGTGACATCCGGTAATTTTCCATTACCAAACTCCGTTAGTTCCGTTAAGTCTTGCATACACGTGTCGTGAGCACACACTAGTTGTCGTTGAACGTTGGTGACTTAATAATAATTAATAATGATAAACAATAAT